>PVKU01000369.1:474856-516766 GCA_004027475.1 Anoura caudifer | reverse complement strand
GCAAAGATTCCACAGCCAAAACCCCCATGATAATTATGTAAAGGACTTTTACTTTGGCCAGGGTTGGGTTCTAGGGTTAGAGATGATATAAAGACAACCTTCCCTGCAACCCTTTAAAGCCTCTTTGTTATGGAAATGTCACCACCTGAACATCAATCCTGTCTTCAGAGACACTGTCCTCAGGGCTTAAGTCTGAATTTACTATGGCGCCTCCTCAGGAAGCCCTCTTAGGAGGCTGAATGTCAGGAGAATTAAATGCAAACTTTTATCTCTCCTTTCTAAATCTCCTCCTTTCAATCACTAATCTCTCCAGGAAAGAACACAACCAAACAGCCCCATTAGGTAAAAGGAAGATAGAACTGATGTAAATCCCCCCTGAATTAATGGGCTTGCTCTTTACTCCACAGTGGTCCTTCCCAAGATGACCCTGCCAATCAGCAGATCTTGTTTGGTCTGCAATTTCCAGTGACTCCAGGCCCCACTCACTGCTGAAGGAATCTGCTTAAGTTCTCAAATGGGCACCCCATCAAATGGCTCTAGAGGCTAATTGAAATTCACTGGCATATATCGGTCTGAAAAATGATTTTTTAAAAAGGCAAATTACAATAGTCCAACCTTGCAAAATAGACAGCATGTTATGAAGTGACCTGTTGTTCCGAGTCTTGGTTGCCCTGACTGTCAAACCAGGACCCCTCTCTGCCTAATAATGGGTATAAGCCCTCAGGATGGGCCTGGGGGTGACTCTAACAAGCACCCCCCTCCCCCCAATCTCAGTGCCTTAAAGCCACTACACAGAAGCACAGTTTCTTTCTTTATGTCCATCTCCGGCCAGTGGGGCTCTTGTCTTGTCTTTCCTCCAGGATTTCCAATGACAGGGCAGCTTGGCAGCTGGAATATTGCCGGTCAGCATGGTAGAGAGTATGGCGCAGCACCTAGTAGGCTCTGAAAGGTTCCACCTCAAGGAGACACCCATCAATGCCCCGATTCCATTGGCCAAAGCAAGTCATGTGGCAGGGAAGTACGGTCGTACCACACATGCGCCTCCAAGGAGAGAGAAACCCATGCACTGCGAGCCCCATATGGACTCCACGATGGGTAAGGAGGTGTTGAGGTTAAGTGAAAACTTCTCCAGGACTCCTAGGATGTGCATGTCAGATGGGGCACAGCCAGAGCTCGCCCAGACTCCAGAAGTCCCTCTGCCAACCTGGAAACATGCCGTTCCTAACCAGGGTTCCCTCCTGCAATGACCTGGACCACCTCCGAAAATTCCACAAGGCCCTTGCCTCTGCTATCTTTTGTCCCCATCACGTTTACCTAATAGATGACCCTACCAATTCCCATTGGCAGCCCTTTGTAGTGTAATGAACAGGATGCGGGCTGATGAATGCAGCCACTGCACAGAAAACGTCAGTTCTTTCATTAAGCAAACCTTCCCAAGTTCATTGTATCGAACCAGGGTTTAGGCTATTAGGCTGACACATGACAGAGCCAATTCTAGTCACATTGTAAGTGCCTATTCACGTTCGGCACGTTCTGTTTTACACACACACACATTTAGAATTGGACTCTTGTTGCCTGCGACTTTTTTCCCTTGAAATCCATTTTCCTATTTTTAACTGTTAATAATTAAGAAAAATCCAACTTTAATAACAGAGCCGCAACAAGCCTAGTTCAGGGCAAACATAATGGATCGCCACACCGAGTCTCCCTTCTGCTGGCTGCCTGACAATGCTTGCTCCTCCCAGATGCACCAATATTGATAAACCATGTTCATTTGCAAAAGGGGAAAAATAAAATATTTGCTCACAGAGTTTTGACACTGCTAGCTCTTCTTTCTGTTCACATTGTAAAAGGAAAACATTATTTACAAGCTTGTAATCCCTGCTAGTGAAAGGGAACAGAACTAAAGGCATTATTCTAGGGAACAGGCTGTGAATGAGCCAGGCTGACAAGAACAGAAGCTCACAGCATCCACGGCCAGGCACCCTGGTGGCTTTATCTCTAACCTGCCACTTCCTACCAGGGGGGTCTACCTACAACATTCATGCAGCCAGCATGCAGTGGGTGCCTACTGGGTGGCCAGCCCGCGTGGGTATCAGGATGTGGACATGAAGAGTTAGGGTTTGTGGTCCAGACGGAGAGAGACAGGACGACCAATAATTACATTGAAATATGATCAGTAGGATTATATATCCTGAATCTGACATCTTTTCTCCAGCTCTATTATTATCACCCAGAATAAGTGACCATTCTTGATCTTTTCCAAGCAACCTTACAACTGGTGCTTCAGCTTCCACTGTTGCCTCCCACAGACTGAAACCACGCCTTTTTAAAAGCATGAATCAAACCATGTCACCTTCTGCCTTATAAACTTTCAATGGCTTCCATCACCATTAGAATAAAATCCAGACTCCTTATAATGGCATCATAATCTGGTATTTGCCTCCCTCTCCAACTTCATTGCCTATCACTGCACCTGGATCCAACCACAGTGGTGCTTTCTCTCCCTTGAACAGATCAGGCCACCCCAGGACCTTTGCACTTGCCATGTCTCTGGCTGGAATTCTCTTTACTAAGATCTGTGCATGGCTGTCATCATTCAGGATCTGGTTCATGTCACCTCCTCAAAAGCCATCTCTGACCACATACACAATCACTATCAATTTCCATCCTTTTATTTTCACTTGAAACAATCTTACTTGTTTCTTATTAGTTTTCCTCTACCACTTAAATGCTAGCCCCCTGAGGGATGAGATTTCATGTAATTTACTTTAGTATCCAGAATAATGTCTGACACATAGCAGGAAATAGCAGCAAAACCAAAACACTAATAATAAAAAGTATCCTGTTGCTATTATAATAATAATATATATTTACATATTGCTCATTCTGTAAGATTTTTACCTGTCTTAACTCATTTAATCCTCACAGCAATCCTATGAAAAGTCACTATTATATTTATCCTAAAGATGTAAAAATTGAGGTGCCAGTAAGTCAGTAACTCGCCCAAGGATGCACAGTTTGTATGTGGAGGGCCAGGATTCAAACCTAGGCAGTGAGACCACAAAGTGCTAACAAGACCCCACACTGCCTCTCGGTGCTCAGTGATATTTGCTAAGCAAATGAACACACGAGTTGCTTACGCAGTGTGAGACTCACTTTCCTAAGCTATAAAGTGAAGTTCATAGGATGGTGGTCCTTCTCTCCCCCCGCCCCCTTCACCTATATTTGGAAAGTACCTACCACATCCCAGGATGTGGGCCTGTTCAAGGGGCTGAGGTCCTAGCCAGAAAAGAACAAGGGGGACAACCCTGCTTTCACAGAACTTGCACTAGAGATAGGGGCAGAAATGAGGAGTGAGGTAAATAACCTAATAGAAGCAAATATCAGGAAGGTAGTATAGGCAGATCAAGCAAGGCAGTGTACTCATAACTGTTTCCTAAACATACACATGGGGGTCACAGAGGGCACTGCCTTAGGAATGGTAGTGGTCCTTTGGAAGACAGGTTTTCTGGGGTGCTGAGGGACCGTCAGCGCTGTGGCCAGGGCACGGAGCACAGTGAAGCCTGAGGGGGCTCAGTGAACGGCTGTGGAACAGAAAGAGGCAGTCAAGTCATGCAGGCATTAGCAGAAGTTCTGAGTGTGGGAAAACAGTACGATTCTTTAGAAGAGCTTCCGGGTCACAGAGCCTTTCCCAACAGAAGGTACCATCAATGTTTCTGCAATATAAAAACATATAGGCTCAGAATGCTCGCTGCAAAACACACCCAAAAAATCAGCACTCCTAAGCAAACCTGAGACCTACAGGATCTCAATAAAAAGAAGCGCTGAGGAGTTAACTTGGATCTGCAGCTGCGCAACATTATGCCTTGGGGTTGAAAACAGAATGAAACAAAACAAGTAAACAAAAATCTGTGACCTGCCTCAACCTTATTACTCGAAATCCTAACACAGTATTGTCCAACAGTCCTGGGTGAGTCAAGCGAGGATCAAGATAACACATGCGCCTCTTCACCCTCACCGGGAACTGTAATAGAGAAGACAGACATCAGTAAGTGCTGGCAAGAATGTGGAGAAACCAAAGTCCTCAGACACTGTTGGTGGGATTCCTAAACAGCACAGGCACTTTGGAAAGCAGTCTAGCACCTCCTCAAAAATGTTAAACATGGGGTCTCCACATGACCCAGCAACTCCACTCCTAAGTGTACACACCCACTCATACAAAAACCTGTTCACAAGTGTTCATAGCAACATAATTTATAACAGTCAAAAGGTATTTGTCCATCAACTGATGAACAAATAAACAAAATATAATATATCTATTCAATGGAATATTATTCAATCATAAAAAGAATAATAGCATGAGCTACAACACAGATGAACCTTGAAAACATTACACTAAGTGAAAGAAACCAATAAAAAAAGGCCACATAACAAATGAGTCCATTTATGTGCATTGTCCAGAAAAGGCAAATCTAGGGAAACAGGAAGGAGATTTATGGTTGCCAGAGGCTGCGAGTGGAAAGTGGGGAGTACTCGTTAATGGCTACGGGGTTTCTTTTGGGGGTTAGGAAAATGTTCTGTAATTAGACAGTGCTGATGGTTGTATAGCTTTACAAGTAATCTAAAAACCACTGAATTTAAAGCGAAAAGGTTATAGTATAGAATTATATCTCAATAAGAAGTACAATGATGGATTTTCACTTCGGAGATTAAGGCCCCTGTCCGGCTCGGCATCTCTTGCTGACTGGCTCAGATGGAAGCCAGCTGCCATACTGTGAGTTGAACTTTAGAGAGGCCCACATGGCTGCAACCCACAAACGACACCCAACAAGGAACCCAGCCCTCAGTCCAACAACAGCTAAGTAACAAATCCTGACAAGAACAATGAACGTGAGACTGGGAGCAAATTGTCCCCAGTCCAGACCTCTGATTATAGCCTGAGAGAGATGCTGAACCATACCTGGATGATTCTTCATGCACAGAAATGGTGATGTGACAGATGCATGTTGGTTTAAGCCAAAAAACACACATAAAATACAATAATAAAAGGCTTGCTTTGGGTCACCCTGCTCCAAAGAGTTGCAATGCAAGCTCGCCATGTTCTGGCTGCTCCCTCCACTTACTTGACTGCATTGCTTCAGTCATGCCTGTGTACTTGGAACTGGTTCCCAGGGTAGGATGCACATAGTGGGTGCTCAATAAGTTTTCTAGAACCGAGAGCAATTTTTTAATTCCCTTTTTTCTACATGAAGCCAGAAAATGCCTCAACAAGAAAGAAATAGAACGATGAAAGAGAAAAAAAAAACAACAACAAGGAAATCCTAGCACACTCTCTTATTTTCTAATCTCTTGTATTCAGATTGAATTCAGACCAAGACAGTCAGCGAAGGCTGGTGACCTTGCCCTGACCTTGACAGTGACATTGTTCTGTGTACAGACGGGAGGTGGTTCTGAGAATTGGTCTTGGCAGTACAACCTCACTATTTACTGGACCATCCATCAACAGAGCAGCACCCTCTCTGCTTCCCTGTGAAGCGCCCAATCCTAATATATCACAAACCCCAAAGTCAGGGAGTCCATTACTGTTATTAAAAGATGACTTTGGTCCAGAAATGACTCACGTGGCCCCTTCTTGAAGCTTTTCCTCACACAGCCCATGCACAGAGCCCCCACCCTCTGCCCGCCCCTTGGCAACACAACTCTTTCAAGAGAGATTTATTACAGGGCTGTCAACACAATCCTACCTTTACGGAAAAAGATAAAAATAAGAAACACCTTACAAGAAGATGCCGTGGTGAAAGCTAAATCATAAATGTTTGATAAGGAATGGTCAAATCCAGACAAATAACTGTTCAATCCCACTTTGTATTAAGCAGATAAAGTCATACAGAAAATCAATGTGATGTATTGAAAAAGGAAAAAAAAAATTTGCCAAGCTTGGGGATTGGGCTACCCGGTGTTATGAAGTGGTTGCTTCGTGAGAACTTGATGATACGATAGCACCATAAATTTTTTAAAAAGGAATTCTGCTTGCTGACTGGCTAGGCCTGCTGATGGCATTCGAGTCCCCTCCTCTGCTGCTGCTAGAGGTGATTTCTGGGGTGACCCAGGCATTGTCACGTGACAATGGTGGAGAGAAAACTGTGGCAACCCTTTTAGAGGATAATTTGGCAATTCCTATGAAACCAATTGTTTTGGAGATGCACATACCCTTGGTTCTAGCCCTTCTGCTACAGGAAAATCACCCGTTTGATATCTTTGCTCAAGTAGACAAAATACACAGGCAGCCACGTTCATTACCGAATCACGTATAGAAGCAAAATATGAACTCTACCTAAATGCCTTCCAATAGAGAAATGAATAAATAAATTACAGGACACCCATATGATGGAATATTACCCAGTCAAGGCACATTAGGAGGTCCAGTTCCACCTGCCGATATCAAATAATCTCCAAGACATTATTAAATAAAAATAGCAAGGTCATGAACGAAATGTATTCAATTGTCTCAGTGGCATGCATTTTTTAAAAGGCTGTGCACATCTGTATCTGATGGTAAACATTTGTGATGTTATGAAAGGGTCATAATATATCTTTAAAGGTGATGTCTTTTGGAGAGACGGTTGGGAATGAGATAGGGAAGGAAAGTTTTACTGTTAAATCCTATGAAAGGTTTGACAATTTTACCATGAGCTTCTATTCCTTTTATTGTTTACTTCTCTTAAGTGCCGGGGTAAGCGGCGAAAACAACCATCAAAGCAAACAAACCCCAAACAGTGACAGTACAAACTTGTCCAGGAGGAGGAAGGCCTGGCTTGTTTGGTGCATTATCCGATGAAGACTGAGGGACTCCGGATGCTAGTCACCGAATCCCTATGCCAGGTCCTCTCCCACTGGAAACTGAACCATGAAAGCCGGGGCTTCCTCTTGAGTTCAGGGGCCTCTGCCACCGCCAGAAAGAATATCAGTATCTCCAATTTTCTTCTGTTTCTCCCAAGTTCACACCAAACATCCTCAAATAAATTGAACAGGCTCTGCCCCAAGTTTGAGAACCTTAACTTGCAAAAGTGCATCATAGAGGTGGGCTTGCAGCGACCAGTCCATCGACCACCTATCCTGTAGGGTAATTATTTCCCTCCTGCTGATGGCATTAATTTATATAATCTCTACTTTAAAAAAAAAAAAAGAAACAGTTTACTACAGTAAACAGATGAGGAAAGGCCTTCTGTAATAAAGAATAATAAAAGCTTGTTAAAAAGAGCAAATGCTTGCAGAGAGAAGATAGACAACTCCGTGTCACTACGGTGAGTGATGTGTTTGCTTTGAGGTGAAATAATAGGAAATGAAGATCAATTAGCAGAGGAGCCTGGAATGACTTGACTTTATTACAGGCACTCACAGCATGCTCCATTCCTGGCAGGGAGGGCCCTTGGGATGGGAAGGCAGCTGACAAAGAAAGGAGCTGGGTGCCCAGTGGCTTGCCTTCTGGGACAAACAGCTGAGAAGACAGGAGTGACTTACGAAGGTGAAAATACTTTTCTCAATTTGCCTTTGACGTGATGCTCCCTAACTTCATGTAGGCAAATATCGGAACACTGGGCTTTCAAATACTTTTGGCCATGATGAACTAGGAGCTAAAGACCCCTTTAGACAGATAAACAGAACTCTCCTGACTCCCCCTTCTGGAGTTAGAGATTAGTACTGGGCTTTGTAAACCGAGTGCACTTGAGAAACATTTGATAATTTATTAAAAGAAGGTATTAAGAGATGTTTTTCTCACATTGCACTTTTCATCAGAGCTTCTCCAACTTTCAGTGCATCAGATTCCCTTTGGAGGCCTTGTTAAAACAAGACAGCTGGGTTCCATGCCCACAATTTCTGCTCCATGGGTCTGGGGCGGAGCCTGAGAATGTGCTGTCTGTCTAATCAGTTCCCAGAGGATGCTGACGCAGTCACTGAAACTCTATGCCTCAGTTTCCTTTTCTGTAAAAGAGACATATGTATAATACCTTCCTGTACTGGGTTAAACAGTGTTTCCACCATAGTCATGTCCACCTGGAACCTCCGAATGTGACCCTATTTGGAAATAGCCTCTTTGCAGATATAATTAGTCACGCTAAAATGAGGTCACGCCGGATTCAGGAGTTCCCTCAGCTCCATGCCTGGAGTCCTGATAAGAAGAGAAGACGCAGACTCTGAGGGAAGAGAGCTGTGTGAAGAGGGAAGTAGGGAGGGATGCGCCCACAAGCCAGGCAACCACCAGACGCTGGGAGACGGGCCTGGGACAGGTCCCAAGTCAGACCCCCAAAGGAGCCAGCCCTGTCAGTCTCTTGATTTCAGACTCTTGGTCTCCAAAGTCATGAGAGAATTCATTCCTGTTATTTTAAGCCATCCTGATGTGGTGCATGGCTACAGCAGCCCCAGGAAATGAATACACTGCCTTGTGGCATTCTGGTGGGGGCTAGCTTAGTGAATGAATACCCCACAGCAAGTGTTGAGAGTATGGCCCAACATACAATGAGTGTTGCTTGCATAGTAGTTCTTTATGACTTTGCTTTCATTAATACTTTCTGGTTTTATTATTTTTCTATTAAAATAGTTTCTCCTGAGAAAAAAACACCGAAACTGTTAGAAGGCTATAAAGCTGGGGTTCTCAACCAGGGATGATTTCGCCACCTTCCCTTGCACATGGGATATTTGGCAATGTCTACACATATTTCTGGTTTTTTAGGACTTGAGAGGGAGGTGGGCACTACTGGCACCTACCAGGCCAGAGGCGCTGCTAAACATCCCAGAGTGCACACCGAGGCCCCTGACAACACAGAGTCATCCAACCCGAAGGTCAATAGTTCAAGGTTGTACTATTGGTACTCTGGTACAAGGTAAAAAATCAGCCACTTGGCCCGAGTCCAGCTTCATGAGCACTGTGTCGGGCGCTGCATGGTTCTTCCGATGAGGACAATTATGGCCAACCTCCAAGACACCCGAACCAACCCCCCAGTAAAACTCAGTAAATGATAACAACCCCCCAGTATCACCCAGTAAATGATAACAACAACAGCGAATCAAGAGTCAAGCATGGCCCAGAGGACCTCAAGCAGTTCTCTGCTCCACCTCCCAGGCTACATGCTGCGAACACCAGGGGGGGCCTGGGATCTGCCATCAGAGACTGACCTCGCAGCGCGGAGAGGCTGGGTGCTCCCTTCAAGGGGCTTCTGTGCTTCAACCTTGCCTCAAGTCACCCCTTAGCTAGAAGCTGACGTGCATCTGGACCCCCTGTCTGCTCACTCTGCTGTCTTCTTGCTTGGGTGCCACCAGTGTGTACCCCATAACTGTTGTTAAAATGTCACAGGGCCCCATGGCATGGGACTGTTTAGAGGCTGAGGGAGAAGAATGGGGAAGAAGAGCTAAGTCTCCTGTTGCCTTCGCCGTTTCCTCCTGATCTGTGGATCCGGGGCAGCCGGGAGTGCAGAGACCGCAGAAGCTCCCCTGCACTGACCCAGACAGCGGACGATGGCGACCACAACCAGGGGGGCGGTGGTGGAAGTGACAAACGGGGACACACGCAAGGCAGCAGAAGTGACACAACTCAGGGACAGCAGGGCATGTCCGGTGAGGGAGGTACCAAGATGGCCACCTGGTTTTTGGATTGTGCGACTGGATAAGTGGTGCCACTGACTTAGCAGTAGGAGTAGGGGCTGTAGAAATCAGTAAGAGGGGGCTGCATGACTTCCAGAATTAAATGCGCATGCGAACCAAGAAGGAAAACATGCTGATCAAATGCAGGCACCGGTGCCCTGGCACTGCAGAGTCTGGGGGTGGGCCCGAGGCCACGACGGTCAGAGTGGCTCTTGGAATGGCTTGTTTCCCCATCTTCCCCCTAAGGAACCCCCTGTGTCTCATGAAACACATCAGGCCGAGTGCCCATCAACCTTCAGGAGTCAAAGCAATCTATCTGATGACCTTAGTCAGCTCTTGGCTTTGGAAGGAGTTACTTGCAGGGACCACCAGGGAGACACAGGGATGAGCTTGTGTTGTGGGTGTGGTTGTGTTACAGTGTAGGGACAGAGAAAGGAAACCCATACTGTAGCAGGGTCGGCACACCCACAAAGACCCGATCAGGTAGTGCAGATTTGCTGCTGAACAGTGATGGGGAAGACCGAGGCACAGAGAGGCGGTCCTGCATTTCACACACACACTCTCTCTTGTTAAGGGATAAAGCAGAGAGTAACTGCTATTCTCATGTCGACGTAATAATTTTGCTCCTCTCTGCACACTGTGATGAAGCAAACCAGAGAGAGGGAAGAAAACACCACAACCCCTCCCAAACATGCCTTTGGTACAGAACCGAGATCTGACTCAATGTCGCTGTTTTCCTGGCAAACCACAGCATTTCCCCACAGCTGCACATTTTGGAGTTTAAGATGCACAAAGATAACCATATTCAAATACAGAGCCAGCGGGACCCTGAGAGAAGGAACACACACAGCACACGGGGTTCGTGGAAATCAGGCCCATATCACCTAAATGTAATCTAACTTCTAAATAAGGCTTCAGATCACAGATTTGTTTACTTTCATTTGGTGATAATTGTTCACAGCAGAACATATCAGAAAATTCTATAATAGGAACCACAGCCAGGAAATAGTAAATAATTAATCACCCTCCCTCCCAGCCTCTTGCATCTCTGTTGATATAAATGACCGTATAATTCCAAACCCAATTATCACTACTTAGCCGTTCCATTTTGTAGTTAAAATCCCACAAAATTAAAGTGCATCAATTGTTAATGGTAATAGACCAGACAAGGGATTAAAGATTATTTTAATGTTTATTTCCTGTCAAGAGATCTTTTGGCAGGAAACACTGTAGACAAAGGCTGCACACTCAGATGAGATTCATATATTTAAATCATCTAACTTCTAAAAACATTATGGATATAATTACTTGTTTAATTTACTTGTTCCCTCAAGATACAGGCTGAGGAGATCAAGCCAACTTCAGTATATCAAGTTTTCAGAGGGGAGAGGCCCTGCTCTGTAGCATTTTTAAGCTGTTTTATCCTAAGTGATCAAATCCAAATCAGTGCCCATGTCCCACCACCCTGAGAGGTAGGGAGAGGAGAGGCAGAGGGTGGAGTGTGAAGAGAGTGAGACCCAAGTTCACCTCTCAGGCCTGCAACCAGAGGGACACGTGGCCCAGGCAAGTCACTGAAGCTCCCTTGAGTCTCAGTCTCCCCATTTGTAAAATAAGGTTGATCAGGAGCCTCGTGCAGGGTGGATGAGAAGACTGCAGAAGACTGGAAGGCAGCCATAGAGCTACGCCCAATAACCACCAGTGCAAAATGCAGACACAGGCCTTTCAATTCAGCGATGTTTACTTTTAAGGTGGTCGCCCAAATGACCCACCCATCCTTCATCCATCTTTCTAGATTACCATTGAGATAAACATGTATGCACATCCTCTCTCTCTCTCTCTCCCTCTCACACACACTCATACACACAAGAGGCACACCAGAAAATACAACTACAATGTTCAGGGCTCCTTGGAACACTATTTAGAAAACATTGGTCTATTCCAAAAAATCAAAACAATAATAAAAGTAAGTTCTATCATAATGTCCAATCAATTTACTTAGGCTGTGAGTTAAGAAAGGTTAAGAAATTCATAGGCAAAATAATAATAAACTAACATAAAATATATGAGAGATAGAGGAAAAGAAAAAATGGATGGATGGGTAGACAGACAGATAGACAAAAATAATAACTGTTCACCTAAAATATTATTTAGATCATGGAGAAGTCAAATCTAAAAAGAACTTTGGTTCTTTCTTCCAAAGCGTGCAGTTTACTGTTTTACCTGTTTATTTTCTGCCACATTCATTAGAATATAAAAACCATGAGGGCAGAGGTATCTGTTTGTTCACTGGCATACTGCTAATATTCAAAATAGACCCTGGCACCTAGTAGGTATTTGATCAATATCAATGGCATAGGCAAACGATAATGATGATAATTATATAATTGTTTCCTAAGTCCTGTGTGAGTGTATGAACTTCATTTACCAGCAAGGTGCCTGAAACTTGGAGAGGTTGAGAGGCTCTGCCTAAATCACACTCTCAGATGAAGGGTCAAAGATAATTTGAACTCACACTTTCTGACTCTCAATCCTGGGTTCATCCCATGTCACCAGATTGGTCCTTTGAGAGTATCTCTCTACCTGACAGTGAGAGAAGGCACTGTGGTTTAAGCAGCAGACAGACAACTTTTAAAGAAGGTTCTGCAACAGTCTGGGTTCCCAAAACTGGGTGTGACCTTGGGCAAATCTTCATCTCTCTGAATCTCTGCTTCTCCTTCTGTGGGAGCCTTTGTAGTGTGAAGATTTTATGTGAAGAGGTGCTCACACCTCTTGAATGATCCATCACCTGTCAACCTTCAAGTAACAGATCAGGATTCAAACCCAACTCAAAATAGCTTATTTTATGACTGCTGGAAATCTAGAGGTGGACGGGTCACAGGTACAGAGGAACCAGTAGCTCTATAATGCCACAGTGAACCCAGGAACTTTCCACTTGCTCCTCTCTTCTTGGGGTTAGCTACGAGATGGTTGTGGTATGTCCAGGCTCAGTCAAGGTTCATAGGAAGCAGAAAGTAGGCCTCTGCCCAGGTAGCTTGGTTAGGAGTAAGAAAACATTTCCCAGCAGTGCCCTCCATTTTCATTGGCCAGGACTGGGTCATGTGTCTATTTTTAAACCAATCACTGGCAATATACACAGGATAGCATGAGGAGCTTAGATTAATCACTGGAGATAAAAGGATATTAGGAAGTCATCCATCATAACTGCTATGCTTACTTTATGAAATATATGAGGCAAAATTAAAACAAGCATGATTACTTATTTTTAAAAATACAGTGCCTAAACTGTAAATATCCTAAGTATCCAACAATTGAAAAAGGGTTAAATAAAAGACCATTCACATGGCTCAACTTATAAAATTATTAAAGTATTTTTCCAAGCCATGTTTAATGACTTGAGAAATTCTTATTATAAAAAAAAGAATATAAATACATAGATTATGAACCTAGTTTATTTTTTAAAATGCCATCACTCAGAAGAAAAAAATGAAGAACAAAAACCAAAATATTAAGAGGGATCACATGGGAGGTGTAATAAATAGGACACATTTAAATTTACTTGTCCAGGTTCCTAAATGTTTTCCTCCTCCTTCTCCTTTTTCTGCCATGCACATTACTTTCTGCCAAGTTCAAAATACAAAAGTTGGTTTTTCAAAGTAATGAGTCACTGTTGATAGGGAAAACTAGTCAAATCAGGTTCTGTTCCTGAGTCCCGTCAAATAATTTACTTAAGTCATTGTTAAGAAAAGTAAAGAAATCCACAGTCTAATAAAAATATATACATGTATAAAAACTATCTGATTACCTATCAGCTTTACTTTTATCAGAGAGAAATCACAATCTGCATCTTTTACGCAGTACCCAATTCTTGAGCAAGCTAAACCTTGAGTCCTGAAGGGCGGGGGACTCTTGGCTGGGAGTTGATGAGGGGGGCAGCTGAGTAGGTAACACACAGGAAACCCCAAACGGGTTGAGAATTACAGTGCCTGGAGCACTGGGGAGGACAGTGAGCTGCTGTCGGGTCTGTGTGATTTATTAGGGTTTCTTCACAGCCCTTTGTAGTGTCCACGATTGCATCTGGCATGCGTGGGACACAACTCCCCAACAGGTTTTTAAGTAACCCAGAGCCTTGCTCTCAAGCTGTCTTCTAGACACCTGGCTTATCATGAAGGTTTATAGATAACTTCCTTTAAAACAGTCCCAGGAAAGCCAATAATACATTCATCTTATACCTGATCTTGGCAGAAAATAATCATAGTAATAAATCAATGGCTAACAGTGACCATCTCTGCACCTGGCACGCTGCCAGACATTTTACCTATGCCACATCTAACTCCTTAGGGTAATAGTTAACGATACTCCCCATCCAAGAGATGAGAAAAGTAAGGCTCAGAAAGAGCAAGGCTCATTATGAGTCCCACCAATCTGTTAGGTAGAACCCAGATTCATACTCAGTTGTGTCTGATTCCAAAGCATTTGCCATTTGATAACTGAAGAGGTTCTCCTTGAGGTTTTGGGGAAGCTGCAGCTACATTCTTCAGCCAAGCACTGATGCTTAGCACCTGTAGTGGTGGCGGAGGGGCAGGCAGGGGATGTGGTCTGGGGAGGTGAGCTCTGTCTCCTACCTACAGGGGGCTGGTCTCCTGCCTGAGTAAGATACTGAATAGCTGAATAGCTGCTTAGAGTCAACCTGAAACCCACGGATAGTTTAAGAGTCTAATTCAATCTTTATATCTTTTCTACAGACACAAAGGAACCCACAGCCATCCAATGCCTTGGCGTGTCTGTCTGTCTGTCTGTCTCTCTCTCTCCCCCCTTTCCTGTTTAAGCATGCTGGGGAGCACACATGGGAAAGGAAGCAGTTTAAGTAAAGGCGGCACACCATGGTCCTACTTTGGAGCCTGTAATGTAAAAGCCTCCATGGGACCCTGATAATGTAAACTGAGAGATGCTGGATTCCCAGGCCCTGGATGGGGGGCAGGGCCCAACGCCCCTGTGAATATGATGGCTAACCAGGTGGGCCATGGCTTTAGCAGTCAAGGGCCATCAGGTGAATGCCAGAAAAGCCAAGTTCCCTTCGGTTCCAGGCTGTGGGATTCTCCACTAGGGCGCCGTGCATTTTTATCAGGGGTTAGGTAGAAACCAAACAGCCATCCCACTTGCCCCTGCTCCTTTTTCAATACAAGGTGTGTTGTGTGGCTGACAACACAAACTCTGCCATTTTCTTTCTGCATCAGGTGGCCAGGTCCCAAAAATCCACAGTGGAACTTTAGTCGGCCAGTTGAGATTTGTGAGATGGGGGGATGTGGCAGGGAAACCCATTCCATAACCTTTCACTGGGCATAAAATTTACTGCACATGGAATTCCTAAAGGTCCGTGTTGGCCTCTGATTTAAAACTATTAAATCTGGTTTCCCGAGAACACCTCCATTATAATAAATACATCACTATGACAACATATGCTAATTGCACAATTTCAAAGACTAGAGTGAACTACCTGTACATGAAAAATGTATTCGAACGTGGCTGTCCTGGGTTCATACCACCGAGGCTTTAGATTCGGGCTAAGTCATTGGGAGAATATTAAACGCCTCACCAACAGGCGGCCACCATGGGGAACAGCAATGGGAAGGAGGATACCAGGACCCGGTTTCACACAGGTGACAAAACTGGGCCTGTGTTCATCTGTGATGTGGGTGGCATCTCCAGCTTATGGAACTTAAGAAAGAAATTACATGTATATTTACAGATATGAGATTGTTCTTCTAAAAGTCAAAAAGAGTGCTAAGCACAAAAACAAACCTTTTCATCTTCCTAAGTATGTCTTGAGGAAATAGAGAAACAATATGGTCACTGTATTTAATAATCTGTTAAAAGGAAAAATAAGACCCATTTAATCTTTTCTTTAAGATTTTATTTATTTACTTTTAGAAAGGGGGGAAAGGAGGGAGAAAGTGAGGGAGAGAAACACCAGTTGGTTGCCTCTCTCACTTATGTGCCCTGACTTGGAGTGGAACCAGCGACCTTCAAGTTCACAGGCCGGCATTCAATGCACAAAGCCACATCAGCCAGGGCAAAATAAGATCCTTTTAATGGGACTTAGCCAAACACTTTTTCTTTTTTTAATGTGGATTCATTCTTCCTGTTTTTTTCTTCTTTGTCTCTATCCTCCCTCCCTCCTTAGACTTTTCAGTCAGTCCTGGCTTCTAGCTGCTGAGAGGGAAGCACAGGTAAACCACAGCAGAACCTGCCCTTCTGGGAACTGCAGTTAGAGACGGGAGGTGGATCAAAATGGCACCAGGGCCTTGGACTCAACCACAGGCAGAGTGTGGATCTCCCCTCGCCACTGTGGCTTATCACCCTGGACAGCCATGACTACTTACTTCTTCGGACCAACCATTACCCAGACCCGTGAAATGGGGGCTAAGAGTGTATTTGTGAGATTTCTCTAACAGTTAAACAAGATGATGAGTGAATACACCGAGCCCGTCTTAGATACCCGACACACAAAATAACAATGCATGACAACAACAAATTATTTTAGCCAAGGTCAAAAGTGGGCAGAGCTACCTCAGAGAAGGCCAGATGAGAGAGAAGAAAACCAAGAGGTGGGGAAGATGAGTCACAGTGAGCATTGACATAAATGGAAGAGTTGTGTGAAAAAAAGAACTTAGTGCAAAGCTGATGTCACAGTAAACCAAGGCCGCCCAAATGAGAGCAAACAGAGGCCATTCATTCAAAGACTGTTAACAGCAGGGGAGTCAGCCACCACTCAGGTGCGTTTGGCAGACGCTCAAATGCGGTCAGGGGAGAGGGAAAGTTTTATAACTGACAAAGGGAACACTTCCAGTGTGTTCCTGTTGGAGGCTATTGGCACAGCGAAGCTGGAGTTGGGTTAACTAGAAGCAGGGCATCCTCCGTGGTTGATTTCTCTGGCTGGTCCCAAGCTGGAAGTGGGTACAAAAACGAAGGAAGCAGGGTACTGCTGACCATGTCCTGGACATTCCTGGTTGAGTGCTGCCGAGGCTGTGGTTTGGCTTCCCGGGCTGGCTGCTGCAGAGGTTTCAGGCAAATAGGCTCCAGGCATTGTGTGTTTGTACACCGGGTCTCTCATTAGCAAGATGTTCTAATGACCAGGGACTGGTTACTCCAGAACTGTCCACAAAGACAACTGTGACGGAGACACTCCGCTAACGCAGTGCGTGCAGAGGGACAGGCTGGCTGCTGGTGCACAGGCACCACCCACCAGCGCTGCCTTAGGACAAGGGCATCATGTTCCCAGAAGGCCCCACACAGTCTAGAAACCGATTCCCTGTTACACGGGCCTTTGTGTAGGGATACATGTCAATCGGAAGGGAAAAAGGTGCTTTGACGTCCTAAAGAAATAGCCATTTTTCATACAACTTCTGGGAGGTGGTAATTTATCAGTCATCTTGCAACATAATTCCTGTCTGACTGATTTTCCCTCTGGCTTCATCTTCTCCACACACCTATTCTGGGTTAGTAAGAATAAATGTGGTATACAGATAGGAGGGTTCAAAGAGCCCAATGAATAATGGAAAAGACTAAGCTAAAGCAAATGAAAAAGAAAAGCTCACTGTTCGTATAAAATTTCTTCCAAAGTGATTACTAATGTTGCTTCTTAGAAAAACAGCAATGGAAAACCTCTTGCATTTTAGAGTTGAAAGGAAAAAGGCCTGGTGTCCTAAAAAGGCAGAAATACTCAGTTCGATGTCACCAGCAGTATCCAACACATTTTTGGCTCTGTTTTAAAAGCTTCTTTTTTAGAAGCTTCTGTTTGGGAGCAAGGGTTTAAACCCTGCATCTGCTGCTAACCAGGCAGGACATCCTGAGTCACGCTGAGGACTGTTTTGAGGACTACAGAAGTGCTGGTCTGAGGGCTGTCCTGTGTCACTGGCCCTTGTGTGCACTCGTGAAGTGACAACTACTATTCGGTAAAGCCGGGAGGAGTATGCCCAGCCTCACAGGATGCTGGCAGTGGAGGCGCGACGAAATGGAGATTAGGCCTGGAACGGTGCCTGGCACAAAGCAGGCTGGTGTCCCCTCTCTTCCCAACAGACCTGAAGATGCTTTGCAAAAGATTTCCTTGTACAGTAGATTGAAAAGGGACCATTTTTGTATAATCAGATGCTTGTTTGTGTCATGATAGAAATGTGTAGAAAGCCCTGACTGGTGTAGCTCAGTGGATTGAGCACAGGCCTGCGAACCAAAGGATCGCGGTCGATTCACAGTCAGAGCACATGCCTGGGTTGCAGGCCAGTTCCCAGCAGGGGATGCACGAGAGGCAACCACACATTGATATTTCTCTCCCTCTCTTCTTCCCTTCCCCTCTAAAGATAAAATAAATAAAATCTTTAAAAAAAAAGAAATGTGTAGAAAGAAAGACAGAAGAAACTGGAATAAGCAGCTACTCTTTAAAGTGGGAGAAGAGTTTAAGCAACACTTTAAAGGGTGGTTGGTTATTCCACTCATTTGTGTGTGCCTGGCCAGCATTCATTTGCTTTTACAATAAGACACCCTGATTCCTTTGGGAAACAGCTCCCTCCCAACCCTCATTCACAGTGGCACATGGCTTACATGTGTCTGGTCATTTCTACATGCTGATTCAAGAATGCACCCCAACCAGACCAGTGAAGGTTGTCTATGGCCATACCACCCTGAATGCGTCCAATCTCATCTGGTCTCAGAAGCTAAGCAGGGTTGGGCCTGGTCAATACTTGGATGGGAGACCAATGAAGGCCAAGTGGTCAACTCCAGGTTTTGACACTGGGGCTTTCCATCCTAAAGGTGCAGCTGGCTTTGCCATTATCAGGGAAGAAAGCTTCCTAGTCAATACAGGGCACAGCTGGGCCAAAAAGGGGCAAAGAGAAATTCATGATATCTTCTGAATACTCAGGTCCAGTGGAGCCTGAACCAATCATATGCCCAGATACAATAAAATTTTAAACATATGAGTTAGTGTAGTGTTACAAGACCAAGGAACAATGGCTCGGGTAGAGAATGGAGGAGCAGAGTGGCAGGCAGAAAGAGTACTGGTGCCAGCAGATGAGCATGTTCGGACCCCTGGAACCTGTGAATATGTCACTTTACGTGGGAAAGGGGACTTGGCAGATGGGAATAAGTTAAGGTTCTTGAGTTGGGCAGAATATGCTGGATTACCGAGGTGGGCCCAACGGAATCACAAAGATCCTAAAAAGATAGAAAGCTAGACAGGAGGAGCAGAGTCAGAGATTTACAGAGTCAACAAGGCCAGATGTGAAGAAGGGAGACGGGAAGAGGGCCGTGGGCCAAGGAATACAAGTAGCCCCTAGAAACTGCACTGGAGCCTCCCTCAGAGCCTCTGGCAGAAACCGAGCCCTGCCACCTCCTCAGTGTCAGCCTGGTGAGACCCGTTCTGGACTTTTAATGTCCAGAATGGTGAGAGAATACACTGATATTATTTAAGCCACCACACTTGCAGTCATTTGTTACAACAGCAACAGGAAACTAATGCAGATTGCCAGAAGTGGCCTATTGGAGGAGCATTTATACTAAGGGATGAAGAGGAGATAGCCATACCAAGGGTGGGAGGAAGACAGTGGCAGGAGAGGAGACAGAACATGGAAAGCCCTGGGGTAGGGAAGTGGTTGACGTACCCTGAGAACAGCAGGAAGATCATTGTGGCTGGAAGGTACATTGCTTAGCCTCGATGTCCAGAGAAGAATTTAAAGCACTTTAAATATTTAATGAACCCGACTTTGGAAGAAACAAAGCATTCTTTAATGATTTCCTTGATTTTAAACTCATTGAGGACTAAAAATGAGGCTCTTCCATACATTAATAATAACTAGCACAAAGAATTCCACCAAGTGCAATTTTCCTTAGTAATTCCAATATGTGCTTATTTAGATTCATAACATGCATTCCAGACTTCATGGATGTGCCTTATTCTCATATATTCAGTCCTGCTGTACCTAGCCATGCATTCACATGCTGGACCCATAATAGGCACTAAATAAATATTTGTTGGATACATACGTCCAAGGTTTTGGGTTTGCAAATACAATCCCTGATGCTATATACTCCTTATGACCTGTTCCCTCCAGTCATCCTAGAAATAATTAAAATGTTCTGCTTGCACAGAAGAGAAAGGTGACAGATCCAGGGGTGAGCATCCGTCCAATGGCAGTACCTGTCATATCAGAAGTGGGGTGACAAGGGGTCGGGGAGGAGGGGATATGGGAATGCGAGGAAGGAGTGATTTTTTTCATGGATAGTATCAAGATAGCAAGTAAGCTGGAGGTTACTAATTATAACAACTTCCTCATGCTGGGAAGAAAATAATTTTTGGAGGGGGGGGCTGGTCCTCCCTACCAGTTTAGCTGCTGAGCAAGCAAAAAGCAATATGAAAAACTCTGTGGGTACAAGAAGTCCAGGGCTTCCTTTTAAATCAGTTCCTAGAAGGCAAGGAACCAGTATATCACAGTGAGGCAATCATTTATAATGGGGCCATTATTAGGAGCCAAGATATAAAAATTGTGCATGAAACAGCCTTATAAGCAGATTCGGTGAGTGGCTGATTAACCTCCCTATCCCACTGGGGCTTGGGGCTCAGGGGAGTGGTAATGAGATGTGGAAGTCATCCGCCTGGAGGTCAGGAGTTTAAGGATGGACATGTTAGAAGGGGCCTAACCCCTACTACAGGCTGAATCATGGAGCGCAAACAGGCACCCAGGTGCTCTAAGGGCTTGGAGGTATGCAGACTAGGGCTGGACTCCCTGCACTGCCCCTGAACTGGCTGTGGGGTGTTTGTGCTGGTCAGACCCTCAGTTCCACAGTTCAGAAAACCTCGCCAACGTTCATTTTATTTTATTTTTTTAGATAAATATGAGTGTGCTTGGCACATGGTAAGTATTTGATATATGGCAACTATTCCTATTATAATACATGTTTCTTTTGAGTTCTTAGGTGTTAAAAATGCCAGATACGGCTATGAATAATTGTAACAGTAGGTCCTAGTGATATATCACTAGTATAGCAATAATCCCACAGTTCTACACCTAGTAGGAGGAGGAGCATAATTTGTATAAAGACAGTAGGATTCCAGATTTTGGTTGACTGTTAAACTGTGTGTTGACCCTAAAGGGCTCGGCGGAGTTAGGAAAGAGATGTTTTTCCTGCACTTGTGATGAATGTGCCTCACACCCAGGATCCCCTACTGACGCACCCCAATGTGGAACCAGTCTCAGAAGGAGCAAAAGAAATAGTGGTCAGAGTGGGAACTGGCCGTGGACCCGCAACTGCCTTAGCCTGCAGAGCCCATGACAAGAATATGGGGACTTAGCTTGCCCATGGGTCTCACTATCAGGTGGGTCCTGGTGGCAGAAAAATCACAGAGGCAAGTGAGGTGAGAGCTGGGGGCCAGGGCAGCACTGAACTTCCCCTGGAGCAAGCAGATGGTGTCCAACACAGCCGGTGGATCCCGCCAAGGCTGACTTGGAAGCGGGGTATCGGGAGATGGAGAAACAGTGACAGGGACTTTGAGCAAAAAAAGAAAGGCAACATGAAGCCACAGAAACATGAACTCAGAGACCAAAGCCCCGGGTTCAAATCTGACCTATGACCTCTTCCCCCACTTCTCTCACCCCTTTCAGCCCATTGCTTTAACCTGACAACACGGGACACTGTAGAATAGATATTCACAAATAGCCCTTGATTGGGAATTTTGATTTGGTTGTATAGGAAAGGGCCATATATTTAATTTAATGTTTTTGTTAAATGGAGAGAAATTGCAAATTATTCGGGGGGCAGGAGGTCTCCCACACAGCTACATCACACCCAATTTAATACAGCGCTGAGTGTTAACTCTCCAACACATTGATTATTGTCTCTCTCCTCCACCCCCCCCCTCACCCCGCCACCGCCTTCCTTTGCACTTTGCAAAGACCTAGGGCTCTTGATGAAAAGGGAGGAATAATCCTTTCTTTGGTGTCTGCGATCAAGATCTATTTGGTAACCCACTCCTCTAATACTGCCTGTGCAGAGAAATAATTTCGGCTCCCTGTTAATTTGAGTATTGAACTGAAATTTCTGCAGCTGCTTTCTGCCAAGCCTGAAAGCAGAAATTAATTTCAATGACCCAGGCGAGTGGAGGGGAGCTCTGTCAGGTAATTAGTCTTCGTCTTTGCTACTCAGGGTCTATCACTGTGCTAATCCATACATAAACCCAGGCATTCCCCGAGTCACTCGCAATCTGCGGGGCCGTTTAACTACCTCTTGCTTGGGTTCACAGAGAGCAGGGGCATCTGCAAGGGAAACGGATGAAGGCTCCCTTTCATTTTCCCTTCCTTCTACCTATTTAGGGCTGGCAGAATTAATGGGGCTGATTTACATGTTCTTTTCCTGTTTGATCGAGGCTGCCTTTGATTAAGTGGAGCTTGGGGTGCGAGAGGGGGTGGGGAGGGGTTCCCACTCCTGCAGCTCTCTGACTTGCCAGTTTATTAATGAAAGAGGCACCAATATTGATAGCCCTGACACTACAAGTGCAGCAATTAAAGGGTCTGTCCTTCCAGGTTTTTAATTAAAAGGGAGCTTTTTTTCTACCTGGGACGGGTCCTATTGTCATATTTGCATTCAATTCTGGTTTGGGATGTGGGCACCCCTGCCTTTTCCTTTAGGAAAATCTCCTGGGGGACCCTTACACCTGAAAAAAAATACACAAAGCTGTGAAAAGCTTTGTTCTCAATGGGGGTCATTCAGAAATCCAAGGCAAAGGAAGGTTTTGGGAGAAGGCACTTGTTCAGGAAAGCAGGCTGCCTCCCTCCGTCCCTCTGAGCTTCGTGATTTTCATGCTTTGACCCTGAAGGAAGGGATGTGGGAGCACAGTCAATAGCAGCTATGATAATTCCCTGAGCACTTACTAACATTGTTTGCCCTATAGCAGCCATGTGGTATGGGTCTCAGCAGGGCCACTTAACAGCTGAGAAAACTAACGTTCTGCTGGTTCTTTCTGCTCTGAAGTCCTTCTTCGTGCCACTCCAGGCACCTACACTCAAAAGCCTGTGGGGCCAGGCAGGTGTCAGACTTGGTGGAAGCAGATGAATTGGGAATACGGGACCTGGGAGCCCTCACCCCCTCTAGGGGGGCAGTCTCCCCTTGTCCACCCCACAGCCCTCCTGCCAATTCTGCCTGACAGAATTCTAACCCAGAAGGGCTGGCCTTTGGTGGTATTCTGACATTGCAAGAGAAGTCAAAAATGTGAACCTTTAAGTGAACTGTCCCTTAAATGATGTTAATTCATTCCTTAGTGAAGCTCACACTTATGACTTTAGAGAAACTCTCCACCTGCCTCCTGGGAATCATTTTTAACTTTGTTCATTTGTATGAGTTTTGAAGCCCTCAGCCAAATGGAAGTGACCTGGCTTTGTTGCCAGCAATGCCATGTCACTGTCCTGGCTGGGTGGTCCAAGCTATGATCTGCCCCAGCACGATGTGGAAATTAAAATGGAAACAAATTGTCATCCCGAAATACTTCCCTAAAGAGTCCCTCCACAGTCAACACCAGACCCCCCACCCAGGCCAGTCACAGACAGACCCGCAGTTTGGGGGTCTCTCCCCAACCCCACCTCTTCTGCCCAGTTATCTTAAACCAACCCTGGGTTTATCCCCACTTCAGCAATGAACCAACTCTGTGACCTTGGGCACTTCCCCTCCTTTTCTGTGCACCTCAGCTTTCTCACCCGTGAAACAGGATAATCGGAACTCAGAGGTCCCTAAGAGGCAATGCATGGGAAAGTGTGAGCGCAGGTGCCTGTGTCCAGGGAAGGAGGCCCGCCAGGCTTGAGCACCTGCAGAGTGCCCTGCACACCTTCCGATCCAAGGTAGCTGAAGTGCACCAGCCACTTCAGCTACCTTGGATCAGAGTTTCTCCCCTAGGACAATGAAACAGAACGAGGATGGCTGAGCGCTCGAGAGCAAGCCAGTCTTTTAGCCTCAGTTTTTCTACCTCTAAAGTGGGCTTTATATGCTCCCACACATGACTGCAAGAGGATATAAAAGGAAAGCAGGGCCAATACTTAGTAGGCCTGCAGAAAACCAAGCTCCTACTACCTACTCTCTGTAGGGCTTAATTCTTTTGCTTTAGACTTATCGTTCAGGTTTTATGCTTCAAAGATCTTTTTTTCATGCTTAGCCCTAAAGCTAGAAAATGGAAAAAATAATAAAAAGAACAAAGTCCTGAGTCTTCACAGGAACTACAATGGAGAAATCTCCTAATCATTTCTCATTTTACTGTGAATTCCTAGAAATGACAACATCCCCTACCAACAGAGAGACAGAAAGAGAGAGAGAGAGAGAGAGAGAGAGAGAGAGAGAGAGAGAGAGAATGTAAACTTCCACAAAGAGAAGAAGCTCTAATGCTCTAATGTATTTTATTGGAATCAAAAGTGCTCTATCTCACCTCTGACCTCTCTCCCACCCCCTCCTCTGACCCCCCTCTCCCATCCGCTCCAGTCTGCTACTGGGGCCACTGAAGAAAAGTCAGAGGCATTAGTTGGTGTCAAGTAGCACTGCCATCCACATTCTATGAAAGTCAATTGCAATTAACAGGGCCATTCAGAAAGGCAGGTTCAGGCCAGACAAAGGGAGCACAGCCAGATCTTATCAGAACCCAAGGCCAGCAAGCTGGGTCTTTCCAAGGCTGTTAGCACAGGAAAAAAAAAATTGGTGATGGGGGAAGAGCTGGGTAGGGGAAGGAAAGCTGACCCAAGAGGGGAGGCGATAAAGCTAGGCAACTGAGCAAGGAGGTTTAAATATACAAGGACAGACTCCTGAGCCCACCCCCTGGATTCAGATTCTGACTTTGTCCTGGCTGCTGAGGACAGGCAGGCAGGTCACTAACCTCTCCAGGCCTTGGTTGGCTTATCTGTAAAATGGGAAGAGCAACAGTACCTTCCTGTTTTTAAAATTGTCCTGTGAAATATTTGCAAAGTGCTGAGGGTAGAGCTTGGTACTGGGCAGTTAATCTAAAAGCTTGGCTTGGTTTGGGGCAGAGATATGGACATCCAGGAGACAAATGGATTCTTCAAGCCAGCACTGGGGGGTGGTGGGAGGGTGGCGGCGTAAATCAAACTGCATAGAGACAGATGACCAGCTTGAAAGTGACTCCCTATCCATGCCCTGTACCATGCCAGGCAGAACCAGGCACGGGGAGGGGCAGTTCATGGGTGCTGATACAAAATACAGAGCTCCTATAGGTGGGGTTAGGAGTGGGGCAGGGAGACACACTCTGTAGTTGGCCCTGGGCTTGGAGAACATTGGCTAGGCCACTGGTCCCCCACCCATCACTCCACTTTGGCACCCTTTTCTTTGTTTCTTTGTTAGGACAGTGAGGTCAGGGATGAAGGAAGTGTGAGTCCATAGGAAGTTCCAGAGAGACCTGATTCCAAAGCCAGGTGGGCTGCTGGTGAGTAACATGACCATGGACCCGTAGCTAGGGCTGTTTAAAGCCTCATCTTTAATGAGGAGGCAGGAATACTTATCAGCACAGGGTTATGTGAGCAGAAGTAGAAAATGTGGGAGGCGGAGTGGGCTCTCAAAGTGTGCAATTTATTTTTTATTATTCCAGCTTTCTTGCTGGGCTCTGGATGGACAGGTGCTGGCTGGCTCAAACTGTTAGCCTGTCTGAAATGGGCACATGCCTGTCTGGAACTGGGCAGACGAGGGGAGCAAGTCCAAACCACACCAGCCTTCAGCCAGATAAGGAAGGCTCCCCAGCGCACAGGCCCTCAGGCTGCTCTTAGGGATCCTTCGAGAGTGACGTGCTCACATGGGCACCGTGAAGAAGTCATCAGAAGGAGCAGACAAATTAACCAAAGGTTGAATACTCCTTGATCCTCTTCCAAAAACAAAAGCACAACCCAGGGAGGGTGGGCATACTCCTCTCTATTTTTACTTTCCTAGCTGAGCTGCCTGTTTTTGTTCGCATGCCTTGGTCCTTGAGCGCATGCCTTTCGGACCCTCTTAAAATTCCAGAAACTTGAGGATAAAATATCCATTCATTTAAATTTTTTTTAACATTCCCATGAGCGACAGAAAAGAAGGTCATTACTAGTAAGCATGAGGACTGAGGATGGTGGGGGAAGGGAACAGGCACTCCATTTTCTATCAGGAAAAGTAATACACAGCAAAACCTCATTAAGTCAGTATCGGTTTATTCAAAAGAGCTTATCATTTGCAGTAACTATTCCCCAACCAACTGGATGCCTCTATTGTAATCTTCTTTAATGTTGAAAGTCTGATAATTAAATATATTAATATATCAGGACAGACTTTATTCGAAGGCCTGTAGTATTTTGTGTGTCTCTCAGTGTTCAGCAGGGCAATCAGTGCCCTGTACGCATTCGATAACCCTTAGCTTCTTTCCCTTGCATTTTGTATTATCAGAGCTTTAATCTGGCCCATATCGTGTCTAGTCCTTATCAATAATAACATGTTTCCATTTTAATATACTACCTCTTATTAAACCGGAGCCACAAACTCTTAATAGCAAGGGCCTGTCCAAGGCATTTTAATCACGTCTGGAGTGCCAATGTCTCTCCTAGGAAAACACGGGCAATGTTCGGCAGCCAGGATGGGGACCGTCCATCCACCTTCGTGTTGGCAGAATGAGTTACAGGATTGTATTATCAATGCAATTAGGCCAGGCTCCCTCCGCACTTTCACGGCAGACCTCTCGGCTCTGTACAATAAGAGGCACTTTCCTCTGTGACCTGGTTTCCAAAGCATTTTCTTCCGTAAAGGGGTCGCCACTGATCCCTGGGAGGAAAGGCCGACTTCGGAGTTTTCTGTGCGCCTGCCACTGGCAGTTATTCCAACATGGGACCCAGGCCAAGGACAAACAGGCACCTGGTGCTTTTGACGATGGCCACGATGCCAATACTAAGGATCATGATGTTGACGTTGTGACGACGACGTTGCTGGGTGATGCCGAGGGTGCCAGCTCAGAACTGTACACCCGCGTGAGTGCTGCACGAGCATTTTCAGCACCTAATCCCTCCAACAACTCTCTGGGGAAGGGACTGTTAATATCCCTATTCTGTAGGTGAAGAAACTGAGGCTTAGGGAGGATGAGTGACTTGCTCAAGACCCAGAAAATAGCAGCCCACCCAGGATATGAACCTGGGTGTGCAACTTCTAATCCTTCAAAGTACACAGCACTAACCCTGTGTGTCTTTGCTGGGCTGCTATGACAAAACACCACAGACTGGGTGGCTCAAATGACAGACATTTGTTTCTCATCTTTCTCATGGCTGGGTCGTGTAAGATTAAGGTGCGCCCACAGATTTCTTGTTTGGTGAGAGCTCTCTTCTTGGCCTGAAGAAGGCTGCCTTCAGGCGTGTCCTCACATGGCCTCTCCTCAGTGCATGGGGTGATGGGGGAGGTGGGGGCAGCCATAGAGGGGAGGAAGATGGAGAGAGAGAGACAGAGACAGACAGACAGACATTTGTCCTCCTTTTCTTACAAGGACACTAATCCCATCACGAAGGTCCCACTCTCATTACAGCATCTAAACCTCATCAGCTCCCAAAGGTCTGCTTCCAAAGACTATGACACCTGGGGTTAGAGCTTTCAACGTATGAATTTGGAGGGAACACAATTTAGTACGTAACAAACCATTCGAAGCAATTCTGTCTCCCCTCCTGTCTGGTCAGGAACAGCACATCAGAAGCCCCGTCCTTCTTTCCAGCTGAGTTGTCTCAGAGGTCCTGGAGTCAGTATCTAAGGCAGTGTGGCCCAGAACCAGGTCTGTGCACCCACCTTCCTTCCTTAGGCCTCCAGGGTGATGGATTAAACACCATTACCTTTAGAAATCAGACTTGCAGCTCCTGAACTTGGGGGGCAGGGCATTCATTCAGGCTGTAGCATTGAGGGAAAGGAGGGTCTTTCATTGGTTTGTTGACACCTCCCTCCTTTGCCTCTCCCTTTTTTGATCTGGTCTGACCTGCTCCCCATACCCTCAAAATACATAAATAACAACTACAGCCGGAGGAGCAGGAGAATCCAAGAGATGGACTTAAGGGTACAGCTTGCAGACCAGCTCAGTAATAGCAGCTAATACTCAGACATGATAACCCACTGTGTGCCTAGAACCATGTTGAGTGCTTTAGTGAGTAGCATCAGTCATTCCTCACTTCCTTCCAAAATATCCAGTAAGAAGACAGAGGTAGCCGTCAACTCCACTGTACAGAGAAGAAAATGCAGCTTAGAGAGTCAAAGTAACTGATGACTCAGATGAACATCAAAGGACGAGAAAGAACTCATTAGCTAACGCTGGAAGGGAAGAGGACTCCAGGCAGAGTCAGCAGCATGCGCAAAGGCCCAGTGACAGGAATGGATGGGTAAGAAGGAGAGGTGGAGTGGGGTGAGAGAAGGTTGAGGATTTTGGTTTTCATCCCAAGGGAAATGGAGAGCCAGTGAAGGGATCAAGCCGGGCATGGAGAACAGGATGGTGGTAAGAACAGATTTCTATTTTAGAGAAATGATTCTAACTTCCCCTTGAGGAAGGGATTTCAAGAGAGACAAGAGGGTAATAAACAAGATGCGAGTTCGGAATCTGACCACACTGCTATAAATGGCACCAACTCACTGGTTCAGAATTCATCACATCGCTACCAAGTGGGCTGCCAGGAGATGGGGGAAGGCCAGATCTCATCAGTGTTTTCTGTACCCTGCACTTGTGGGGGAAAAATGCCCTGGCCAGGTGGCTCATCTGGTTGGCGTGTCATCCCATACATTAGAAGGCTGTAGGTTGGATCCTCACTCAAGGCACAGCCTAGATTGCAGGTTCGATCCCCAGTCAGGGAGCATATGGGAGGCAACTGATCAATGCTCCTCTCTCACATCAATGTTTCTCTCTCTCACTCCCCTCTTCTCTCTCTAAAATCAATAAATATATCCTTGGGTGAGGATTAAAAAAAAAAGACACAAGCAAAAAAGTCTTCTTGTTTTTAGAGTCTTTTAAATGGCATAGGAACCCCAAAGGGAAAAGTCCAACATGGAAAAGCAAGCAATGGTGCCCTTTGAAAAGTTTTAATTTTATTTTAACTTTGCTAAATCTACTTACATTCACATTTTGAAATATGTATGCACGATAAAACACTGCGGTTATGGTCTATTGGGTTAAAAATCCACTTTTTGGAATGGGTTCAAGGGAATACTTACACAAAAGACCTCCGAGTAGAAAGTAATTCTGCAGATAAAATAGAATGAAAGCATCCCCTAAATACGCTCCTTGCAAGATAAATGCACAGTGAGGAGGGGTCTGAAGCCATCACTAATGGGAGGTTCGAAACAGCCAGCCTCTGGACCGCTGGTAGAACAGCTGCAAGGGAAGCGCCTGGTGAGTCCTCAGCATCCACATTCATACTTTTCCAAGGACCTACGCTCTTCCTTTCCTAATTCAGTTGAAACCAAGAAATTGACCCCCAATGTAAAAGAGTGAAATTCCATTCTAGCATGCTCCTCACAGAGCACGGGGCAACCATGGTGTTTATTTTGCAAAGTTCTAGACAAAGAGAGCTAAAAAAAATCGCTGGAAAAAATCCACCAACAAGCATTTCTGCACTTATTCTGTGTAATTATCCTTGTATGGAGAGGCATACAAAAAAGGAAGAAAATACGGTTCTTATTCTTAAGGATTTGGCAATCCTGTTAGAAGGGTGCTGCTTGGCTCCCAGTGTACACAGAACCACCTGCGGAGTGAGACAGAAATGCAGATCCCACACCTGCATTCCCGCGCCCTGGACCAAGTGCATTAGAGTGTCCACGTAGGGCCTGGGGATCTGGATTTTAAGCAAACAGAAGGGCTTCTGATGGGGGCTGGGATGCTGAATCATTGAACTGGGAAAAAAAAGAGAGAGAGAACCTTCAGGAAACATGAGCACCACAGACTTAGACAGGAACGGGGAGCCTTAGTGCATGTCCAGTCACACCCTCTACCCAGGGCGGCAACCGTCAGTCGGGAACCATGGCTGGTGGTCAAAGCACCCAACCTTTGCTTTCTATCTCCAACAAAGGACACAAACCCTTTGTGTGGACATTCATTCCACTATAAGACAACCATCTGATGCACCTTCAAAAGCTGGAGCTCCTTGCATCTTCACCCTGTTCGCCTCCCTTGGTCTGAACATCATGTGTTTGTCAAAGCTGTTTAAGCCCAACGTCCCTGAAATAACTATACACTCTGTACCTTCTTCTACCTGTCCAGTAACCTTTTTGAAAATAAAATAGAGGTAAAAGAGATGACACCCATGTTCTTGCTTCATAGTCCCTGCTTTCCTAAAACTTCAGAAATTATGTATTTAATTATTTGTTCCAGACTTTCAAAGGGATTAGCATCAAGTTCTTTCTTTCTTACCCTTGTTAATTATTGTTCTCTTCCCAGCTCCTGCCCCAATTCATTCTTCTTCTTGCCTTTAATGAGTCCAGTTCTGCTTCTTTCTCCTGTTTCTCCCCTTTCCTCCATTGATTTTACCACATTTTCCAACAGATTTTACCAAATTTTCCAACTTCTTTTTGGCATCTTGAGTGATTACTCAGAGATTCACACAGTATCATAGAACAGCAGAATTTGAAGGAGCCTTGGAAACCAGCCAGGGCAACCCCCTCACTATGAAAGTGAAGGAAATGGGGCAGAGAGGGCACAGGTCAAACTGAGATGCCCAAGATGGGTGCTGAGCCAGCATTAGGACTCAGGTCTTCCCCCTGGCTGAGTATTTCTGGACAGCCTGCCTTATTTGGGACTCAGAGACCTGGCTGTGTGGTCGAGCAGATTCTAAGTTTCATCCTCTCAGGAAGAATAGTGACAAACACGCTAAGAAAGAGAGTGGCCTATTGGGTCCCTAAATTATGTATAGTAAAATGTTCAACGAGAGAGAAAACTCACTCACACTCCTAACTTCTCTAGAGTGGATTCTCGTAAAAGAGGTAACCATTTCACTGAAGTATCAGGAATCAGGGCAGCATGCTGCCCTTTGGGTATGCGTGTGGGATGGGGGGAGGAGAAAAGAAGAATAAAGCCAAAACCAAGAGGGAAATGAAAATACCCCTCGCCACAAAGGCCATGTGTCTAAAGGACATGGGAGTCAATAGAAAGAGCTCCTGATGGCCAAACCACCCAGGCAATAAAATAAAGCAGTATTAGATCACAACCCAAAGTAGGAGGTAAATGTCTATGAGCCCACACTGATAAAAATAAACAAGTGGGGAGGAGAGACAAACATGCAGAATAGTTTACATAGATACTCCGCCTACGAGGAATGAGAACATAAACCCTCCCTCAGGAGTGGTCTGCGCACAGAAACGTCCCCACAAAGAGGAGAGGACGCCATGGGTGGGAAAAGGGTAACTGCAGTGGAGAAACCTGACAAACACCACCCCAGCCAGTGGAAAAGGTCAACATCACGGTGACAGTCACGCTGACAGCGCCGCCCCTGATATGATGCGATGAGAAGGGCGCTTCACTTCTGCGTCTTCTCCTCTGAAACCCGTAACCCCAGTCCAATCGTGAGAACAAACCAGATAAACTCCATCCCCGGAGCATCTTACATAATCCCCAAACACGTGCACTCCTTGAAAGTCATCAGAAACAAGGAAAGTCTGAGAAACGGTCATGGCCCAGACAAGTCTAAGGGGACATGATGACGAAACGCAGTGTGGGATCCTGGAATACGAAAGGTCATCAGGAAAATCAAAGGAAATCTGTATAAACTATGGACTTTGGTTAATAATATATTAATATTAGTTCTGTAATTGTAATAAATGAACCAAATAATGTAAGATGTTAATAATAGGACAACTGTCTATCATTGTCTCAATTTTTTTGTAAATCTAAAAAAAATTCAAAAGATAAAGTCTATTTAAAAATAAAATAAATATGCGTGCTAAATAAAGTAAAAGAACAGAATATAGAAAAGCATGTGCCCTTCTAGAGGCAGATTGGGGATTCTTCGAATAGGGAGATTCAGGGTCCCAGTTACCCTTGGAAGGGGGGCACGCAAGTCCCAAGGGTACAGGCCCCAGGGGATGAGTAAAGCATGGGGCCCACAGAAGGGATCGTGGTTACCCCTAAGGGTCGAACTGCAGCGGACCCCAAAGAGCTGAGCTGTCAGTGGCACCATCAGCATGATTTGTGATGCTCTCCAGCAATGTTTAGTAGCTCAGGAATGGGAGCCAAGTCTTTAGTCCACTTGGGATCTGCAACAAATCAAAGGAGGTGGCGGTATCCCCGGATGTCAGCAGTCACACCTTCCAAAGACAGGCTCCTGTTCCAGGGACACGGACAGCACGGGGGGCGGGCTGGGCCAGTAGCCAGGCCGTGCAAGGGGCTGTGATGTTCTCACTTTTAGGTTCTGCGGAAAGTGTCCGAGAGGTGAATGCTGCCTTTCCCAGCATTCAAAACTGTGTTCACACAATTCAGTTCCTTTAGGCAAACAAATTCAAACCAGAACTTGTATGAGGAATGATACTTTCTTGTTCACCATTGTGCCTTTCTGCAATAAATAATTCCCAGGCAGGGTGCTAGAGAATTCCAAGTGATAGACACATTATGTTGATGACAGACAACTTTAAGAAAAATCTTTCTGCAATGAAAGTGAGGGTTCCACCCCCCTTCCTGGCATCTTGGCTTGCCATAGAAATGAGTGATTTTCTGAATTTCTGCCAAGTTAGATGGTTCAGCATGCTATTAGATTAGTCTGTTTATACAGAAACAGCCAAAAATAGGAAACACACAGAAGCTATTAAAGATATTGTCCTGAGAGGGAAAGATGTGAACGGTTTTCTTACTGCAAGTGGGAAATAAGATATGAGTCAGTATTAATGTGATAAAGAAGTTAATGTGTTCCAAAGCAAACCGTTGGTTTCTTCATCTTGTTTCAGAGGTGACGATAAAAGGAACATACAGACAATTATTTAGGGCTGGGCCAGCATGGAAGGCAGTGGAACTGCCACACAGCACAGCGCCATCGGGCCTGGCCCTCAGAAATAGCTCCCTGTCAGAAGAAAAGGCCGTGACACAAGGGGCCGTTCTCAAAGGGAAAGGTGGTTCCCGGCATCCCTCCCCCCCACCAAAAAAATCCCACAGAAACAAAATCCCAGATTAACTAAATATACAAATACAAAAAGGTTTCAGAAATTCAAAAGTGAAATTCCAATTTCACTTCTGCCCTTGGGTTGCTGTGGATGTAGTCTAATGGAAATCATATAACCTCTTAGGTCAATGCGATTCAAGACAGGGGACTTATATTGAGTTTTACCTGGGAGGTGATGTGGATTCCTACTTTCCTCATCTACAAAGTAGATGGGACGGCGAGACCTGTGCCTTGAAGTCACCGCCTTTTCCTCAGTAAGTCACAAGGTGACGTATGGAGGAAAGACTGTGCCCTCTCCTGGTCACATGAGTTTTCTTGATGACATCTTAGGCTATACACATGAGTCTCTAAGTGGGAGCATGTCAAAATACCCATATGCAGCTCAGCACTGTATGTTATTTTCCTCTTAATTCATAGGTGAAAGGCACAAAGAAATAGAGTTTTCTACAAAATATGTTTCTAATGGGGTTATCATCTTCTTGGGTGGTCCTCTGAGTCCAGTGAGCAACTTACAACTTGCTGAGCAAAGAATACCAAAGAAAGATGAAATCTCCATAGTCCAGAATGTGTTCATTTTCTATGGCTATGTAACAAATTATCATAAACTGAGTAGCTGAAAACAACACCCATTATTATCTTAGAGTTTCGGTGGGTCAGAAGTGTGGGTGTTGCTTGGCTGAGTTCTCAATTTCAGGGTCTCACCAGGCTAAAATCCAGACCGCGGGTAGGCTGTGGTCTCATTGGAGGCTTTGCTGGGGAAATGCCATCACGTTTAAGCTCCTTCAGGCTGTTGGCAGAGTATATTTTCTTGAGGTGGTAGGACTAATATCCCATTTTCTTGTTGTCCACTTTGGGCCACGCTCAACTCCTAGAAGCCTCTCGCAGCCTCCTGCCACGTGGCCCTCTCCAGCTTACTTCGTCAACGCCACCAATCAAGAGTTCCTGTGCAAGGGTTTTTACTTAAGTCAGACCCACCCAGGATGATGTCCCTTCTGACTAACTGAAAATCAACTGAATTGGGGCCTTAATTAGATCTGCAAAATCATTTCCCTTTGCCATGTAATGTAGCCTAATGAAGGAAGTGGCATCCCGCCACCTTTTTCATATTCTATTGCTTAGAAGCAAGTCACAGGTTCTGCCCACATTCAAGGGAAGGGAATCATATCAGGGTGGGCCCACCTTAGGGTCCATCTGCCAAACAGAGGAAGGAAATACAGGGGTTCACTTCTCAAGAAAATGCCATCCTGGTATGGTCAGAATTGCTTCATTTATGAGTGTGAGCTTAGAATCTAGGTACAGGGGAAAAGGAGGAGGGAGAGAAAAAAGAGCCCCACATTTTTCTCAATAATCCCTTTTTCCCCAAGGTTTTTCTAGAACTACCTGCTGGCAGGTATTAAGCAATAAAATGTAGGTATGCCTAAAATGTACAGTTAAACTGAAACAGCTAACAACTGGACAACCAAATCCCTCCTTCCTTCAACCAGTGCAACAGTGACATGGACATCAGGAGCATGGATATAGCAAGAAAAGGCAAGGCAGGTTCAAAGGCAAACCTGTAATTAGCTGTCTGAAATATCAGAAGCACACTAGATTCAAGGAGGACAATAAATAATCAAATAGTAATGCCGGCCACTAAAAGCCAAATTTAGAGGCCTCTTGACACAAGAAAAATAGAGGTGCATCTAGGTAGAAGAAGAAATGGAAGCTAAAGAGGAAAAGAATAAGCAGCTCCAAGAAGGAAGGAGGTGTCAGTCTCTAGGAGAGGTGAAGGGGAGAGGCTGAGATGAGGAGAAAAAGGAGATTTGGGAGAAAGTGAAGCAACTTTCACACAACAAGGACTTGAGTGGTGATGAGGAGGGGGACGGGAGTGGGCATGAACGAATGGAGCCATGAATTAACTGGGAAGTTCAGTTAACCAGAATGATAAGCCAGGTAAGTAGAATCCCACGGAGCTTGGCAGGCCTACTCTGGCCATTAACTTTAACGTTTTCCAGAACCCCAGCACTTTCACAGGTGTGAGTGAAAACCATCCGGTTTCTGGACTCTACCTTGCCGGCTCTACCCAGTGTCTTCAAAGACAAATTGTGAGCCAAGAGGGGAGTGGGAGAAGAAATAGGGGGTAAAAGGCTCTATACCACATGCTTACTTTCACCAGAAGGAGTCTTTAAATAACCTTTGAGAAGGATTATTTTGTTTTGAAATTGCAATGTAAAGAAATAAAATATGGTGAGATGTTATAACATATGGAAACACAATCTGGGCCAATAAATGGCTGAAAACAAAATCCCGAACAAAAAAATGCTGTGTGTGGTGACCCAGACATGATACACGAAAAATAAGAAAAAGAAACCTGAGGGGGATGTTTATAAATTTGACACAGTTGCAAGTAGAGCTCACTAAAGATTATTTCTATGCAAATATGCATTTAGCCAATTCAAGAGTGTGCAAAAAAATCTAAATATATTTCTTGAAAATCAATTCTTATACAGTACAAGTGAATCAAGAAGCAAGTACACCAATACATATCAAAATGTGACAAATACGAACTTGTCAGAAGATAAGCATCCTGGATACGGGTGACAAGGACCAAGAAACTGTACCACACTGCCTGAGGTCTATGTGTAGTCTAGAGAAGGGGTTTGACAAAGGCACCTCTGCTGTCGAAGCAGCAACGTTCTCCCTTCCAGGGACAAAGCTTGAGCCTTGAAAGTCCCAAGCTCCCTGGTTGCTTCTGGTTTATGTAGAAAGTTCTACACAAGGCTGTGGGCAGCAAACTTGCAAAACAGAGCACCCCGATTGATTGGTGGTGCCACCCAGAGATTCCAAATCCAGGCAATAAACAGGTTCTTAGCGGAAAGCTCTCTGTCTGTTCCCTTCAGCCCCTTAACAACCATCCTGCCTACATACCTTATTTAAATAGCCCAATATTTCCTGGTTAGACCAGGTCCTTTGATTTCACATTCCAGAGAGCGAAAGGTATACCTAATATTAGGTATACCTAATTTCACTTAGCTAATAAATATACCATCTTGATCAGCTGTGTGTCTAAGTTTTCTAACTTCATTATTAACTAGAGATTGTCTCCATGCATTTGACAAAAGAGGAAGCTGCCATGAGAGATTCGTCCGATCCATCGTCCTTTTCAGTGTCCTGTGGTTAATTAGGAGCAGAGCTGGGTCTGGAGGAACCCAGAGAAAGATAAGGCATACACTTTTTGTACTGTAATCATTGTTTCTCTTTGCTTTTACATTTACAGATGGAACCACACAACTGAGGTTAGAAATGCAGAGCAGCAGAGGCTGGAAGGGCACACAAGAGGGTCGCGAGGGGACTGCAGTGGTCCTGTGTGCTGGGCACTCATGCGTGTGAGTGTGCCAGTTCATCGAGGTACACATGCAAAGCGTGTGCCCTGTTCCGCTTATATTATACCTCCACAAAAAGTGAGGAGACTTTGCCCTCCAATGTCAATAGCGTAGATCAGGCCTCTGTACGGGCAGCACCACGGAAGGTTGTGAGTTTCTCTAACTCGGGCCTCTTCCTAGGGCAAGATCCATACTGGGCACACCTGCGGCACCAGCACAAAGCACTTCAGCTGAATATTCATTCGATCATGGACCAACCCATGTCACAGGGAAGGGGCTCCAGACTTTCTTCTCCCCCTCTCAGTTCTATCTTGGGTCTTATACACATGATAAGGATTAAAGAAATTCTGTATTTGTTTCCCGCACTAAACACGGACAGTGGGCTGAAACATGCCCCTCCAAAACTCACATGCTGAAGTCCTAAGCTCTAGGACCTCAGAATGTGACTGTATTTGGAGACACAACTTTGAAAGAGGTAAATAAGGTAAAATGAGGCCCTAATGGCGGGCCCTAATCCAGCTGGTGTCCTCATAAGAAAGGAGGCTAGAACACAGACAGAGAGAACGCCGGATGAGGACACAGGAAGGAGATGGCCATTCACAAGGCAAGGCGAGAGGCCTCGGGGGAAAGCACCCTGCTGCCCCCGTGATTTCAGATTTCCAGTCTCCGGAGAACACTTTCTGCTGCTAAGCCACCCAGCCTGTGGTGCTTTGCTATGGCTGCCCTGAGAAACGAATACAAGGTCCAGTCTGAGAACCGCTGGAGTGTTTCTCTGTTGAGAAAGCCGTAGACAAGGCTTGTGGAGTCAGGGGCACTGGGACTCGTGCCCCTGCCCTGCGCTGTGGCCTTCCATCATGGGCAGCATGTAGACAGTCACGACCCCATAAGCTTGTCACAAAAACTTAATTAGGTGATACATGAGCGGTACTGAACATTACATCAGGCTCAGTTGGGGCTCAATAAATATTAGCTGTTAATGTTATTGATATGATGATGATAAAATGAAGGGTAAAAATACTTTCTGACTCACAGTTTGTTATAATGATGAGCACTGTGCAAATGAAAAAGGGGCTATACAAAGGCCACTTAATATTTTGACAGAAATGTTGAAATGTAGCAAGGCAACTTCATGCAAACAAATATTTCCTCCGTTCCTCGGATATGAAGGCACAGTGCTGAAACTGCACTGAGGGATTGGGGCACGCGCACAGGTGTCCTGGACTTCGGGTGGGCTGGGACCCACAGGGGACATGCTAGTACCTTGGGAGCAGGAGCATGAGCAGCGGGCTCACTTCCAGTTTGGGGGTTGGGCGCACATCTTCGGGATTCTCTCCCACCACCTCAGAGCAGGCAGAACACAACCTCAAAAAAGCCAGGGGGGGCTTTTCACATAGCTGCTCACTTTCGCCACCTGTGTTCACGCCGAGTCACTGCACCGAGCTTCCTCAATAACCAGATCAATTTCACGCAGTAATTGGGCCAATCAGCAAGGCCGCAAGTCTGACCACTTTTTGAACTGAATTGTCCAGTCAGCTGGGAGAATTGAACAAAGCGACCAGGCAATTTATCTGGTGGCGTACACGTTGGAAAGGTCTGGTGAGACCACTCAGATCACCATGCCAGGTTTTCTCCCTCCTCAGATGGTGTTCACTCTCTTAAATGTGCCCCTTGTTTAAACAAAACAAACATCAAATAACATTTTACTTGCTCACATAATTTTTTCAAAAAAGCTATGAGTGTGTGAGAGTACATATGTCTGCATGGCCATGGGCACACCCACCTGGAGAAAGCAGAGAACAGCTCTCACCCATAGCTTTGGGGCACTATGGGGCTTGTGAGACAGAGGGCAGAGAATTCTAGAGTGGGGTGAGGAAGGTAACTAATGTTGGGTTTTTTTGAAAAAGAGTAACCTACTGATTTCCTAATACAGCATTTGATCCCTCTCTTCCTCATTTCCTTTCACACATATTTTTGAACCTACAATGCATCAGGTCCTGCCACATGGAGAAGGAGAAAATGTGGCCATGACTCAGAGGACTGAGGTCTGTAGTGGGGCCTGGAGCTTGGGATCCCCCATTAGCACCTTCTAGAGTGGCCATGCCCTACAGAACAACAGACACGGCACACAGGGAGTGTGGCGTCCCCGCCATGTTTCTATAACGTTCTAACTTAGCCTACCATCGTCCAAAAGCGGTTGAAATCCCCACATGTGAATTTCACTACAAGTCTAAAACTTGTAAAAATGATTTTACAACTAGAATCATGCAAGAGAATCCCCCAATTCGGCACACATTCACTATTTCTGAATCATGAATGCATTAGCCTCACCTTCCAGTGAGATTAGGGCAGAACTGTGAATAACACCCAGCCCTGAGGAAGGGATTAGTAAATAGGTGTTGACTGATTAAACTGAGCATCACAAATAGCTATGGAAAAGACAAAGCTAAGGATGCAACTAAAAGGCAACTATGCTGATATTTCTAGGGTGTCTATAAAATACTTCACAGTGGAGCCTGTTGTTGGGACCCCAACCCTGCCTTATCTGGCCTCAGGATCAAGGAGTCCCTGAAACAGAACTAAGAGGGGGAGGTCCTTCATCTTCCATGCACTTCTGTCCCATTTGGCACAAAGACCAACATGCTTCCCTGAAGTTAAGAGACTCACACTGACAGGGTCAGCTGCAGGAATGATGAGGAAGTTACAGAACACAGAGGCCACAGGGGCCAAGGTTGGTTATGTCCGCCGCCTTATGGAAAGATGTCTCTCAAAGCCAGAGATTTGTGAAAAGGAAAGGAAATGTTTATTTATTGCTATACAGACTTAAAGTAGCGACCTACGTCTTCATTAAAATATCAAAGTCCTTTAGGATCCCCACAGACGCCCACAGTGCTCCTATCTCCCTCTGCCCTAATTCAGGGTGCCGTAACTCAGGAAAAGAAGCAAACATCTGGGATCCAGGCTCCTGACACTGTCAGCTGTGTCATCGTCCAGGCAGGATCTCTAATTAATCCAAAGCCATGTGGCACCTTCTCATGGCCTACTGGCAAGAGTCCTTTCCCCCTTCTTCCAGGCCAAGTGTCTCTTGTTTCTCAGGCCATACAGCCAAAGGGAGCACCCCAAAGCTGCGTGGTCCTCTTCTGCCAGAGTTGCAGGGAAGGGCTCCCCACTCAGGCAAAACCTCGTGGCTCTCCCCTGGCAAAGCTGTGAGAGGGTCTCTACTCTGCCAAAGCCACGTGGTTCTCCCTTCACCTAAGTTGTGGGGAGGGCTTTGCCCGAGTGGCGATTCTTTGCTAAAGCCACATGGTGATTCTCCCTCACAGGGATGTAGGGGTCCTGACTCTGGTGAAACCATGTGGAATCTCCCCTAATGACTGCTGTGTCTCCGTTTAAATCCCCGCACCAATCCTCCTCTGTACCTTCACTTCCAACTCCTCCTACAATCAGTTACACCTGCCAGCATTCCCATATTATTTCAAATTTACTGGGCTGCCATCATGAGTCTGGGCAGGTGAGTTTCCATGTTCTGGAGCCAATCTTCTCCAAGCTCCCACGCAGGCCCCGTTACTTGGGGTTCCTGTCCCCCAGTTACATCTTGAGGGGAGTCCTTTCCATCCCCCTGGCTCAGAGCATGGCCACAGCTATTTAATACCTCTAAGCCACCAGCAAAAGGCTATAGATACGTTAAATGACCATGCCATGGATTAGCTGCAAAGCTGTGGCTGTACAAAACAGCTCTGCATGTCCTTGTTCTATGTGTCCCTTCCCCCAACTCATACCTGTGTTGGAAGGGGTGAGGACATCCTATCTGTCCCTCTAATATTTCCTGGACACCCTGAGTTCTGGGCCCCATTCCAAATCCCTATTTTGGGGCCCCCCTCTTGGCTGCCCCCTGTATCAGAAGCAACCCACACAGGACAAACAGCATAAATAGGGTGGTTACCACACCCACTGATAGACCATGAACAATCTGATGCTGTTTTTTTTGGTTTGTACCAGGATGTGAAAGAAAAAAAAATCCCTGTACTTTCTGTGTAGCGGCCCATATTGAATAGGGGCCTATATCTCCAACATAGATAGATAGATAGATAGATAGATAGATAGATAGATAGATAGATAGATAGACAGACAGACAGATAATATGCTGGCCCACAGAGCCTGCCACCTCCCCTTCAGCCAGGGTACAGGGGATGCTGCAGGGTCCCAACCTGAAGGCAGCAATCTGGACCCAAAGCAAAAGATGTGTTGCACATATGACAAGCATGATTTTACTAACAAGGAAAGAGTACACATGTAAGCAAACCATCCAGCTGCTTTGTGTGTCTACTCACAGTGTCATAGCAGAAAGGGATCCTGTGAGACCCCAAAAGTTCTGAACATGGAAAGTTCTTTCAACAACCATTTGGTAGCCAAAGCTATCTAGAGCTGCCTAAGTTATTTATCTTTCTGAGTGTGGATGTCCACTCGTTTTGATGCAGAGATATTCATGTGTTTAATTACAAGGTCGTGCCCCTGGAGGTGTTACATCATACAAGGTTTAGCAAACTTTCTGTGGAGAGCCAGGTAGTAAATATTTTAGGCTTTGTGGGCTAACGGCTGCTGCCTTGCATACTCAGCTCTGCCACTGTAGCTGAAAGTAGCCATGGATAATACGTAAACAAGTGGGTGTAGCTGTGTACCAATAAAACTTTAATTACAGAAAGAATCCTTAGGCCAGGCCCTGGGCTGTACATTACCGAACTGTGCAATGCACATGATATGCAGCATATCACCTTCCTAAATTTTGAAAATTTCTGAAACACATCTGGTCCCAGGGCTTTTAGACTAGGGGTTGGGATCCTGCAGTTCCCATTTTGGAAAGCATTCTCTTCAGGGAAGATCTTTACGAGGGGCTGGGACTGTCCTCCAATCAGAGCTTGGCTGGACTTCCTAGGCAGTTTTCAGTCATCTGCTCTAATGCTTGCACAGCAATGACGGTGGCGGTTTCAACCCCAATCTGGAGTTCAGGTTTGCAGGACTGGCGGAGAGCACCTGCTACGGGTCAAATTCCGCAGGATGACTTGCATGCCAGTTTTGCAGGGAGAGAAGGGGGTGAATGCCCCTTCGGAAAGGGCAGGAAGTTGGGAGGACAGCAATTTTCCCAAAGACAGATTTTCCAGATGACTCTCCTAGACATCCACCAATTTTCACGAGGAGCCCTTAGCACAGGGAGGCACTTGAGCAGCTCTAGGGTCCAGATGGCCAAATGTGACACAACTTGGGGACGGGGTCCACACTCACCAAGACTGTAGGGGAAACACAGGGGCTTTCATGAGAACTGAGGTTTCCAGAAAAGTTATCTCTGCTCTCTAGCTCCTAAGGATCTGACACTGTTGGGAGCATCAGGAGATGGGCTCCGGGCACAGACGTGTATGTGGTCAGGGTGACAGGCACCGGTGTTAGTGGAGCTGATGGGGTGCCCTCAAAGGTCTTTATGGACCACAGAGATATGGAAGTCCTCACACAAGAAAAGCTGGAGACAGAAATCATGAGCAAGAGAACAGCGGTCTCTCCAAGAATTCACAAGAGACACCTCCTGAGGAACCCAGAAATATTGGGATTGAGAAGGACTAAGACCACAGATTCACAAGTCAGGGGCAGGATGTAGGGGGACATCAGGCAGTGAAATGCAGGCTTGGGAACAATCCCATGGCTTCTGGGGGAAATGAGACAGGAAATAATGTCGGCTAGCTTTTTTAAAAAATTAATTGAATTTATTGGGG
>PVKU01000369.1:132356-469856 GCA_004027475.1 Anoura caudifer | reverse complement strand
ATAAAACACAGGAAAAAATACTGCTCTTGACCAAAACCAACACAGTGGAATGCTCCTGTTCTCTCTCAAGAGCCTCTATACCCTTCCTTCTGCGTACAGTCAATAGAAGAAAAAAATGACACTCCTTTTGCGCTAGCCAAACGCTGGGAAGGTATGTACTTAGAGAGTTCTCCTGGTCAAGGACAAGAGATCGCATTCTAAGTCCCCTTGGCTGTCTTCAGGTGCTCGGCCTTGCTAGATGTCAGTACATAAACACTGTTGGTTATAAAACCAACAAAAACATTTAAAAACAATTCCCCAAAGCCACAAATGCATGCAAGGATAAGTGCGTGACTTTCAAAACACTTTGTAGATCTGGACTCAGAAAAGAAAGAGGAGCCAGCTAAACACTGTGCGTGATTTCATTTACACACTCACTGGTTTCAGGATTCTTATTTATATTAGAGGCTTTTAATTATATTTATTACAGCCCATTAAATAGTTTATTAATTATTACTTACAAAACATAATTTGTTAACTTTTTATTTAATGTATTTTCTGTTTTACCACTTTATATTTTACTGATTAATAAAAGAAACTTCTCATCTGATCTGCATTTTCCCATTCACTTCCCCCTGCTTCTCTGTGGTCCATTTGCCACAACACAACTTGGACTGTTTTGGAAGTGGGGAACTCTATTCACGGACAGAGAGACAAAAACAAAAGCAGAATCTTCACATTAGTCTTGCACAAAAATGATCATGGGGCGTAATTAACCAGCGATGCGCACAACTTTGGACATTTGAAGACAATCCTTCCAGTTGTCTTTTTTTCTCCCAACAAGCCCTACTCACTCAAGTGTTCAGGTGCTCAGTTACATTCAACACAGACTAATTCACTTATCCGCAACAAGTGGGCTATTGATTTTTGCCTGTTTTTAGAACAGCCTGGGGCTTTCTGAACGACAATAGCAGCCCCTATTTAAAAAAAATCGTGAGATTCCAGGGAAATGCCCTTTCACTCCTCATAATAAGGCTTGCTTCACATTTGTCTGAACCTGTTCTTAGACTCAGTCGCTAATTTTCTGTCCTCTTTTCACCCTGCTCCATCAGAATCTGGCATATTTCATGCCTTTTCAAGCTGAGAGGTCAACAGGATTTGCTTTTGTTCAACAGAAGCTCAGAGGAAGGGTTCGAGAAATTCCCCCACGCAGCAGGAACAAGGCATCGGCCATCCTTACTTTCTGTCTTTTTTTGGTAATCAACTTGTGAAAACCACAAAGACTCACCTTGGAGTTTTCCAACAGGCAAAAAGCATAAATCCCAAGGCACCATCTAATTTGTGCTTCTCTACTTTGTGGTAAATAATATCCTTTACATAAAAGTAAAGCAAAAAATTGATGACAAATATGAGACGAAATTTAAACTCTTTAAATGGAAGTACTGAATAAAAAAAAGGAGACTACAAATATAGCCAACTTTTATGGAAAAGAGTTATCACTTTTTCAATGTTAATTACATTTAAAAAGTAGTCCTGTGGTAAATTTTGACCTCCTTAAGGAAACCACGGTGATGGCCCTGAATTCTAAATTCTAAGAGTAACATGAACAATGTCCTTAATTAATGGGGATGAGGGTAAATACCCCTCTTAACAGACTTCTCCTAACTAGGATATATCAGGATAATGCATTCCCATAGCTGCTTTACAAAGAAAGAAATCCGATTTGGATGCTGAGTTCATTAGAAATGAGTGTGTTGCAGCTTCTTTCCCCACTCTGAGGCGGGTAAACCAGCACGTTAGTCAGGGGGTCAGATATGGGCGCTGGAGGAAAACGTTGCACAGACACGCAGACAGTCACTCCACCAGAAAGGGGTTTCGCTTTAACCACTGCATGCCTCAGCCTTGCTTTGTTGGAGCTTGACGAAGAGCGAAGGTAGCTGGGGACATGCATCAGCTGAAAGGCTCAGAAACGGTGCAAAGAATGGGACTGTGCCTCCAAGCACAAGCCGCCAGAGTTGCAATTCTGGATAGTGCTGAGTCTCTAAACAATAAAAATTTTAAATTTTTGGTTGTTAATGAGGTTGCTGTAGAAAGGACAGGCATCGGGTGATTTTAAACTCCAGGCACTTTTTCGATCTTCAGTTAGCGCGATGGTAATAGAAAACTGGCTATCCTTTCTACAAGAGCCAAAGGGGAAAAAAATGCAGTGTGGAGTGGCCCGTCTCCCCTTGGCTGAGAATGGAAAAGCAGGACTCCCTAGACAAGAGCTCCGCCTTTGTGTTTTGCACCTGGAGGTTTTTTATTGTTTTTTTTTGGGGGGGGGAGGGGGGGCTAAGAAGTCAAATCACCAAGTATTGATTACTTACAGCATGCCTGAGTGCAACACACCTTGAGACAGACAGGAAGCAGGAGGCTAGAGAGACAAGGCTAACATTTAAAAACTAATCTGGACAATGGGGTAGCAAGTATTATCAAGTGGTAAGGATAGAAGGTACAGATACATCAGACATTCCTAGACTTACTCCAGAAGTGCAGTAAAATCAAAAAGAGAAAACATTTTGCAGACTGACACAGATTTGCCAACATTTTGTTTTGTCAATTAAGGACTTTAAAAAGAAAACAAAATCAAAGACAGAACATTAAAAAAGAAAGAAAGAAAAAAGGAAAAAATGTAACTTATTTTTATCTTTATTAAAGGAAAAGACATTCAACAATAAAAAAAGAATGGGTGAAGGATACAATTCTAAAATAAATGACAGTTTTGAAAAGGGGGTACAATGTGCTTTATGAGAAAGTCACTGCTTTGAGATATTTTTCTCCTTTTTAACAGACTGGTGAAAATTCGGTCATGGATGGACCTCTGGGACCTGACAGATGACAATTTTCTTCCGCTTATCCTTATACCACCTCAGCACCACCTTGGCACACACAAGCTCCATGAATATTTGTTGAGTAAATGAGGGGCCGTCCTTGCAAAGGAGCACCTGCTGAGTAAAGCTTTCCTGTGGCCCAGGGAGCCACAGGTAGGTGGGCAGGATGGCCCACCATGAAGGTGTTGGCATGGGGGGTGGGGGTGGGGAGGAAGGCAATCCCCAGGAGTTATAACATTTGGAGAGCACAGGAAGAAATACTTTGATCCCACCCAAATGCAGAAGCATCTGAACGTTAGTTAGCATCTTCCAAATGCAGGTTCTAATTTTTGAGGCTGCTCATGGAGAATCAGCTACATGGACAGTGGTTACTTGGTGTTCTCATCCCACCCCAATGGGTCCAACCAGTTAAACAACAAGGTGGTAATACATAAAGTAAATTATCCATGGCAGATTTTATTTGAGGGATTATTGTGGTTGGTATGGGGACCATTGCAATGGTGTTTTGTAGTAGAGGAAAGAAATGGGACTGAACTCCAAATACAAAGTGGGGATTTTATTGCCAAAGGCAGGCAGGTGAAAAATTACTAAGATGGTGGAGTCATTCTTGCTAACTGACCTAACAGGATTCCTGTGGAAGGCAGGGCAGGACCATCAGACAGTACCTGGAGGCCATGGGGAATGAGGAAGGTGACCAGATATATCAGTTAGCCCACTTGACCAGAGTTTGCTAAAATCGGGTCATGCAAAAAAAGAACACAGAAGTCCCAAAGTGGAGGCCTCATTGGGAGGAGGGTTCGGAGGAGCCTGACTGTGTTTGGTCAAGGCTGGCTCTTCCCTCAACTTCATCTCAGGGTGTAAACTTTTTTTTTTTTTTAATGCGAATAGCTTCCTGTGTTCACCCACAGGGCACTATTTCCTGACAAACAAAGCAGGATATCTCTGATACAATCAAGGCTGGTAAGAGGACAGGCTAGGGGTTCAGACAGGCCTGAGCCCTTCCCCTGGGAGCCCCGTCAGCAGCTGGTAACCTGAGCGGTGACTGGAACTCTGAGCTTCAGATACTTCCTCTGTGCAATGCAAATAATAACAGCCCTCTCTCAGGGCTGCAGAGGCTGGAAAAAAAGATGACGGACATAAAACACAAGGCATGAAGCCTGGCCCTTCGGCGAGGGAATAGATAATGTAGCAACAGAAAAGAGAAGAAAAAACCTGACCACCTTTATCGCTCTACCTTGACCCCATTCACAATCTCCCAAGATTCAAGACCCAGTGTCAGGGAACTTCCGGCCAAGATGGGGGCGTAGCTGGACATGCTGTGCCTCCTCTCACAACCAAGATTAAAGACAACAAAAATATAGAACCCCCAAAAAAGAAAACCCAACCAGGACAGAGAGAAAATTGAATTGTGTGGGAGTCCGACAACAACGATTCACCCAGACAGGTAAGAGGGGTGGAGTCTGCGGCTGGCAGAGTCCGCTGAGGAATTGTATTGCGGCAGGATAAGCCGGTGATGGTCCCGGGAGCGCAGTCACTCCAGGCTCACAGGCAGCCAAGCAGACCACGGACACACATTTGTGCACAGATAAACCAGGCAAAAATGGGCAGCAAGCCAGACTATGGGACTCAGGGCCTCAGCACCGGGAAGTGAAACCTAAAAGCACCCATTGAAAATACTTGTAGGGGCTGAGGTGCCGGGAGGGAGTCCCAGCCTCACAGGAGAGTTTGTTGGGGAGACCCACCCACCCGGGAATCAGCACTAGAGGGATCCAGTTTGCTTGGGGAAAGTGGCGTAAGTGACTGAAATCTGGCAGAGAGTGGAGCAAGTGCCATTGTTCCCTCTCGGACCCCGCCCCACATCCAGCATCATAACCCAGTAACTGGACTGCCCCACCCTGGTGAACACCTAAGGCTCCACCCCTCACTACATGCCAGCCACAACCAGACAAAAACAAAACAAACAAACAAAAATACAAAACCAAGGATGGCTCAAAAGGGAGAACAGACCAGGGCCCCAGAGCTAATTCATCTGAGCGACCAGGAGGTGGTCAACCTGTCAGATGCAGAGCTCATAGCACTGGTAGCCAACCTATCAGAAGCACAGTTCAAAGCCCTGGTGATTAGGAAGCTCACAGAATTGGTTGATTTTGGCCGCAAACAGGAGGAACAAATGGAGGCTACAATAAGTGAAATGAAGAAACACGCACAGGGAACCAATAGTAATGGGAGGAAAACTGGGACTCAGATCAATGGAGTGGACCAGAAGGAAGAAAGAAACAACCAAACAGAAAAGAAGGAAGAAACAAGAATTCAAAAAAAATGAGGAGAGGCTTAGGAACCTCCAGGACATCTTTAAACATCCCAACATCTGAATTTTAGGGGTACCAGAAGGGGAAGAGGAAGAGCAACAAGTGGAAAACTTATTTGAACAAATAATAAAGGAGAACTTCCCCAATCTGGCAAAGGAAACAGACTACCAGGAAGTCCAGGAAGCTCAGAGAGTCCCAAAGAAGGTGGACCCAAGGAGGAACACACCAAGGCACATCATAATTACATTAGGCAAGACTAAAATGAAGGAGAGAATTCTAGAAGCAGCAAGGGATAAGGGCACAGTCACCTACAAAGGAGTTCCCATCAGACTGTCAGCTGATTTCTCAAAAGAGACCTTGCAGGCAAGAAGAGACTGGAAGGAAGTATTCCAAGTCATGAAAGTCAAGGACATACATCCAAGATTGCTCTATCCAGCAAAGCTGTCATTTAGAATGGAAGGGAAGATAAAGTGCTTCTCAGATAAGGTCAAGTTCAAGGAGTTCATCATCACCAAGCCCTTATCATATGAAATGTTAAAGGAACTTATCTAAGAAAAAGAAGATAAAAAAATAGGACAGTAAAAAGACATCAAACTCACAGATATTAACAACCACACCTAAAACAAAAGCAAACTAAGCAAACGACTAGACCAGGAGCAGGAACACAGAAATGGAGATCACATGGAGGGTTTGGAACAGGGGAGTGGGAGGAGGAGAGAGGGAGAAAAGGTACAGAGAATAAGTAGCATAGACTGTGGGTAGAAAATAGACAGGGGGAGGGCAAGAATAGTGTGGGAAAAGTAGAAGCTAAAGAACTTATGAAATATGGACATGAACTAAAGGGGGGAATGTGGGTGGGAGGGGGTGTGAAGGGCAGAGGGGAATGATGGGGGAGAAATGGAACAACTATAATAGCATAATCAATAAAATATAATTTAAAAAAAAGACCCAGTATTAACACTGACCAAGCTACCTGACATGAGAGAAATCACTTAATCTCTACCTCTAAGCTGCAACCTTCTCATCTGTGAAATGGAGATAATGAAAATATCTACGCCTAGGTGGCTTGAATGAGGATCCTGCAAGGTAAACCATGTAAACCACTTTTTGTAGTGCCCAGCATAATGTGATCGTTAAGGAAAACTATGACTCATCGTTAGTATCACTATCCAAGTATTATTAGAACAGAATATCAGCAGGAAGGATGTGACTGCTTAGATCTCATTGTATCTTTCACTTACAAAGGAATGATGTTATTAGCACGATGCCTTTCTTTGTCGAACCAATAAGCTTGCTCCAGAAGAGAATAAAATATGAATGGGAAAATACTTAAGAAACAGGTAACTCCCGTAGTCCTCTAGGTCTGACATGAGTGATTCTGTTAGAGTGATTAGTTCAAAACAGTGTATTAAGCCCAATGGAATCATTTTAAAATAAGACTCTAATTTCAGAAACCTAAGGAAGCCTGCATTTTAATAAGATATTTCATTGTATCCCAAACACATAACCATTGTTTGCCTGACTCTATAATTTATTGTTAGACAGACACTGCGCTATTACTATAGCAAAATGAAACGCGCAATGATTTCACTAATAAAACAATTGGATCATAAGGCAGAGCACAGCTCGGCAGTTTAAACAGAGCCCAATACCCCTGAGCAGAGATCTGCATAGTCTAATATTCCCAGTTGGAATTTCACCTTTCTCTACTCTTCCATAGAGAAAATCATTGAAATAGCCTGCTAACAATACCATTACTGTCTCCCTAACTTAATCCTTTGTTCCTTCCAAAGAAAGGACTGCCGCTGATTATGAATATTCCACTCTACAATTTCCATCAATTAATATTCTACCGTGTTCTTATTACGGTATTAATAGCTTCTTGATTTACATTAGAAAGTGTATATTTCACACAACTGGTATGGAGCTATTTCTTCCTCTTTAATGGAGAGTGGGAAAGTGATTACATAAAAAAGAACTTACAATTTGGAAAATGGAGGTGGGGGTGTGAATAATTGCTTGGTAATAATATACGCTACTCTCCTTCCTGTTTTTTTTGTTTTGTTTTGTTTTTTGTTTTTTCTCTCTCACTGGGGAATTCCTATTTCTCAGGCAAGGAGACTGCAGGACAGCTGCCCTGAACCTCCTTTGTCCTCCTACCTTCCATCTGGGAAGAGACACCAAGCTGAGCTGGTGTGTCTTCTGGGTCCGCCCCCAACTGTCCACAGAAGGCAGAGTTTGCAGGTCACCTTTCACAAAATCCCAAAGAGACAAAGAGAGACCCTGTCCCCTTCCACGTGACTAAAATGAGGCAGGTGGCAGTGAAGAAGAAAGGCAGCTGACACAGAAAGAGTTCTGTCTCCATCTGCAGTGAGGCCAACCTGGGCTTGCCCGACCTTGCTTGCTGTTCAGGGAACGACTGACCCAGGATGCCGCTTACATCCCCTGAGCCCTGGGTGCGTCACCTGTAAAATAAGTGCATCCATGTCTGCTTCCCAGGTATTCATTCAGTCCCTGGGAACTGAATGAGGGCATGTGGGTAGGCAATTCTTCCAGTGCTGGCAGACAGATGGTAGAGGTGCTGGAAGGAAGACTGGTGTCCTGCTCTCTTCCCCAGTTATGTCCAAAGCCACAGATGCCCCTGCAGGGACTCAGAGGGCCATGGGGTGGTTATACAGGCTTCTTCATGCCACATCAGCCCCACAGTGACCTGTAAGTCTACCCCAAAGCTCTGGCTCAGAGAATTAAACACTCTCAAGGTAGCTGTTTAGGAGTCGAGAGCGAGAACCCTCTCAGTGGCCTGCATCCAGAGCTCGCACTGGTCCTGCCCCATTGTCCTGCTATAATTTTAGGGTGGCTCCAACTGCCACCAGGATTTAGCACTGGATCCAGAAGATGCTGGCCTCTGTGCTGCCATTATGTGGGGCCAGGGGAGCTGCTTCACCTCTCTGGCCTGCAGCTGCACAAATCAAGGGGTCTGCATCTGTGGGACATCCCAGCAGGCACCCTGCACTTGGTTTCCTCAAGTGCACAACTTTGGTCCATGCAGGGTTAAAAATAAAGTGAGCTGGTTACCAATATGCACACAAGAATCCTGAGTCCTATTTCTCTTTAACAACATTAGCAACAAAGAGCTGGTGCTAAGGAGCCATTTCCCTTATATTCCAGTCTCCACTTGGCTCATTCCTATTTACATTAATACTTATAGGGACCTGCACTGCCTTTGAGTCCTAAAACTGCTATAGCACAGCCTCTGTTACTCAGAGAGCCACAGGCCTTCCCTGAGACAGACCCATTCATTCCCAGGGCATGTCTGCAAGACCCAGAGACTGGGTGCTGCATAGACCCTTCAGCGTCCCCAGGTGGCTTGGGACAACATCCTCCTCCCCCTTTTGCCTGCACCTCATTCCGTAAATCTCAGGTGCCCAGGGACACGTCCTTGCATACCTAGTTCTTCAGGTGCTGCTCTGAGACTTGGGAGCAAATGGTGATTGACAGGGTTGGGTTTTGCTGTATTTCTTTTAAAATTGTCTGAGGAACGATTAAATGGCAAGGACTCAAAAAGAGACGGATGCACCCTTCCTGAGGTCATGTCTACACATGACCAGAGCCGTCCACGGGCCAGCTTAGTGAAAACCACCAGTCAGAGGGGCCCTGTGATTGAACTGACAGGCCAATTCCCCAGCCATGGAAGGCAGCCTTGGGCTATGGCTGGGGGCAGGGCAGCCGGCCCTTTGGTTCCTTTCTCATTTAAAGCACTTTGCAGAGTCTTGAGCCCAAGGTAGAGATTCAGTTCAATGCCTGTGGATTGACTGATTAATTTAAAGCCTCTGAGAGATCCCATAGTTTCACAGATAAAGCTAGACAAGCTGAGAATTTTCCTGTCTTCCTCAAAAGGAAAATGTTCAAGAAGCAGCCCCCTAATTGGAGATGATTTACATTCCCATCTTGATCTCTGGACCGGAGGAGTAGATGGCAGCCTCCACCAGGCACCACTGGAGCCTGGTCCAGGGCAGCTGTGGTGTCTAGATTCTTACCCAACACCTTCGAGACGTGGACCCGCTTCTGTGGCCCCAAAGGGTGGTTTGGTTATTTGGATTTACAAGTTCAAAAGAGTCTTGGCCTCAATGCTGACTCTGCCTACGCATGTCACTGAAACTCCCTGAGCCTCAGTTTACCTACTGAGATAGGGGGATTTGAGTGAGCTCCTGATATTAAAGGCTAAGCACAGCATCAGGCCCAGAAGCAATGCTCACTAAAGGATACCCGTTACAATAAAGGTGACTCTGATGACTCCAGATGTGGTCTCAATAAACAAGAAACATTCCAGGGGCTACTCTAGCTCAGATAAAAGTACCCCCAGGCCCTTTGGGGGGCCCTAAGTGAGTATAGTTACTCACTTAGACACTAAGGCCTTTTTCACTTCCACGAGTGACGATACCCGAGGTCATCCAGCACTGCGACTTTGAAAGGAGACTTCCCTTCGAGATGTTTGCCTGCTGATTTTTTTCCTGTTTCCAAACCAGGAGATGCTGAGGTCTTAGATGTGGGTCCTCAAAGTCTCTCCCCAGAGTGAGTCCTCTCATGCTGGAAAGAAATCTCTGGCTATTTGCTGAATTATATCAGAGCAAAATGAACCAACATGCACTGGGGCTTGGGAAGGGGGACGCGGAGTTAATAATACCATGTAAATTTAATTTGCATTCCCCTCTTGATTTTAACCCAATCTCCTTGAGCTCTCCAAAATAAGGAGTCATTTGAAATCCTCCCACATGACAGGTAGTCTTACTACATGTTTTAAAACACCGTCGCTTTAATAAACCCAACTGCACAGTGTGGTTTTAACTGGTTCTAGAATATTCTGATAGTGAAATATTTTCTGTTTCTGGGCCAGAACTGGTCATTTCTTCTTGAGAATATGATGTTTGAAAATCAGTTCCTCCTATTATAGATTTCTCCCTCAGCTTGTAGAAAATCCATGATTCCCTAAACATTGGTCTTTGAAAGCACATTGACTAAAATCTTCATGCTTAATTCATGAAGCACAGGCTGAAGATTAGTGGAGCTGGACATAGACCAGGAATACTTTATCATATTCTAATAAGCAGAGGCTGAAAATTGCATTTCTAAAGCTACAGTATTAAAGGGCATACCGCAAAACATGACCCAAACATAACTCAGTAGTTTTACAGTGTCTGAAAAGGCTTTGATATGATAAAGTATGCTGACGAGAGGAATAAACACAACTAGAAATTTCCGAATTTAAAAAGAAAAAAAAAAGAGAGGGGCTTGGCAAACATTCACTGTACTCGTGGAAAAATATATATTATAAACTCATCTATTGTGATTCCTATTAAACAAGTATTGACCATTGAATCACGCTATAGAAGATCGCTGTAGCGCCACAATTTCAGGGTTTGGAGAGCACAGAAGCCTGCAAGATGAAAGAAAATAAATAAAGCAAGCCTAATGAGGTTAATTTGAAGGTTTCCAGAAAACCCTAAGTGCTGGCTTTTCAACCCTTCTTAAAACAGGGTTGCCAACATTGTTTCTGAAAGCAGAAAGCACATGGTGGGCAAATGAGTGATGGTTTATCAGCGACATGGCTCAGAAATGGTTCAGGACAAAAGCCCGCCCTCCTGCAGGCAAAAAGTGTCTGCAGAAGGATGGCAGTGGGTCAAAGTACATCAATCAGCAGTGCACAGAGCACCGAGTACAGTGCCTGGCATGCAGCAGGTTCCGATAACTATCTGTTTGATTAACTAGTTGATTGATTGATTACTGTATGAAGGAGACAGAAAGCAAGGAGAACAGGTCCCAAGCATGCCACAGGAGCTCCTGGAGGCTGCTGGATAAACTCTCCTGAGTCCTCACTGAACTGCTTTCCCTTCCTAAAGGCAGGCGCTGATGAAAATAAGCAAAGCTGTAAGGCCAGAGCAGCTTTCACAAAGACAGTAGCTTCTAGACTGTAAGTGCCTGGACCCACTGGAGGCTCCAGAATTTCTACGCAGGAGACGAGGCAGAGGGGGGTGGGGAGAGCAGCATAGCGTGGAAAAGGGATGAGGTGCTGGAGGCCCAAAGGACTTGCCTTTGAACTGCTTCTGCGGAACTACACGAATATCACTTTGACTGGGCGTTTATTGAGGAAGCTGTGGCAGGTCTGCTTTGGAGATTTGGCTGATGTAGGGGAGTGATCCTCACCCCCCAAAGCCACCAACCAACCGTCCTCACTGCTAAGGTTGTAGTAGGAAGATCAGAGCAGCCAAAACCTTGCTGGTTTTCATGAGTTTCTTTGTATGGGTGTGCACGCACCATGGATGAAGGTTTATCCTCTTCCTTCCTACCAGGCCCCATTCACCAGGTCCCAGCCATAGCTCCCTGCCGGTCTCCAACAACACAGCCCAGTCTTTCCCCACAACAGATACTGACATCAGCACCTGCCAGCAGCTCCTCCTCTGCTGGCCAGTCCTGCTCACCCATCATGTCCCTGCCTTAGCACTCCTGGTGTGCCCGCCCCTGGCTGGACTCACTGGTCCTGCTCTGGGTGTCATCTACCATAACTCTGATGGCACTGTAATTGCTGCACACCTCCCCCACCAGACTGCACACTCTTGAAGGCCCAGTTTCCTGATAGGTAACCCACCACATCCCCAGGCCTAGCAGAGAGCCTGGCAAGGTAGGACCTCCAATTAAGTAAAATATTCTCATTGCATGAAACAAATGAACAAGTAAAAGGGGTGAATCCAAGATAGCCAACCCCAAAGGGGGAGGGTAGATATCATCCTTTGTTTATATTTACTTTCTCATTAAAAAAATAATAAAGCCTATTGTGTCTAGGATATATACATGTCAGATATGATTACAGAAAATTTGAATATAAAAAATGAGATAGAAAGAACAAAGCATGAAAAACTACTTACCTTCCCACCACTTAGTATTTTTCTCACTTTGAGTATAAATTTCACACACTTTGAACACTGAGGTTCTTCTCTAGAGTTCAAAGCCATTTTGAAAATAGTTCACACATCGAGCTATCCTCATTGGATGACTAAGAGGCAGGTGTCCCTGCATGCTCTACCTTGAGTACCCTGTTTACTTCTGACAGGTAAATGGGGTCAGGGGTAGAGGTTAAGGACCCCACTATAGAGAATGTGGCCTTGTACCCAGTCACTTGAAGTCATGAGCAGACATGCTTGTTGCAAAGAAGTGGTATGGCCTTGGTCTATGCATTGTTCCCCCAAAAACTGTGTGTCAAGCCCTGGCTCATGTAGCTCAGTGGATCGAGCATGGGCCTGTGAAGCAAAGGGTCATGGGTTAGATTCCCAGTCAGGGCACATGCCTGGGTTTTGGGCCAGGTCCCCAGTAGGGGGCATGCAAGAGGCAACCACACATTGATGTTTTTTCCCCTCTCTTTTTCCTTCCCTTGCCCTTTCTCTAAAAATAAATAAATAAAATCTTTTAAAAAATGTGTGTTGTGTGCTGGAGAGAGGCAGGAGTCAGGCAGCTTTCAGCTGGGAGGATTAGAACCGTAAGAAGACTCGCAGATGTGAGCCAGGAGGAACGGTCTCTCAATTTGTTCCAAATTGAGAAAAAGAAAAAGGATACCTTTCCAGTTGTTGTCCTTGCAACTTCCCTTGTCCCATTACTACCGGACCTTCTGCTGGGAGTAGGATATCTGACTCCAAATCTATTTCTGCAGCAGCTGTTGGCAATGGAGTATGTGTCTACCCATCCTTGGTGGCTGCTTTTGCAAAGTTTGCAATGTTTTCTCCTGAAACTGACACTGTCCCAGCAGCCCCATGTGCATCCCAGCCTCTAGCCAGACCCATCCCCCACCCCAGAGTCTTAAGACAGAGCATCCTTTCCCTAAACAACTCTGGTGTCCAAGGCCAGCTTCGAAGAGGCCGTGGCCAGGGTTGTCGTGAAAAGAACTCACTGCTTCCCTAAGAATTCAGCCCTTCTTGTTCCCTTCATTATAATTCTTTACTTGTAGTACGCATCAGTTGCTATTTAAATAAACAATGGAGGATTTCAAACAGAGAAACTAGGAAAATGAAATTGCTTTAATTTATATTCCAAGGGATTGAGGCTGTAGAATTCTCTGAATGCCAATAAATTAATACATAAAAACGTAAATAACTGTCCGGTTGGAGGTCACCTATGACTTTTATAAGGGGACAAAAAAGCCAGTTGTGGTCTAACACAACTTACTAGGGTGCTATGCCCCCCGCATGATGTCCGGGGTTCCTCTAAATGTAGAATACAGAACTGCACCAGGAACATCGGCCCCTTCTGGAAGGAAGGAGGGAACTCCACGGTTTATGAGGCCTGAAAATAATGAGACATGGCAAGCTGAGGACCAAGTCTCCTCATGGGTTTTGGACCATGCAGGGTGGGCAGGGTACGCTATGTGCCAGCTGGCATAGACAGGCCAAAAGACACTGGGACAACTTTGGGGTCCATCCCCAGCCTTCTCGGTCAAGACTCAGGTAATAAAGAGAGGTCAGATCTTGTTGCAGCAAACATGAAAGTCTGAGCTGATTTGGGGTCCTGCTGCTATAGAGTATTGCTGAAAATAAGAGTCTAGGGAAATCTCAGAGACTGACTCTGCAACGCTGCATGGGGCGATATAAATTGATGTACGCACATATGTACATGGGCTTGCTTCATATATGGGGTTTAAAAGGCCCCAAGGATTCCAGGAGATGAAGCTGAGGACAGGTTAAAGGATAGGCACTAATAAAGCAGGGGAAAGAGCAGTTGAGAAGTGGCTTTATGGTGCTCTTGTCAGGGACCTTATTAACATTATTGCCTCTCGTCCTCAAATGGATATTTTCCCATTTGGTGGAAGAGGAAACTGAGACTTATATATGCGTTCCTGATTACCCAGGCTGGGTATGGTGACGGTGGGACTCCAATGCAAAGTAAAACCATCTGCCTTCCCCTCCAGGTGCCAGGGGGAGAAACCCAGGAATAATTTTTATTTGCAGATGGGAAATGTATGGGCCAACTGACTCAAGGGCTCATGGGATGTCATCCGCTTTCACTCTTGCCAGCTTGCTCTCTGTCTATCTCTCCTCTCTGATGGACGCTCATCCCCCTGCCCTACCTCTTCTCTCTCTTTCCAGTAGACAGCCTTCCTCTGTGCAATCCAGAAAGATGCTGCCAAGTAGCCAGGCCCTAGGGCCCCTCTGGGTCCACTGTGTCAGATGAAGGCATGCAAAACCCTTCCCCACCAGCTGTAGCAGCAAAGTACCAGCAGCCGAGGACTCGGAGTGTTCTGCTTTTTATGTTTACTCAAGCCTCAATCCAGCACTGCAGCCAGATGGGAACTGTAACTAGTCAGACCTGGGTCACGTGCCCATCCCCACAATGGGGGCCATGGTGGTCCTTTGGAGATCCACAGTCCCATCTCCACCAAGAGTCAGATAGGTGCTTCCCCAAAGAAGACAGGGCCCTAGAAGCGGTGCAAGTTTGATGGGGAAAGATGCTGGACAGACACCTCTTGAGTTACAACAATCAAAATTCAGGATACAGCCTTGGGATCCTCGGAAGAATCAGAATACAGTCCAGGGAGAAAGGAAGATGACAGGCAGTGTGGCCTGATGTCTTCACCCCTTTTGGCCACTGCGACAGGAGCCTGGAGACTGGGTAGCTAATAAACAACAGATGTTTGTTTCTCAGAGTTCTGAGTGTGGGACAGTCCAAGACCAAGGAGCCGGCAGATTCGAAGTCCTGTGAGGGCCGGCTTCCTGGTTCATAGGTGGCGGACTTCTTTACCTGTGTTCTCCTGTGCCGGAAGGCACTTGGGAGCTCTATGGGGCCCCCTGTGTGAGGGAGCTAGTCCGCTTCATCAGGCTCTGTCTTCAGGACCTAGCCACCTCCCAAAGGTCTCACTTCCAAGTACCATCACATGAGGGGAATAGGTTTGAACACGTACATTTTAGTGGACACAAACATTCAGTCTACAGCAGTTGGTCTGGCAGAAACTGTTGGAATGTCCCAAATATTCACTTTCCCTTCCTCCTTGGCTATAGGCAGGGGTGTCCAACCTTTTGGCATTTCTGGGCCACACTGGAAGAAGTAGAGTTGTCTTGGGACACACATTAAATACATTGTGACACGTAATCACAAAAAAACCCTCATAATGTATTAAGTAAATTTACGATGTTGCACAGGACTGAATTCCCAGCCATCCTGGGCTGCATGAGGCCCGCAGGCTGCAGGCTGGACACCCCTGGTGGAGCTCCCATGTCTCCCTAGGCACATGGAAACCAGGAGTGAAGCCTGCGTTTCCCAGTCCCCCTGCAGCTGTCTGTTTAACCGAGTGACAACACTGGGGCCATTAGGAAGGAAGCACAAGTGCTGGGTGGGGCTTCTTAGAAGGCTCTTTGAACAGGAGGAGGTCCGGCTTCATCCTACCTTTTCTCCTTCATGTTGCCTTGAAGGTGGAAGCAACGTTGCAAAGGAGAGAGAAGGAAGCTGGGTTGCTGATGGCACTGTGGAATGGCCACAGCAGCCCTGAGCTGCCCATTTCTGATCTTTTCTGTTAAAAAATTTACCACCCCGGGTGAGCCCTTGTTGCCAGTAGACAAATGCAATTCCTAATTCATACACCTTGCCTCTAATCCAAGCCGGCCATGATTCTCCAGGCCTGGTTTACAACTCCAGGCGGCAGTAACAACTCCACCTTTGCCTCCTCTTTCTCCTCCTCCTCCTGCTTCAGCCAGGGATTCGCTGATAATCCAGGGGCTTGAGAAATAACGCCCAGTACTAACTACGTAAATGTTTCCTTTCTTGTCACATTCCTAATTTGTGTGCATGTCTATTCCTACAACTATCACTTAAATCAGGAACTTTCAAGTAACTGTATTTAGTTCCATATCGTTAAATGACTATTTGAATGTTTATTTGATACCAGGCTACCCTTCCCCAAATACCACCTACCAAGAGAATATACATATCTCTATTTGCTAACACAGAAACTGACTTCTAAACAATGATGAGTAAAAACAAAAATATGCAACAGAAATAACACATCTATTTTTCAGGGAGCCTCTTTGACTAACAGACCTTTTTTTCCATACCATGGTGTTCTTTATTTTCACATATGCACATCATATATTGTAATACGAAATGGGTATTGACTGCAGCTGAGGTGAATATCCACGCGTATTGACCTCAGAGGAAAATATTGACTGAGACAAAGGTAAAATCGATGCTTACCTCGAGGGATAATAAATCTGGATATCTATTGAAATAAGAAGTCAATAGCAGCATTGTTACAAACACCCATGGTTATCGTCACTGGAGCACATTTGTGCAGTGAGTGGTCAGTGGTTGCTTTCCAGAAACGACAGGCAATGGTAGTCGTTCCTCGAAGCTGCACCGGCTGCCTTTCTGCTGCTTCTCTCCTTGCTGGGTCTGTTACCAGCTAGCACTGCACTGGGTAAGTGACCCCACCTACCCTGCCCTGTCCAGTTGAGGAGTTTGGCTTCCATCTTCCAAAAGCAGTTGCTGAATTAGTTGTTTACATTGGTTACATCAGTCTGTTTTCCCCTAGCAAAAAAGATACAGTTATTCCCATTTTATAGTTTGGTAAATGGATGCTTAGAGAACAGGAGACACTCACTTAAGATTATAGAGATGATAAATTCATCTCAATTCAAAGCCCAACTGTCAGATGTTAAATTTGGTATCTTCCTACCACATCACCATCTCCCGATAAGAACTGTAAAACTGGGACTCCAGATGATAGAGATACATGTCCCAGACAGGTGAATGCAGAGATGGGAGGGGTGAGGAAAGGTCTATATGCTGGGGACAGGCTGTCATAAGGTGACAGTGACAACTTCTTTGTGAAAGGGGCCAAAACATTTTTGTGACCCACTTCCCATTACTGCTTTCTATCACCACCATCCCAGCTAAATTTTGGTGAGCTGCAAATTCGTGCCAGCTACTGTGTTAAGTGTCTTACAGACATTATTTTGAAGAACTCTCCTAACACTATGAGGTCATGTAGGAGACACTTGGTCATCTACCCAACATCCGTTCCCCGTTTCTCCCTTGATGGCTGACATAATTTTGTACAGCCTTTCCCCGTCCACTATATGATTAGTCATGAATCTTCAGTGGCCTAAAATCCCAACCATGGTGGATCCAGACATCTCACTAGAATCTGTTTGGAGATAGGCAACTGATACAATCCTATTCAATCAGATGGCAAGGTAATTCTGTTGAGGGGCTTTGGAGAAAGGTCCACTTGTCCCTGAGAAGATGCCTTTGTCCTCTAGCACTATGCCGTCTGGTTGCGATGTCCAGAATTCCCGTGGTCATCTTGAAAATGTGAGCGAGACTCCACCTGAGGAAGAAGCTGGCAGGTGGAGCCAGATCGTGATATGTCACCTCTTTGTTGTGCTTCTGGACTTCAGATTCAGTGGGGTAATGCCTTCCCACACTATTGAAGCCACTGTGAGCTGAGTTTCCTGTTACATGCAGCCCAGAGCATCTCAGTGAATACAAAAGGCACCATATCATCTCTCCTTCGTCTCTCTCCTTCCGGTTTAGGAATGTTAAGAGTCACACGCAGCAACTAGCACTTTCTAATCCAGATTCTGAGTTCTTAACCACTTCTCTGCAATCATTGCAGGCATGCCTCCCATTTGGGACTCACACTCTGGTCTAGTGGCTATCAGACCCTGCAAATGAAACCCACCAGCACTGTCATCAATGCCCTGATACTCACGTTGCAACTCCTTTATGTAAGCGTTGTATAAGATGCAGATTGTCTTTAGGGGTCCGGCCTTTCAAACTGTTTTACTGAATTACAAGACATTTCTCTGTTTTAACACACAAATTGCAGAAGAACTTTGTTAAGTCTCCTCAACACCTGGTGCTACAACTCATCAAATGGCTATAGCTCAATAAAAATAGTGTTCTATCAGGTCCCCTTGTCCGACCTAGTCCCTATCCTTGTCCCTCCCTCGTCCCCGAGCTAGACAATCCTATTTATTCTTCAATTAGCAGCAAAAATGAGAGTCAACTTAAAGGGTGATTCCTCCACCCTTCTTGACCATCACCAACATCTTGGACCTGTTTTCCATCCCAATAAAACACCTGTATAAGCCTCTTATAAGAGTATTCAACACACTGGATCTCTTCACTAATCCTCAGTTGAGTGTCTAGTATCTTCCATGCATTTCCAGCTTTTCCCTATGCTATGTGGTTCTCTCCCTGAAGACAGTAATTGTACTTCATTTACTTCTGTAATCCTAGGACCTAGCACAATACCTGAAACACAGAACAAGCTAAGAATTTGCTAATAATTATACACTTCAGGTAAGTTTTGAGGTCACAAACAGTGAAATCCTTTTGGGAAATGCCAAGTCCTAAGTCCTAAGGGGAAGACCTTCTGCCCCTGGAGTTTTCCTTTTTTTTTTTTTTCACTTTCCAGCTAAGAAGCAGCATCATGGTTAATGCCCCATGTTTCTTATTCTACATACAGAAAAGGGGCCAGGGAGCAAACAGGTTATTAAACAGTAAACTAAGGAAAGCCAAAAGAAAGTAAAAAGTCACACACTGTAAGTTCCATTTTTACCTTCAGAAATCTGCATTTTTACAGGGAATCGGGGTGCTTTATCATCCAAATACTGGTTATCTTTATGCCATTACCAGAAACTTAGCTGCTTAACAACTGCCTTTCTACTGTAACTCCTTCCCAGTGTCAGGGGCCTGAGCGATGAGCACGATGGGAGAGGCAGTGCTGAATTCAATCCTCTGAACAAGATGCAAAGGAAGGGGCAGGGGTCGAGATTTGCTTCCTGGGCTGGGACATCCATCTCCTCTTGTTTTCAGTCATCAGAGCTCCTGGTTCTCAGAACATCAGCTTCAGACTCACCCATACACGTCTCCCACCCCCACCCCCATCCTCTTTACCTTCCTTCCTTCCCTCCTTTCTTCCTTCCATTTCCTATTGGTTCTGTTTCTCTAGAGAACGCTAGTACAAGTGATTGTGTTAAATAAAGTAAATGTCTCAATATGGTGGCCATGTTCCGGCTACTAGAAAGGATAAATGGAAGACAAATGAGGGAGTGGTTATTTCTTCCTGAGAAGGTCAAGGTACTCCTCCTCCTCAATCACCATCACCACCACCACCTTCACAACAAAACCCAAGCTTCTCCTTAGGGCCAATTCGGGATTTATCTCCTTATCTTCAGCATCTTGCCCATTGTGTGGTACATGGTAGGTAGGTGCTTCATCATTTGATGCTCAATGCATAAGATGTGAAAGGCATTAAGAGGTACCCAGGATACCTCAGCAGGAATGAGCAGTAAGCAAGTACAGAACAACCTCAGCTTCTCCGAACCTCCATGCCCCCATCTAGAAACAGATGGATCAAGTGGTCCTGCAAGTGGCTTTTGTAAGTTCCATGATTCTGGCAATGAGTGTTTTGCTCCTATCCATGATCCCCTCCAAGCAAGTTGTGAGGCCACTCCAAAAACTAGTTTCAGAGTCTAAGCAAGGGGCAATTTTGCTGCTGAGCAAGAATTTCCTGACAGCCAGGCTCACTGGGTACAGAGTAGTCCCATCTTGTCCCCCAGGATAGCAACTAAGCATTTCACCAGTGGCAGCCTCAGGAAATCAGGCTGCTAATTTAATGCAATGGCCTGAATCTTCATTATCTGCACCCCAAAACCATGAATCAGGTCTCCTGCTTGCCAAATGTTGCAGCCTGTTGGAGTTTGGCGCTATTGTCACCTGGAGAGTATTTCCAGGGCTTTGCAGGAGCAGTAGAGCCACTCAAGGAAAACTTAGCCATTTGTCTCACCGGTGGGGACCCTCCCTGCACCCACACTGGCCAAAGCAGGCCGCACCAGCAGGAAGGTCAGGCATGAGGAGCAGAGCAATCGGAGCACCAGGGGAGGCAGACACATAGTGCTGAATGCAATTGCAGGGCCCCAGGGGTATCTTATCTAATTGCCACAACTACAAAAGAAGGGGTTAAGTCCCTTGTAAATACCAATCATTTCTAAGAGGGAGGCCTGCTTCATTTACATAACCACAAGTAAATATGCACAAAAAAGATGTCACTTAAGAGACTTAATGTTTCCTGACAGCAATGAATTGGCATTCATTGCGACAATATGCACATTTACCAAGAAGAAGTCCTGGCACAGGGGTATGAAATAGTCCAAGACCACATGAACTCACCAGGGGATGTTTGTCAACAGCTCCTCAAAAACAAGGCCGTGGCCATGAGCAAGCACCACGCTGTCTGGGCCACTTCACCCCCTTTACTTCCCACACCAATGCCTCAAAATGCTCGATGGGTTCCACGCCAAAGAAAATGACATTTCTTCTGATCAACATCTCTGTTTACGGTAATCAGAGGAGGGCAGCAAGCTAGTGTAAGGATGCCAAGTGATCACTTGTTTTCAGGATAATCAATAAGACACTTATCTTGAAAGATTCATGCAAGTTTGGAATCAATTATGAATGGGATGATGATAAACCTCTGAGACAGAGTCACTGGATTTAAAAAAAAATTCTTATCAGAGTTACACTTCATTTTGTTGGTTGCTCTGAAATGTTACACAAATTTAAAAAAGAATGCTCACTATATTATTCTATTATCAACTAGTTGGATTATGGCATGATTTAGTAGAGGTTTTCAAATTCAGACGCTGTGGAATCTTAGGTTTAAAATGTGAGGTGGGGGGTGTTCCATCAAATATAAGAAGGGATGCAGTATTGTGTATAGTAGGAATGGCGTGAATTTTAGACCTAACAAACTTGACTGTGAAAGTGAGGCCCCACCAGTTATAAACAGATGACCCTGGGCACAATACTTAACCTTCCAAAAATGAAATTCCCCTGAGTCAAAAGGATGATAATGTCATCGCCATGGCAGAGTTATGGCAAAGATGAAGTGAGGTTCTCTATATGAAAAGCTTACCACCACCCCGAACATGCAATAGGCACTCAGTAAATGTTAGCCATTCCTAATATTAAAATCCCGACTTGGTGTCCCTGAACCAATTACTCGATCTTCCCGAGCCACCATTTACCATTTCTAAAATGGAAATAATGAGCATGTTGCAAGTTAGCTGGGGAGTTAAATGAGATAACGAGTGGAAGAGTATCTAATACAGCAGCAGGCACATGGCAGGCACTAGACATGACACACAGTTCCATAAGGAAAACTGTGTCTCCTTCGTTCTCACACCCATATTTCTGACACCAGATGTGTGTGGGGGTGAGGCGTGCACACTGACCCATTCTCTGACGCGAGCAGTGGGTCCTGAAATTCAACTCATTTCTCATACCACCCAGAGTCAGCGCAGGTGGAGGGCTCAGACCCATCAGAATGCCCCCACTCCAGATGCCAGTCAAGCAGTGGGGCCCCAGGCCACCCAAAACTTCTGTCTGACTTGGCTACAAATCCAAAGTTCCCAGACCCTTTCCTCAGGTTCAATAATTTGCTAGAGTGGCTCATGTTACCAAGAAAAACAGTTCACTTACTCTTGCTAACTTATTGCCAAGGCTGTTTTAAAGGATACAAGTGAACAGCCAGTTGAAGACACATAGTGTCAGGTCTAGAAGGTTCTGAGCACAGAGCTTCCGTCCCCAAGGAGTTTAGGTGTTTCACCCCCCTGCCCTGGCCTGCAGATGTGTTCAACAACTTGGAAGTTCTCAGAACACCACAACACAGGGATTTCTACGGAGGCCTCACAGGCACAATCAATTAGTAACTGGATCTCCAGCTCCTTGTCCCTCCTCAGAGGATGGGAAGCTTCCAATCATGCCTTGTCTTTCTGGGGACCAGCCCCCACCTAGGACCCCACTATCAGTTACCTCATTAGAACAAAAGATGCTCCTATCACCCAGGAAATTACAACAGTGCTAGGAGCTCTGTAACAGGATCCAGGGTCAAGGATGAGGTATTAGCAGGAGCCAGGAGCAGCGGCCAATATATACTCGTATATTTCTTCTTATTTCACAAAAGTGTTCAACTAGAAAAACAAACTTAAAACAGAAGCAAAAAAAAACCCCTAATCTTACCTTTCCACTTCACGAATAAGGGAACTGAGGCTTAGAGAAGCTTCTCTTGGCTCAAGTGTCTTAGAGCAATCATTTCATAGGTGGGCCTGGAATCAAACCTCTTGAGACTAAGGAAGGTCAGCAGTGTGGATGGGAGCACAGGACAGTAAGAGATGCCAGAAGGTGAGCCCCAACCCAACACCACTGGGATTGGACCAGGCTGTACCATAGCTGGCAATCTGCACCTGTCTGGGGTTCCTGGGGAAGGGAGTGAACCAGGACTCTGAGGGAGAGCCAAGCCTGAGCCAGGCAGGAGAAGAGCTTGTGGTGTGAAGTGCCTTTGGTGAGGATGCTAGTTAAGTCAAGGAGTCATGACAGGACCATCACGGCAAAGAGAAGAAAGGAAGTATGAAGAAAACAGGGAGGCTGGGGAGCCTGGGGCTTGTCTGACTTAATACCAAGCATCCCTGGCCAATAAAAGACCAGCTGAGGGCCCATCAGTGGATGCAGCTTTGGGAAGCTGGTCAAGTGCTGTCTGAGTAAACCCCATAACTGGTCCGCAGCCTCTTTGAGGCTGGTCCTCAAAGAGAGAGAATGCCAAAGGAATTCCCAGTTTCCTGGCCAACAGTTGTGGCAATGGTCTCCATTCAGCTTAGGATCCTACCTCAGAATGAACAGCTGCCAAGGCCTGTCTCCTCTGGGCCCTAAATAGATCAACATTTGGCCTGAGCTTGCAGATGACTTTTTACGTGCCCCACATTTAAGCTGTCCCTGTAGTCAGAAATAGCCTGGGGGTGGTCAGAACCACAACATTATAAATCTGATGCTATAATTAGTTCACATGGACATGGCCGAAGAATTTCATTTTGGGTTCAGGTTTTGAGTGATGGATCCATAACTGTCTTTGAGCGGGTCTCAGAAGAATCTGGGAGTAGGCTGAGTGGTCATCCCAGCCTTCCCCCATCACCTCCACCCTGCCCTCAGGCACTCAGCAGTTGGACAGACCTACTTAGTGCTTTGGCTCAGGCAGGAGAAAACCTCTCTCAGAGAATGGAAGATTCTCTCAAATGATCTCTTTTGAGATACTGTTTGCACGCACTGAAGGGCCTAAATATTAAGTGTACAGCTTGATGAATTTGTACATGTGTACACATCCATGGAATCGTATCACCAAATCAATATTTGGAACACTGCCCAGCACGCCAGAAGGCACCCCCTGGCCCCTCAGACAGGTAACTTGCTTTTCTGACTTGTCTTGGCTGCTTTTGACCTTTACATAAATGGAATCATAGCATGAACTCTGTTAGGTGTCTGGCTTCTTTCAGTCAACAGTATGCCTCACTCTCAGACTTTATAATGCATATATAAATAATACCTCCGCACTTGCCTTGGGTTCCCATCCTGTGCTGGGCTGAGAGCAATCTTCACATTTAATCCCCACTGCAAACTTGTCAGGTGGGAATCATTATCCCAGTTTTACTGATGAGGAAATGTGAACATAGAGGGATTAAGTGACTGAGTGCAAAATCCCAAGGCTGGAAATTAGCGCAGTGGGATCATGGGTTCAAGCGTTTGGACTCTGAAATCCATATTCTTTCCTCTTGGCCAATTTGCTTTTGACTCTGGACTCTGGGGTCGGGATTAATTCACATAAAGCCCTTCTTAACAGTGCCTGACACACTGTACATGGCAATAAATATTAGCTGTGGCCATGATGAAGATGAAGGGGGTGATGATCATGACACAGGGCCTTATACGAATGCTGGGGAAGCAGAAAGGAACATGACAGGCATGGACCTGGGCCTCACGGCTCCTACAGCTTGGTGTGAAGTGTGTATATAATAATCACACAAATAACTCTATAATGATAAATTCTGACTAGGAAGTGAAGGGATGGGTTGCTTTGGGCCATGGTGCACGGCGAGGCTTAGACAACATTCTTCTTTTTGAACTGTTGGAGAACAAGAAGGCTGAAGACCTTCAGCAATGTCACATAGTAGTTATTGAAGATGCCTAAAATATTCCCCCAAATAGGTATGCAATGCTAACCAGCTTTGCTCTAATAAAGCTCTTCACCTGAGAGGCTCAATTACATCTGCAGTGGACTCTTCAGAAAGAGCATTTAAAAGGCAGCTTCGCCCTTGACTCTTGATTCTGCATGTCAAAAGCACTTAACTCAAAAACCTCTGGATTACCAACACCAATCAAGGCATCTGCTCCTGGGCCAGACCACCCCCTGCCTGCTGCTCTGACACTGAAGGCACTTGTATTATCATTATATTATCATTGAGTCAATTGCAGCTTGGGAAGACGAGCTCAGGGGCCCTGATATTTCCAGGCCTTCTTTCAAGGAATCGCTGCCAAGTACCTCTTCCCAGGAAACCTGCAATCTATATTCCATTTTATGACTTGAGATTCAGAAAAAAACAAACATATAATTCCTCTTAATGGATTCATTGTGATTCTAAATTCCTTTGAAGATGCTAGGAGAGCATCTCATCTTACACTGACTAGGCTAGGTTCTGTGGTGGGTGCACAAAGCTGAATATTGTCAGAATTGCTCTTGATGCGCTGAAATTTCCCTTGGAGCTGCCTCAGTAGGGTCAAGAGAGCCAGTTGTGGCTTGAGCACCAGCTTGGCCTCGTTCCTTTGGTTGAACCACCAAGTAAAGTGCCTGCCTGGGTTTACAGACCAGGTCATTACAGAATACACACCTTTAAACACTTCGCATTACAAGATGCTCCCACTAAGAGACTTGCAAGGACAAAGACTTCAAAGAACAAAAGCTTTTCCATCTTCTTCAAGACCTCTGCTCAGTGAGGGGAAGGGAGAAATTCACCAGCACTATGGGAATTCCTGTCCGTCTTGCCTAAAGTTGAGATGGAGCAGGTTAAATACATGCTTGACGTCACACAACTTCTGCTCAAGACTGCCCGTCCCCACAGCAAGCTTCCTCTTTTTAATATCCCCAGGTCCTCAGAACTAGCAGAGCAACAGTGCACAGTGGGTCCCCATTCCTCGTCAATGAAATGCCCTCTCATCGCTTACCTACCAAGTAATAGGTTACCGGGGCATTTTGCAATAAGGGGAGGGTAAGAATCCTTGAGTGGACGTAGCCAGGAGCCACAGCCTACCTCAATTTGGTGAAGTTCTTTTTAATAACTATAACTGTGCATAGTAACAGCTTTACTATTGAGCTTGGCTCATCAGTCATTTACTAGACAGGGTGTAATATCAGACTAAGGCTAGATTAATCAACCACCAATGATTGGTTCATTGGTTCATTTTTGTGATTTTTGTCATTGGACTATAAAGAATTAGAAATGTAAAAATTGCATATATTCTTTCATAAAACTACATGTATCCAAATTTCTAAACTGTCCTTATACACCAAAAGACAATATTGGCAAGCCAGTTAATATTAGCTCATGAAGAATATGACTTTTTTTTTGCAAAATACATATAAAAGATAGGCAAACATGGGTAGTTCCTATTTATAAGAAATATGCTTTGATGCCACAGTTTCTTCTATTTTAATATAATTCACACTTTTTTCTCTATACCAAACAGTAACCTCAGATGACAAGTGTAACATCACCCAATGGCAATTGCAATCAAAAGTATAGATCTTACTTTATTTTTACTTTCACCTGATATACTCCGGCCACATATTGACCACTTAGGAACGTTCTTCTGGCCGTAAATCCAATCAATAATTCACTCGTGCAGAACATATGACTGTACATTTTCTGCTCACACAAACCCATTGATAATGAGTGCTGATTATGAAGCAGAGAAGCCAAAGGTGCGTTCAAGTGCTGAGCGTTCCCACTCCGAGGACTAACCTGAAAATGATCCTCGTCTTGCCTACAAATGAAATATTTAAAACAATGTTTTGATGCCCCGAGTTATACCTGACATATTTGTCGATTTTCACAGATGCTGGGAGTGATTAGATTTGGGGGTCAGTTACTTTAAGGTCATCTGAAGACCACACATTTTAATTTCAAATAGAGGATGACAAACCTGATAAGCAAAACTTTATAAAATAAAAGGATATGAAATCAACTTACTCTACTAGTTGGTATGGGCAAAACTTTTGTATTAAGTCCTGTCATCTAAAGGTAGGGAACCTGGTGTTACAAGAGATAATTTTCCTGACAAATAACCTTGATAAGTTAAGGCACCTAGAAAATGCACTGTAATAAACTACTTCAAACCCTGCACAGCATCATTCTCAGTGAGGAGGGGGAGGAGAGGGCAAGGAGACTTTGGTTTCATGTTTCAAGAAATTAATTTGTAAAGAACATATTCTTAGGGGTTAATAATAAATCTAGAAAAACCCTCATCATCAATGTGTGAGATGACAAGACTAGCAGGCAGGCAAGAAGCCACAACTGCAAAGGGTTAAACTATAAAGACAATGAAATGGCCCAGGAGTGCTTTAAAACTCAATTAAAATAAAACCAGTTCCTGTTAGTTTTTCCAATCCAGATTTAAGACTCATTCTGTATTATCTATGCATATGAACAAGGGCGCAGCGTACACTTTGAATTATGCCAGCCCATTTTCTCAGCTATAGAAAACACTGGCTTCCAGCCGATGGACACAATAGCCACATGCTCAAGACCCTTAATTATCTAATTAACATAGTGCCATTGTAGCAGTTAGTTCAAATGACCGTACATAACTTTTTCTTTATAAGATCAAAAATGCAAATATTTTCAAAATACTTGTTATACCATGCTATTTCCTGTGCATTAAGGGTATATAACAGTAGTTAAAAACAGAAAGTGACCAAGAAAGCTTTTAAGTAATAATAACTTTTAAAAATACCCAGAACTAACTCTAATATGGGCAATAGCTGATTTTCACATGATTAAACTCATACGCCCTAACGAATGGCATTATAAAATTAATAATAATCAGAAAAACTCTTCACAGAATATTGCTCTTCCTTCCCATTTTCTCCCCACCGCCACCAAGGAGCTGAATTTCAACGTCAAATTCTTCGAGTACTCTGGAAACCAGATAGTGTCGCAAGTTGCTTCTACAAGCTACTAATACCCCAACTTTTGGGTTACAAAAATAATGTTGTAGAAAGGGTGCTCATGCAGAAGAAGTTATTTCTGCTCTGTGTGTTTGGTCCTCCTGTTCGGCAGTCTGTCTGTCTGTGACAGGACCTCTGGCCAGTATTCTAGACATCTGTTGAGGATCCCTGGTTGCTGAAGAACCAACCCAGTTCCAAGGAGGTGTTATTTATTTGGGACAACAGAGGCAATCAATCTGTAATTGGTGCTAGCATTGACTGAAATCCTCTGTTGGCAAAGAAAACAGCGAACAGGGTTCCCTTGCTTTAAAGAGTTTGCAGTGTGACAGAGGAAGCCAGCAGCCACACGCAGAGAAGCGCTAACGCAGAGCTCCCAGGCGCTGTTGTGTCTCACACCCTGTGCGTTATTTAGAAGGTTCCTTCACAAAGCCCTGGACTTTTAACGTTTTGAACTGAAGTTTATGGTTTGGAGTGAAATGGTGATGCTTTCCTTGGATCTCAGGGAGGCTTCAGGGCAGGCTAATTCAAATAAAACATTTTCTAAGCACTATTAAGGTCCAGGCATGACTCTGAGGGTCTAAAGACATCATTCCCTTATTTCACTTCTCACAGCTACATTCCAAGGTCTTTGTTTTCTGAAGAGGAGGGAACTCCAATATTCCTCAGCTTGTGTCTCCATGTGAAATGCGGTAGAGAAAGAGGATCTCCCAGCCCCCATGGACTCTCCCGTTCCACATGTCCCACCTTCAGGATTGCTTGGGAGGCCTGCTCTTCTCAGTTAGAACACCACCTCCACGTTCCCATGGTTGCACATCACTGCACATCTCCCGAGGCCCTCGCTCCTGCTCCAGCCTCAGCTTTTGCTGCTTCCTACTCCCCTAGTTTATATTCCATGAAGAGTAAACACCTGCACTGGTCTGGGACCCCACATGCCTCCCTTCCCTTGATCCTTCTGTCCAGCGGAGGGGTTTGCCCATTCTTACTTTGCCTGCCTGGCGAACTCTGTTCACCCTTCACCTTGGCTGAGATATCACCTCATCTTTGGAGCCTGCCCTGCCTCCCTCTCCCACTCCCTACTGTGTACCTTAAACACATAACTCCGTAACTTAAACACATTTCTGCCACACTCTGTTGCAACTTCTTTAAGTCTCTATCTCCTTGACTAAGCTGTGAGTTTCTTAAGAACAAAGCAAAACCCGGCCTTTATCCCTAGTGCTTAAAAAAGCAACATCCAAAAGCAGAAACTTTATAATTATTGCTGAATCATTAAATGGATTTTTTAATAGATCCCCAAAACAGAAAGAAAACTTTGACTGAGAATTGGAGAGAAAACATGAAGGAGTAACGGACAACATGAACAAAGAAAGAAAAACCCCTGAAAACTCTGAAAAGGGCAAAGAAAAAAGGCAGTAGAGGCACGATGCAACTCATCATCATTTTGACTTCTTCTGCGCTCCAGGCTCCTGAAAAGCAAGGCATGTCATGACATTAAAAATCAACAAAGCTATAACAGCATTAGAAATGATAATCATTTATGAGCATGTTCCCTCACCACTAAACCAGTTCACAAACAAGCATTCTGCAGAGATAATGCATGATGCAGGTGTCAGAGATACAATTCTGAAAGCCACACGGAAAACCAGGCTTTCAGAAAACCACGAGGTTGCATTCATTTTCATTTACCTATAATGTTGATGTATAATATTGATCTTTTTCCAAATGACCCATAGCTGGAAATGAATTTCTTTCACACAGTTCATAACAACTATGTATCTATCTACCTACCTACCTATCTATCTATCCATCCATCTTACCTAAATATTTGATTTGGTATATACATATACACCTTATCGTTAAATGGCTAGAGACTTACCTGATGGTAAGATTATTTTTAATTGTTGAAAAGACAAAAAAGCATCAACAACAGCTTAATTTTCTTGTGTTAAAGTCAGAAAGTTTCTAAGTACTTTCTGAAGCTGGTGGCCAAAATGATGTATGCCCATAATATTATAAAGTGGCTATAAGAACAAAGTCTATATGTTTTTCCTTTCAAATCTGGACCCACTGACAAATGCTCTTGTGAAAATATTAATTAGCAAGTCATGGTTGTTTGAAAGAGCTGTTGGCGTGAAGGTACAATCGATAGCAAAAAACCGTCTTTGACTACATTCTATCTAAATAAGGCCCTGAAACTGAATCACCAATGGCACAAGCCCAGACAAGCTCATCTGTGTGTGTGCTGAATTGTAAGTTGCACCATTGCCATTCCCTGGTAACAGATTCTTTGCCAGGTGGCAGCATCTACAAGACTGTGAGGATGATATAGTCAAAGAAAATGCCAGCATGCAGCATTCCAGCATGATGAACTTGGGAATTACCCAAAATGTCTTCGTGAAGGGACAAAGAAGGGACACAGGTACAGCCACCCCATTGAAATGACTTAGTAACTAAAGCCTAGAAAGGTTAAGTAAATTGCCCAAGGTCACAAAGTCAGGAAGTGGGAGAATTTGGAGTTGAACTCAAGCTAGTCTGGCTCGAAAGAGGGGAACTTCCTTCTTGGGGGATTTGACCTTGGATGAAAGGGGAGCCAGGTAAACAATGCCCTTACTCATGGCAGCTGTGCTGGAGGTGATACCCTAAAGAAGGCTAAAATCTGAACAAGTTTTTATTGTACAACCTGAACAATATATGAAAACATTTACATTTAATTGTACAAAAAATATTTTGTTGTTAAAATTATACATAAACCATATATGTGTAGATGGATGAATAGATAGATCAATAGATAGACAAATAGATAGATATCCAATAAACCCAAAAGACTAGACAGAACGTCTGTTGAGCAAATATTCACTTTCTACCCTTCTACCTCCTTGGAAGGTATAAAACTCCCCAATGGCAGTTGGGCTTGGCTGGATAACTGGCTTCAGCCAATGAAATGTGAATAAAAGTGACAGGGTGTGTGGAATCTGAATCCAGCCTTTCTGAGGCATTGGAAACTAGCAATTTCCACAATGGGAAGAATGTGCCCTCAATCACCACATTCACCTGAACTCTAGATGTGACCGGTGAGGCAACCTGTAGACTGATCGGCCCATTTGGGCTGGTTTGTTATGCAGCAAGAGCACAGAGCAAAAATGGGATAGAAAACGTCAATGGTCAAATCACAGAAAAGTGAACTGATGGGAGTGTGTATAGGGAGGCAAAGCTGGAAGGATGCCTGAGAAAGGACTGAGATGCCCGAGCCAGCATTTTCATGTGGTCCCTGACCTCATAGCCAAGCAGCTTAACCGTATGCATGTGAAGGGACTGAAATGGAAAGACATCTGCCTCGTGGAGGACAAAAGACAGTAGGCCCCTTTCAAGCCCAAGCCCAATGCCTCCAAACAAGGAAAATGTGCAAAGAATAAACAGAAATTACATCCTGGTTGTACCCTGAACTGATGGCAATGCCTGTTGGGAGAACTTTAATTGTGGGGGGTAATTTTAGATAAAAGAAAGAGAATTGGACATTCCATGAGTTCTGGAAAATCATGGAAGCATTATTTATCGCAGAAAAGTTAGTGAAACACAGAAGGATTGGAATGGAGGCCATTTAAAAGATTCTCAAGATCACAGCGATTACTTCTTCCTTTTCAAATGCAGAGTATATTGAAGTTTCTTTTAAAAATTCATATAGGAGAATCATTCTATGCAGCTGCAAGAGGGAAACTGTCAGACAACATTCCCAATTCAATATTATATTGTGCTTCAAGAAAAGATTTCCATATATTCTAGATTAAAAAAGCCTCATAAATAAATGATAATCCAGTGCATGCTGTGAAAAATGAAAAAAATAATTTTGTGTTTGCATTTTACTCCACCGAGTAAAATTTAATCTCTCTTTTAATATAGCATGCTTTATATAAAGAGGTAAAAAGATGTAACCTTATGAAAATTGATTTTTTTACATGCTTAAAAATGTCCCTTGCAGTACTTATCTAGGTGTTTTCCACCTGGGAGTGCAGAGAGGCATCACACATTGAAAACTTCACCAGGTGGGGTTCAAAGTAAATGCGTTACTGTGATTTGATTTAATGAAGTTTTTCTTTGTAGTGTTAAAACTAATCAAGACCAGACAGCAGCTTTATCAGTATGCTGTCCATTATTCAGGTTGTGCTTTTAAAAGGTATCATGACCTATAACAGTGGCAAGCACATGGTACGTGGTAGTCATATTTGTCACACGCAGGGCTTAAGGAAAGCAATGGAGCAAATCAAAGGCCCCAGTCTGAAGCTGATGTCACAAGATGTTCAGGTGGGGTGAAATCAGACCGTTTGACTCTTTTCTCAGAAATGCTCTTGGTTTTCTGAGCATTTCTCAGTGGCTTTATAAAGTATAGGACTGACACCATGTCCCCAGGACGTCTGACGTTGCAAAGATAAGTCTATTACAGTCCACTGCCCTCTAAACAAATAGGTCCTAAACACCTATTATGATCAATGGCATTTGAGAGACTCTAATCTTTGAGGGCCTAACAACTCTAATCTGAAAAGAAAACTAACAAGTGACAGTTTTGAGTGCTGCCAGGCTGTGCCCTCCAAGGGTGGGACTACTCTCGGGAGAGATCCTGCCTGAGGAAAAACTGTCCGAGGGATATTGCCCCCCACTGTGACTTTACTTTCTCCAGTATGCCAATCTATCCCATCAGATGCATTGACCTAAAATAGCATCTTTACCATGATTCTCCTCTGTTCAAAAACACCAACTAAGAGCTAGCACTTGTGGGAGGGGGGCGCGGAGGGGAGGGGCATGGTGAAAAGCAGAAAGACGTCTGCAGGGAGGCACGCAGAAGCATTGGGGAGTTCTTTTTCTTAAGTTGAGTGACAGGTAGCTAGGTAGCCATTCTGTTTACCATTATTTAAAACGTACATAAATTACTTGTGGACTCCTGATACGTATGCACATGGCATAATACTGAAAATGCAAAAATGCTCTGCATCTTAAACCTGAATTAGATGTCAGATGCTTGGCTCTTTTGTTTTCTCTTGTTTTGTGTTTTTCATTCACTTGCTTTTCTTTATAGTTTTAGTCCATATCCTTATCTCTTCCAGTGATTTTGTTTACTTTTGCCTATATGTTGAACTTTATGTAAGTTAAATTACACTGTGTAACTGCTTAAATCTTTGTGTAACTGCTTTTTCAATTCCACATTATGTTTTTGAGGTTATTCTATGTTGATTCAGGTTATGGTAATTCATTTATTTTTACTGCTCTCTAGTATTCTACTCTATTCCTTTAAGGAGTGTTCAGTTTCTTGGCTCCCAAATCTATTATGACCTTGGACAAGTCATTTACCTTTCTAAGCCTGAATGGGTACATAAAAAAGCTATATAATTGACACGATAACACACACGCACAAGATTACCAGGGTTCCTCACATTTAAAAGCTATCACTGCTCCTCTCTCCCTTATTGGGTGTTCAGAAATGTACATTTATTTCTTTTCTACTTTGAATATATGCAGTTTTTCCAACCCACTTAGACCCAGAAAAAGGATCAAGATTTCATGTCAAGCACAGACCTCAATTCTAAATTTAAGAGCCACAGGACACATGGGCACGCTCTCTCACGTGGTCAGTGCTCTTGTCAACAGTGCACAGCAGTTGCCCCGACAGGGTGCCTCTTCATTCTCTGTTCCTTCCTCCTGGGATGCTTTTCCTCTGGCTCCTTCCACTGATGGCTCCTTCTCACCTGCGAAGCCTGAACTTCGGTGTCACCTGGCCATTGCTTCTAGAGTACCCCTCCCTGACCTTGCTCTCTGGCATGGTGCCATGTTTGCTTTCTGCCCAGCAGTGTGTCACTATCAAATACAATTTATCCACTCAATTACTCGTTTCTTGCCTTGTTCCCCTAGGAATGTGAACTCTTGACAGGAGGCAAACTCTGGTTTGTCTGGAGGGTCCTCCATGCGTCCTTAGCACTGGATATCTAGTAGGAAGGTGGTAAATAAATAACTGTGGCACCAGTTCATCTACCACCATGCGGCAGAACTGCAGATTTATATGGGAGTTTATATGTAAATAAAGCACGTGGATGCCAGGTCCCTAATCCAGTTGTCTTTCTCTCCACCTGAGCTGGCCCACACAGTTCAATTTATAGAAATGCAAACCAGGCCACAGGTCTTTCCTGTATTCTTACCTGGTTCCCCTTCATTGTAAGCATCCAATGTAAAAGTTATATGAAAAGTAATCAACAAAAAGGATGCAGTTTCTTTATCTCTAATCCACCTGATCATTTTAGAGTTTTAGTCTCACCAATAACCATTCCATTGCAAGCTCTTAAAGATGGAAACCATCTCTTCTCATATTTGAAATTCAAAGAGGAAGCTCCAAGAGCCCCATATGACAATAACTGTGGATATTTATGATCAAGGGAGACGATCGGCTAGAAGCAGTCGCTTGTCAAGAGGTCACATCATATTACGAATATGTTTTATTACCAGTTTCCAAAGATCTGCCCTCTCTTTGGTCAATAAGAAAAGGATAAAAGGTTCAAGATAAGGAAAGGCACTTTATAAATGAAAACGTTCACTAATGAAATTAGTATCGTTATTGCAGGAAGTGCTAATTTTCCTGCTCACTGAGAGTTTAATAAAAATGTTATGTCTATAACTGTGATTAATCAGTGTGGTATTGAGAAGTACAGAGATTCTTTTTCAACAAGGCAATTTTCAAAATTTGAAAAGGTGTAAATTTCATGCAAATTACTTCATAATCATATATATACAAAATGGAGCTGACAAAAATTGCAGTTAGGAAAGGAATCATTAACATTTTTTTATTCCAACTGCTCCTTAAAAGGTATATTGCAAATGAGAAGACAGGACCCAGTGAAAAGCATACAGGTGAATGTCAACAAAATGGTAATAATTTTAAACAAACTGAAATGTGGGCGTTGAGTCTGAAAGCAACCTGAAATAGGGTTTATAAAGGAAATATTGCTTTAATGCAATGAAAATGCACCTGCTTGTTTTAATCACAATATAGAGAGACAATAAAGCACTTTCCTATTTCTGTCTCTGCTCAGTGGGAAACAGTAATTTCTGCTCACATGATTCCTTTAGAAAAAGTACCAAGGCCTCTTGTAATCTGAAACAATAGCTTGCAGACCTGGGGGCTCCTCAGACAGATAAAGTGTTCTATTTGGTAACACCCCCCACCCCGCCTCACTGTGATGGCCCCTCTGGGACATGCTCCCCTCCCCATAACGAACAAGTCCGGGAGGCTGACTGATACCAGAGGCCTCCCATCTCATTGCGCCTGGAACCCACACCTAGGACTGTCTGGGTAAATCCAAAGCAGGTTACTCATCTGTTTACATAGCTAAGGGAAGGATAATAAGACCTCAAGTGTAAATGTGACAGTGCTGAGATTATCAGACGCTTCGACTGATGGCCCTTAAAACTTCCAAGATGGAAGCAGGAAAGCTAACCGCACTCGCAGATCCTAGCAGAGACACTGTGACGTGTCACTAACAGCCAGCTGTTTCTGGAGTTTTAGAAGTCGAAAGCCATTTCTTATTATTTTTTAATATATAACTTAGAAGCAGTGGTTAGCAATTTCTGGACAATAACTCACAGTGACTCTAAATGTTCTAAGCACTGCCACGGTTCCTTGCATTGGGCGGATTTTTTTCAAGCAGGCATTCGGAGGGACAATGTAATGATAAGTAGGAACCATTTTCCTCCCTCATCCTCATCCCATACCTCATACATTTTGTAAAATTATGGCCCTACTCAAGGCAGTTATTATGCACAGTTAATGTTCTTCAGAAGAGTTTTTCAGAGGATGATTTTTGGTTAAAGTGGCATATTTTAGAACCATCTGGTCACATGCATTAATGCATACTTTCGAATTCTGCACGGATTTTTACGACGGCATTCTTCTGCCCTGCCTCTCCCATGCACTGCTTGTAAATAAGACAAAGACGCCCGCTGCCTTCCATCCACCGAGCAGTGAGCAGCAGCTCGAGGTTTAACATGGCAATGCATTTTCCATTATACGCTGAGAATAATAAGCCTCACAGAGCCCCGGATGAGCCGCTGGAAAACAAGGGCAGTAAAGCGCTCATTTCTGTTCCATTAGATACGGGATGAGCCGCAGGCGCGCCACACTCTGGCACTCCAGCCTGGTAATGGGCCCTGTGCGAGACCACCCTGCTGGAGGTGGCGCTGCACTTTCTCCTCCCTCTCCCGACTCAGCCACAAAGGCCGTGAGGGCCAAGTGGAAGTTTCCATGGTCCGGGGCAGCACCCGGTCGGTTCTCTTTGCCCTGGTTTTGCAGTAAAGCGCACCCTTTCAAAGTACATCGGTCTGAGGTGGTGGGGGGCAGGGGTGAGCTTGGGGACCTTTCCACTTCTTGGCAGTGGAAGAGGACAGGCTCAGGGAGGCAGCACAGCCTTGTGAAAGGGTGAGGAGGCGGCGGCTCAAGAAGGGCCTTTGCCAGTCATGCCCCTCACCAAGGAGGAATTCATGGTCCTCACTGGGCCTCTCGGACCCTCAGTTTCTTCACCTGAAACTGGGGATGAGGAGCACCCCTACCTCATAGTGTGGGATAAACAAATAATGACTCCATAACTTTAACCTAGTACCTGGCACACAGAAGGCACACAAAAAATGTGAGCTTCTGCTGTGGTAACACAGGTAATTGCTATGATTTTAATGACTATTATGATTATCACAAATACTGTCACTACTAATACTGCTATCCAGAGACATAACCCTTCTGATCTTTAGTTCCCTCAACTGGAAAGACAGCCATGATCTCTCTGACCAAGGAATAAAATAAAGCACAAAAAGCAATCTACACATTTCTGATACACCAATGGTGCTCAGTTATGTTGGTCTTCACTTTTGTGGCAGGAATAATCCCACTTGGATGCCACTAAAACTCCCTGATTTACTAACTGTAATATTGGCTACTGGAAACCATATCCTAGCCCTGGCCGATGTGGCTCAGTTGGCTGGAGCATTGTCCTGGAGACCAGGTCAAGGGATGACTCCTGGTCAGGGCAGATATGGGGTGCAACCAATCAATGTCTGCCTGTCTGTCTGTCTGATTCTCTCTCTCAAATCAATAAACATGTTTTGAAATTTTTTTTTAAATGAAAGAAAACCATATCCTAGAATGCACTGGCTACAGGAGAGAAGGGGCTGTGAAGTCTGGGGAGGAAGCCATGATGACCTGTAGCGACTTGGGCCAGCAGTCTGGGCTGGGCTCAGCTGGTGGGCGTCACCATCGGCCAGGCAGCTCTGCCCTTGGGGGTGGGCTGGCTCTTGGTCAGGGTGATGTAGCAGCATGGCTGTGCATCCCTCATCACCCAACAGCCAAGCCTGGGCTTGTCCATACCCGCAAGCAGAAGGCTTCCAAGAACGGCACATGGGCAAGCACCAGGCAGAAGCACTTGTCAAGCGTTGGCTTGTGACATGTTTATAGATGCCCCCACGGCCGGCGTCAGTGCCCGGACCAATGCTGAGTAAAGGGTGGGGAAGGCAGCTCCACTCTATGGTGGGAGAGGCCTGGCATCACAACATAGGGCACACATGCAGGGGAGACAGAAGAACCGGTGGCCATTCTTATAATCTCCCACAGGCAATGACCTTGGGCATTTGTAGGTTTAATATCCATCAGCCAGAAGACAAAGATAGTACCAAATACCATGGCACATTTTTGAATCAGATAACTAATCAATTCTCTTGGATAATTTACTATAGTTAACCCAAAGGCACATGTGCAAAAGAAAGATAGATTCCTAAAAGTATTTTGGTTCTAAAAGTCTACCTTTAAGTTTTCTTTCAACAAATTTTTTTTTAAGTGTGTGCAGCCCTGAGCAGGTGGCTCAGTCCGTTGAAACGTCATCCTATACACCAGAAAGGTTTCCGGTTCCATCCCCAGTCAGGGCGCGTACAGGAGGCAGCGGATCAATGTCTCTCTCACATCAGTGTTCCTCTCTCCCCCTCTCTCCCCCTCTCTCCCCCTCTCTCTCCTTCTCCCCTCCCTCTCTCCCCCACCCCCCTCTCAAATCAACAAGTGTATCCTCAGGTAAAGACTAAAAAAAAAAAAAAGGAGTGTATGCGTGCGTGTGTGTGTTTTCACACGTGTTTATCTTCAAACCCTTCCTTTAGCAGTGGCACAGCTCAACGTTTTGGCATCACTGCCTGTCAGTTGTGTGCCTGAACCACCCCACCTCGCCCTGGAACCGCAATGGCTGCAGCGGTATTCAGAGCTCTAAAAATAAATAAATAAATAAATAAACTAAGAGGAAAGTTTCAGAAGGCCAGCACTTACCCCATTCACAAGAAAACAGACTGAAAAGAAAGTATTGTCAGAGTGTTTTGCAAATGACATTTCAGCATATAAATTATGATTTATTTTCCCATGTAATCATCTTGATTGCAGACATCCTTTTGGGGAAATCGCACGGCTCTTGGCCAGCTTTTTAAAGCCTCACAAGACAACTTTCAAACCTGATTAGTATGTATGATGGGAAATCAGATACATTATATTTAACTTGAAGTGCAGAGTGCCGTGGGTGCAAAGAAAGAAAGATAGGCGGAGGGATGAAAAAAAATAAGAAGAACATCTGTAATCCTTTTCAGAAAGATCTGGGCGGCACACGCCAGGGTGAGGAGTGGAGCTGTTGAGTTTGCTCAACTTGTCCTTATGCAATTAACCGATTGTGTGTCGTCTCCTTATCCTGCATCTTTCCAGTCGCTAAGTTGTGTGATGTGAGGACTCTGTACACAGGGCAGCCTCGTGCGTTTCTGTTGCAGCATTTAAGAGCTCGTCACTTCCATCAACACAGTCTTCCCTGCGTCAAAGATGTGGACTAGTGGCTTGCATGCTACTTCTCCTTAAAACAGAGCTATCAGCTCGTCGTTGGGCACAGGGGGCAGGTCTGGACTCGGCCTGGATCTCTGACAAGAAGCCACGTTTGGTACCAGGCTTTTCCAACTGCAGTGTGCCGTATGCCCAGTGGGATCAAGACCAAGGTGGAGCAAGGGGGCCATCTGGGGCAAACATTTCGGCAGTCACAGTAGCTGAGGGTCCGGCAAGGTCAGGATGGCACCTGCAGGAACTGAGAGGGTATGCCTCCTTGAATGGATGCTTCCGGTGCCTGGCCTGCCTAATCCCAGCCCTGACCCTGAGAAGCAACAATAAAGGAGAAGCACATACTGCCCTGGGATATGAATGTACGTGGTAAGTAGCTAAAACATTAGTTCTTATATTAATACAACGTGGCTCTATTAGGAGTAAATTGCAGAATTTGCATGAGTTTTTGAAATAAAATGAGATTTCAGAGGACTTTTGTATATGGAGTAGGAGTTTGAGGCAACACTCCCAGACTCTTCAAGGCCCACACTCCTTTTCCTCTGCCCGACAGGCATTCACTATGGAAAGATTTGAGAAGTTCGTAATTTCCAGAGTGCCTGGATCAACTTTAGGGTTCACCATCTAATCTGATTTGACAATTGCATTCAAAGAACAATGGGAGGGATATTTGCTGAGTGCCTACGGTTTTCCTGAAGAGGGCAACAGCTGAATACTCGTGTGGTGTTGCTTAACCTTTACAGCAATCCTGAATGTGAAGCCGTTCTAGGAGGGACACTGAGGCACAGGGAGGACTGTGATTTCAATCAGGTCATATAAGAGACCAGACTTTTTTTTGACTCAGCTCCATCTGCTGGTAACTGAGATCCTGAGCCCTGTTCCACCTCTTCAGGCAAAATCGCGTGCTTGGCTCACAAGAACATTCTGTCCAAGATCGAACCTCTGACCCTACCTAAAGCACTCTACCTCAAACTCCTTTCTTTGTGTTTTATATATCTTCCTCGAGTACCCCCTTTCTTTTATATTAAACTTCCTGTCTCTAAGAAGTCTTTGAAAAGATCTCAGCTTTTTTCCGTTTATTTTTTTCTTTACGTGTGACTTTGGTAGGTAGAGTCCTAAGTTGGCTCCCAAGATTCCAGGCTTTCTGGTATGCACCTGGCCTTTCCCAATTATTCTACCAATCACTAATCTAGGTCCTGCTATAAAGGATTTTGCAGATGTTCACTAAGATTCCAAATTAGTTGACCTTAAGATAAGGATACTCTCCTAGTCACATGATCCCTTTGAATCTGGGTCTAGATGTCAGAGTAAAGGAATGTCAGAGATCAAAGCAAGGGCAAGAAGAAGATGCCGTCCATAGAAGAGTCTCCATTGATAGCTCTATGGATGGAAAGAGCTATGTGGCAAGGGTCATGGGTGGCCTTAGGGATGGAGAGCGGCCACCAGGTGACACCGAGAGAAAGGAGACTGTAGCCCCAGTCTTACAAAGGCAAGGAGTAGAATTCTGCTGCCGGCTGGAAGAAGCTTGGGAGGGGGGTTCTTCTCTGGGCCTCCAGAAGTGAACGCAGCCCCAGCTGACACCTTGAACCTCTTCTGATGAGCCCTGAGCAATGAACCCGACTGTACCTTGTCCGGACTCCTGATCCACAGAACTGTGAGCTAATGAATGGCTGTTGCTTTGAGCTGTTAAGTCTGGGCTAATTTGTTATGCAGCAATCCAAAACAAACGTAGCAGTATGCAGTAATCCCAGCTTCAGAAGAAATACATTCTCTGTTTCTTTGGCTTTCAGTCACTAACCCTTCATAGTATAAAATTCTTCACACAGAAACTCAATCATCATTGCTGTGTTACTGTTTCAAAATTCATTACTGAAGAATTAGTTCCAAAACAACGTTTATCACTAGTATTGTTCATGATGGTAATGTGATACTGCAGCCAGTGAATCGAGACCAGCGGCTATTGAAATTATTTTCCGATGGCACGTCTTACCCAAAGTTAAGTACAGAAAGTTTCAGGAGCAGGCAGAGCTCGGAGTTTACTCTACAACAGCTAACTGTTTTGGTGGCACTGACTTATTCCAAGTGACTACATAGAGAAAAGCCCTGCCATGGGTATTTTTGTATCAAATCTCATGTAATATGATCTTCCAAACTGCAGAGATTAAAAAGAGAGAGAGAGAGAGAACAGCTTTGTAAATTTCTTTTTATAACCAAAATTACACACAACAAAGATGAGAACCCTTCGATGTCACTAATTTGTCTGAAGCAGTACATTGGCAAACTCCTGAGACCTTGGCTGTTTCAGACAAAATAGGGCAACGTGGGTTCAGGAGGATGCCGGGGAGCTGGGCTCTCTGCAACCGATTGTACGCCAAGTCATAAATTGTGGTAAAGTATGAAATAAAGGGGGAGAAAAGGGTGGAGGTTGTGGCTCTGTGCCTGTGCACTTGGGGTCTGTAAGATAAATGGGCTGAGGATTTTTCTGCCCATTTCTGCTCTACATTCACATGATTAAAGTCATTAGTTAGAACCTTCTACCAAGAAGCTACTGCAAGAATGGAGTTTCCCTTAAGGAGGAGGATTAAAAAGCAAAAAAAGAAAGGCAAAGACCCTCCAAATGGAATGCACAAAAATTCATGCACATGAGAAACCAAGCCAGCAGGTGTTTGCTAACAGTGATGCTTTTAAAGTCATACGCTGCCCTCAGAGCCACCGCGTTCTGAGTCTTTTAATAACAGACCATATCCATATTGCCAGTATTTAGGAGGAAAGGAGGAAACTGACGTAAAGTTATTTTCATAAATTCATCGGCCAGGCAATGTCTTACTCCTTCCTCTCCACGCTAGAACTTCATCTACTTGGCCCTCTACACCCAACCAATAGTCACCCCTCATTTCTCCACCCAGCCCTGGATCTGGCCTCCCCAATTTCTTGTCTGGACTAGTCTAAGAGCTCAGCTGCTGCCAGTGCTGCCCTGCCAAGCCCATCCTTCTCAATGAAGCCAGATGGCCCCTTCTAAATGCACACTTGGTCCCCTTACCCTGTACAGGGTACCAAATATCTGTAAAGCTTCCTAGCACTTTCCACTGCCGAAGAGATAAGATCCAGAATCTTGCTGGGACTCCCAAAGCACCTGGGGACTTAAACCTCGTTTACCCTTCTGCTTTTACCATTGACACCACTGTCCCTCTCCCAGGCTGGTCTCCAGCCAGAGAGAATGACATGGTCTTTCCCCCAGGGCCCAGATCTCAGGATGCCCAAAAGCCAACACAATCCTTGTCCTTCGGGGAACGACGGCCTGGGGTGGCCGGCGGTACAATTGTGGTTGCATTATGGGAACAACGGAGGATGGAGGGATGTCCAACCCTTACTCAAATTTTGTGAAAAGTAGGGGTTTAGGGGTTAGACAAATCTTCTATAAGAGTCAGAGTTAGTTTGGAGAAGAAGAAGAGACAATTATAAGCAGAAGGGTCTGCACATACAAGGCCTGGCTGCTCAGAGCACCATCAAAGCATGCCAGCTCTGCTTGTCCAACAGAAGCAGGAAATCCCGATTGTAATACAAAGTCTCCCAAGTGTTATTGAAATGCTGGCAACTAATTTCTTTCATTAAGAAAACAAAACCCTGGCAGTCCCAACAAAAGACATCTGCAATCCACCAAGTTGCAACCTCTGGGATAGGAGTTGGAAACGAGGACGGAGTGCACAAGCTTTGGAAGACATTCTTGCTTCTTATCCAGGGATTGGAAAGAAAAAGGCATTCAAAAGAAAGGATCCCTGGGGCGACAGCAGCAGCCCAGGGCCAAAGCTGTTCAGGGGTGAAAGTGAACGTCTCTGGAGGACGGGAATGAGGCCAGTCATCCATGGATTAGTTCATGTAGCGAACAAATACTCATTGAGCGCCTAGTATGTGCCAGGAACTCTCCACACTGGAAAAGCAGCAGTGAGCAAAATAGACAAAAATCCCTGCCCTGGAGGAATGCACATTTTTGTCCTCTTTCCGAGGAAAATGAAAAGTGGGACAGTGTCCAGTGGTTTCAGCAAAGGCTCCAACAGACCCAAGCTCACCCTTTTCCATTCCAGTCCTACTCCCTTTGCTGAAAAACACTCAGAAGTAAGTGCAGGAGGTCCTGGGGGCCCAGGGCTTCAGCCCTCCAGAACAGAGGAGCACCGGGGTTGCCTCCCTGCTCTCCGCCGCATCCCCAACACCCAGAACAGTGCCTGCACACAGCCAGTGTGCAAGGAACATTTGCTGAGTAAGTTTTATAGTTTGGGACTCAGAAGTATTACTGAGATTCCAGACAAAAATCCCTAAAGTTGGCAATTGATTTTGTACATTAAATGCATTTGTCTTTTGCTTCCAGACCTCTGTGATAGTAAATAGGTAGAGCAGGATCTTGAGGTGAAGGAATGTAATAATACGCCTTCGTTTCTGTTAACAAGACTAGGTATTCAGAAATGGGCCGAGTCAAAACCTAACAGCCTACTTCAAAAAAGAGAGGAAATGGAGGGGCATGATTGCAGCGATCTCCCTGGCACAGCTCCAACTCTGCCCCGCACTTGCGACAATCCCCTTCCCCTTGATCTTGCTGCAATGTCTTTCAAACTTTGACCAGCCCGGGGAAAACAAATAGAAATCAGTGTCGTGCAAGATAATACTCAGGTGTATTTGGTTGAATTCTTTACGAACACAGACGCCAGCTAGGTAGGAGCGGGCAGTGGCAACTCACCACCTGTCAGTGTGGCTATCTCTTTCAATTGATTTCAGGTACCCTTTCAGTTGTAGATACTTTATAATTGTATCCTCGTGCCAGAGCCGTTCAGATTGCACCCAAGATAAATGAACCAGCTCAGCTGTGGGAACAGACCATTCCATCATAGAAATTCCCTGACCGTGCCTGGTGCTCTGACCCACAAGAACTCTGCTCCCCGCAAGTCTCAGTGATAAGATCCCCTCTGCCTCACGTGAACCAGAGTCTGACAGCAAGCCATATGTTACCAAGAGCCAACTGCCTCCATTTCTTGATGGGTTTTTTTTATTCTTTATTTCTTTTTAAAGAAGGAGGGGGAAAGTACCCGGTTTATTTCCAAACTCCCTTGCATCTGATGTGCAATAGGCTGGCATTTGCTGTTAAAGCAGAAAATTATAAAGAGGGCCTAATTGACCCTCCTGTGTCTTTGAAAAAGCCTGTCTGTGGTCTCTAATTGACCCTCTAGGTACCTATGGAACAATGAATGAATCTTCAGGAAATAATGGAGGGCGATGATTAATAGCCCAGGTCTGGCTGGACCTCTGTCTCTCGCAGCTCGTAGCCCAGCACTTGCCCCCCTCCCTCCATGACACTCAAGTCCCTGGATTGCATAAGGAGCGATTTATTATTATCGCTGAATAATAAATACCCTGTAGTCAACACTGTAAAAAATCGGACACATCACGATGCTGCAGAGATTGGGACAATATTCATTCAAGCTGCCATTCCCATTCTTCTCCTTGGCAATGCTCCGAGGAGTCTTCCTCCGGTATTTGTGGGCAACATCAAAACAGGAGTCTCCTCTCACGTTTCTAGTAAAACACCTTCGAATATGAAGTAGGAATTGTGACTTTTTTTTCCCTGTTGCAGAGTGAATATTTCCTGTTTCACCTTATTCACTGAGTTATCAGGCACTTCGGGAGAGAAGAGAATGACAAGAACAACTGTGGTGGTAATAAGTGACATTCCTTTAGTGTGAAGCGCGGAATGACCACTCTTATGCATTATCTTGAGGAATATTCACAAAAGCCCTGAGATGTAGGCAATGCTATTACCCCCATTATTCAGGTGAATAAGCTGAGGTGCACAGAGAGTAAGCAATTTGCCCCAAGTCACAAGGTCCAAAGCCCCACTTCCGCATGCCTAACAATATTCAACAAATACGAGTAAGATAATAAAAAGGAATACCTTTCCTTTCTTTTCATTTGGCTTAAAAATGCTTCCTTTCCCCAGATAGGGCGGGAGAATACATTTAAATTTAGAAATATGCATTTCTCCAGAGGATCATAAGAATCCAGACAGGTTTTTTGTTTTCTGTGTTGTTGTTGTTGTTTTTTTTTTTTTTTGTAAATTCATAGCATTCACTATATTTGTAATTAAAAATTATTAAAAAGAAAGGGAAGAAGGAACACAGGAAGAGAAGGAAGGCGGCAGGAGGGAGGGAGAGAGCAGCCACTCACACCCTCCCCCACTCCTGCGGATGTCCCCACCGTCTTCAGAACCCCCAATGGTGGGGGGGCCACAAGCTGCCAGCCAGGCCCTGCGGGGTGTGCTGGGCCCCTTTTCTCCTTAGTCAGTGTTTTGTGGGAGAACAGGCTGCCTATGCAGCAAAATTAATGCTTGGGTAAGGATTACAAATTCTGTGAAATGTACGGATCCTCTCCCGGGCGAGGCCCTGCCTCTGTCATCAGAAAGCCCTGGGCCACCACGCAGAGTCACGGGCTTTGGGTGCGCAGTGGGCTTCTGGGAGCCAACAGATCTGGGAGGCACTTCTGGGAGTGACTCAAAAATACAGAGGAAGAGAGTCGAATAATCAAATCCGTGGGCCCTGGGGGAGTGCCTTTACACCTCCATGGTCCCATTCGGAATTGGTATGATTTTAAAAGGAAACAAGATAGTCCTGGGGATTTTTGTCCAAAAGCAGACCCTTGCCAGGGTTGGTCAGTTCCTAGAGATGGAAACAATTCATCCAAAACCACACTTTTCAAATGCAAACCAGCTTCCCCAGAGCCCTCGCCCCTACTGTTTCCATCCTCCGGTTTCGACTTCTATCTAGGCCACTGTCACCCTGCCCTGATCAGCCCATGGCAGGTCCCACACAAGGAGGGGCAGCCCTGGCGCCCTAGAGCCCATTGAAGTTACTTAAACAAGCCAACCCTAAGCCTGCACACACTGCCTCTCCAGACCTTCCTGATGAAACCACAAGAAAGTCTCTTAGGCACAGTTCCCCCATGCCTCTGCCTTCTGACCAACCCTGGCGCTTCCTCATGCGGCCCCCACACAGCATGACATAGTCCCTTTATCTTGAGATCTAGGAGTATGACAAACCATCTTTTTGACAGCAGTCAACTCTTGACCTCCATACTTAGATAACAATAAAACTTATTAAAACGAGAAATAAAGGAGGGATGGAAGGAAAGACAGAAGGACCAGAGGGAGGGAGGAAGGAAGGGTGGGAGGGGGGAAAAAGAATGATTGAAAAAGGAAATAGAGAATGAACAAATGATCACTAACTGAAGACCTGTTTTTATTTTTAAAAGAAATAGCCATTCGAGTTGTAGAAGAAAGCTTCCCGTCCGGGATCTACACCTCAAAGACAGGTGTGGCTGCTGTGTGTGCAGCCTGCCTGACCGGAAGCCTGGCCTCCTGTCCAATCCTCAGGGTCCACTGGGCGCCCAGGCCCTCCCAGCTGCTTCTCTGGTTCTGCCGCCTAAGTCAGGAAACCAGCACAGAATTTAATTTCCTTTCATGACAGATAGTTAACATCCAGTGTGGAGCTGGGTTATAAAATGGCATCAAACTATAAATAGAATCATACCAGTCCCTTTTAAATAACTCTCAGTGCTTCTATTCATTAAGATTCAGATGGTATGGAGGGTGAAGATGTGCCTTCTCCTGTTGCAAATACCCCTCCCCCCCATGGAAGCAGGTGGCTCTGTGTAAATGAGATGACAGTTTTCAGGGTGGGATGGCTCCATCAGAGCAGTATCACAGTCTAATCTTTTGGGGAGGGAATAGGGTTAAGTAAATTCAGCTTTAATTGGAGATCACACTTACATGTGAAATTTTCAGTCAGTTTAAGGAGTGCCTTGGTCTTTGGGTCACCCCACCAGTGACTTCTCCATCATTTTCCTTGAAGAGGGAACCCCAGGAAATGGGTAAGAAAGTATGTTAGGAAGCCAAGGATGGCTAGGCCCCTACTAAGAGCTGATTCTAGTAACAACCAAGAGCCCTGTCCCATTCAGTTCTCAGTCTCCCTGTGTTAGCTTCCACATGGAGAGGGGGCACTGAACCCTGGCCTGGAGCAGTCCAAGTGGCTTCTATTTATTTTGATCTGAAGCATGAAATGGAGAGAGATCACGCCGGCCTGGAGGAAGAAGCAAGCCTGCAGGGTGCTGAGTGTTTCTCGTCTTGTCAGGATCTGAGGACTGGTGGCTGGAAGTGGCTGCCTCATACTTCCTGTACCCACCATTCAGAGCAGAGGTGCAAGGAGCAAACAGCTACCAGGCATACTCATCTAGCTCAAGGTACGCATTTCCTGTGGAAGAGTGACCTTAACAGACGCCTTAGCCCTGCTGCCCTGGAACGTTCCAGAACTTGCACTAGTAAGATGAATGTCCCTGTTTCCAAGAAAGTGGGGAGATGGTCTCGCATTTCCTTACTACTCTGGGTCAGTTTTAGGGTTAACATTTTATGTAAATAAACAGGAGTTCAAATGACCACTGGCCCTCTTCTGCTGTGAAAATTCAGATACTGGTACACACATGTACAAGACAAGTGCCTAAATATTGTAACACCCAGGAAAAGGCAGGGAGGATCCTGTTTCCCTTAGGTTTCTTCCAAAGCCAGTAGTATGATTCCTTAGCATATTGTGGAATGTGTTACTTGTTCTTCAGAATCCTAACTCTGTAACATCTGTCCTCAAAAGACTTTGTGACACACCCTTAAAGTCATCAATTAACCCTGATCCTTCAGACAAGTGAGACAGCACAGCGTCTCCCCTATTCCCCTATTACTTTTTTTCCTCTTCATCCTTAAAAAAAAAAAAAAAGGAAGGCCTTTGCCATTTTGTTCCAAATCCTCATTCCGAACCCTTGATGTTTCCCTGAGTTGCCCAAGTTTGGCAAGTACCATCGCCAAGCTGGCCCTGCCTCACATCCAGCCATTGCGGCTCCACTGCCATTGCCAACAGAGCCAGAAGCAGGATGTCTGACAAGCAGTGTCGGGATTAACAGGGCTTTGAATTATGACAAGAAATAAAAATTCAAAAGATGAGCACCATTCATGGTTGAAAATATCATGTTCTTAAAATGTGAAAATCAAACAAAAATGATTTTTGAAATCATCTCTCCCGGACATGTGCTCCAGGGGCCAGCACAATACGATCCATGGGCCAAATCTGGCCCGCCACCTGTTTTTGTAAATATAGCTTTATTGGCACACAGCGTGCCTATCTGTTTACATAGAATCTATGGCTGTTTTCACTATACACCGCAGTTTAGTAGTTGTGAGAGCTACCACATGGGTCACAAAGCCAAAAATGTTTACTCTCTGACCCTCTACAAACTTCACAGACCCTGTGCTAGACTGGAAATTAGTTTCTGTGACCTTCACATCCTTGGATCTGGTTTGTCATCTTTTGACTACAGATAGGATGAGCAAATAAAAACATTAAAAAAAAACATTTTATTTATTTATTTTTAGAGAGAGGGGAAAGAGGAACGAAACATCAATGTGTGGTTGCCTCTCATGAGCCCCCTACTGGGGACCTGGCCTGCAACCCAGGCGTGTGCCCTGAGTGGGAATCAAGCCTGTGACCATTTGGTTCACAGGCTGGCGCTCAATCCACTGAGCCACACCAGACAGGGCAAATAAAAACATTTTTATGAAAATATTAATAAATTATTAATTTGAGTATAAGGAAGAGAAAGTCAAAGAACTTTTAAAGACCAACAACTGTTATTTTTGAAATAAAAAAAATTGATCTCTATCAGGTAACTCAATTCAACCACAAATATTTATTAAACATGTATTATGTAGCTGATATTTTCAACATGGATATATTCCTTGACTGTGAGGAAACATATGTCAGTTCTTCCTTGTGCTCCCCATCTCCTTTTTTTGTTTGTTTTCAGTCCACTATGCCCTTGTTGACTCTGCCTGGTCAAATGAAAAATGCTTTACAAAGTCTCCACTTCCGATAGGCGTCCTGCCCAAGACACAGATTATACACACATGTTTATAGGTATTTGGGTAACTCCAGTCATCTAAGAAGCACATTTTGTCCCCAGGCTCGATATCTAAACTGCAGGATTAAGCCATTTAGAACATACTTGATTCCTATAATATGTAGTGATTTTGCTAATGTTGTTCAGTTTTATTTCCTTGCCCAGAATGATTTCCATTAGCTGGTTTGCAGATTAGCCGTCTAATCTCCTAACAAGAGCTCTTCGACCAAATGGTCTGAAGTGGCCCTGTGTCTTGCAGCTGCCAAGTGACTGATTTAAGAGATGGACAAAAAGTAGACACACAGAAGTCTAGATAGTGTGATTAATGGTCGATTCAACTTTCTCTGAACAGCATATCATGACTTAATGGGAAACCCTGAAGAGATTAAAGGGGGGAATTACATTACCATGAATAATATAAAAAAGTGATATTCTGTCTAAAAAGCTTTTGAGTGCAAGTGACTCGAACAAATATATTAACAGAGCTTATAGCAGATTCAATCAGGTTGAACGTTCCCCAGAATTTATTTTGAAATAAGCTTTCTATACCCGAGATGTGAAGAATGAATCTGTTTGTGACTGGCAGGAAAGCTATTAACATGCAGACTTTAATTCTGCCTTTGATTCTGTAGAGGTTCCATTGTCCCTCGCATCCTACCTGCAGCCTGGCCCAATTACAGACACCGTACTCTGCCGCCACTCACAATGCCATAATTATGCTCTAGCAAGTGAAAATTTATTTTCCTCACTTTATTCTAACTTCTAAAAATCAGTTCAAATTTGTAGTAATCAGGCACCAATAAAGCTATTGTGTTTAAAAGTGTGAGTGTCGCTCCAATCCATCCATCTGTGGGAAATGCCAACTCAGGGGTACACTTGGGGGCCAAAGCGTGGCACTTAGGGCGCAAGCCACCTCTAGAAAAATGAGCTGCGTATTAACTTACAATTATGCTGTGATGTTAATGAGGTTACGGTGGGCGACAGGTTAACGGGCTGCAGCCAAAAGGCAAATATTGAAATGAAGGCGTTTATTTTCGAACCAACAACCCTGAACTGAACCATTACAATAAGTCCCATTAGCAATCTAGTTATTGGGCAAAATACTTTCATCTCTAAAATTAATTAAATAAATTAGAATGACCTGGAATCGTTTCTGTGGCCAGCGGACGGAACAGCACTGCATGAAAGGCAAACTCATTTGGAGTCAACTGGCCCATCAGTTCCTTGACGGATTGTGTTAAAGTTGATGGGAAGTGAAAGTTAAAAATATGATTCATCCAATAAGGCAGTGACATGCTCTGAAGGAGTTTGCAAAGGAATTTTTAAGATAAACTCTACTTTATTATTACTTTTTTAAATCTGGAAACACAGTGCCACTAGATTGTGATACAAGCTATGCTGAAAGTTCATTGTTTAGAAAATTTTGATTCTGTCCTGAGCTGTCCATCAGTTTTATTTTCTGAGCAATCTGGATTGTTTAGCAATGAAGATCAGTAAAATATAGGACAGGGGGAAGGAATGGGTGAGGTTCAAATGTTACTGCCAGGTGTTTGAAGAGAATCAACAGCAGACTCTGGGTTCAAATCAAGTCACAACCCTAGACTTTCTGGGGCACCTAATGAACGAGAAGTCCAAGTACATGAAGCGCTGAGTCAGGAATTCATGATCACAAGGTGTTACACAAATGCTAGCTCACTTCTACACCTCAAAAGCACACGTCCCGCAGGACCATATAAAGTTGGTGTTTGAGCGCCTACCCTGTCACTTACGAGCTTAGAGAAGCATCTCGTCTCTTTGTGCCTCACTTTACTCATCGGTGAAGTGGAGATATTTATAGTGCCCTACTGTTGTATTAAATTGAGTGGACTGATATGCACAAAGCACTTACTAGAGTGTCTCCCATAGAAAAGCTCAATGAGGCTAGCTTCACGCGTCTCCATGGGTTGAGTCTGGCAAATGTTCCAACAGGTCTGGTAGTTCTTTGCAAATACTGTTATACTCAACTTTTCTAAGGTTTTTTCTTGTCTCTTTAAACCTGGCTTTCTCAAAGCATGTTTCATAGGCCATCTGCACCAGAAGAACCAGGAGTGCCTATTTAACACACAGATTCCTGGACCACATCCTGGATGCACTGAGTCGGAATCTCTGGGGAGTGGAGCCCATGAACTGGTATTTTAAAAATAAGTTCCTAATTGAGTCTTGAAGACCGTGAAGTTTTAAGAATTCCTTATTTCAACAAACAACATGTAGACAATGGAACCACAAACCATCTTTTCTTGAGCGAATTAATTGCAATTTCATGCAGCCTTATATGATTACAAATTGATGCAACTATGGATCCAGTGTTCTTTTGAACAATCCCTTGTTTCTGTTTTCTAGGCACGTGCCACGCAGGCTGCCTTTCAGGTCCTGGAACTTGCTGTGCTCAGGACCAGGTCTTAAAGTCCTGGTCACACCTGCTGTTTGAGCTCCTCCTGGTCAAAGCCTTCTCCTGCCTAATCTCCTCCTTCTCCCTCACATGCCTCCATCCAAGCTCACCACCTTGAGGAAGCCTTCTCTGCCCCCTAGACTAAGTTGCAGTCACCTGTTCAAGGCTGAGCTAGTACTTTACACTCTATGTCATATCATTAACCATCTTGCAATTACTTATGTGAATTTTTTTAAAGACTGTTTTCTCTTCTTCCCTGGTAATGGGGGATAGGGACTATTTCTTCCTTATCCCTAAAACATCACTTATGCCCAGCATGAAGCATACTATGGCTTGAACTATATCACTCCTAAACTCACATAGCGAAGGCCTAACCCTCAATGTAACTGTATTTGAAGATGGGAGCTTTAAAAAAGTAATAACATTAAGTGAGGTCATAAGGGTGGAGCCTAATGCAATATGACCAATGTTCTTATAAGAAGTGGAAGAGAAACCAGGGATGTGCCCAACAGCAGGATCCCTATATGAAGACACAGGGGAAAAGTGGCCATCATAAGCTAAGGAGAGAGGCCTCAGGAGAAACCAGCTCCACCACCACCTTGACCTTGGACTGCCAGCCTCCAAAACCATAAAGAAATAATGCCTGTTGTCTAAGCCACCCAGTCTGTGGTGTTCTGCTGTGGCAGTCCTGGTGAACTAATACAGAGCTGCTCCAGAGTGGGGACTCAGTGACCCTTCAATGACCAACCATAGCTGCTAGGCATCATTGGGTTGTGTCCTCTTCATTCCTGCTATATCTGGGGGAAATGAGACTGCTGAACCCACTTACAAGTAGATTAAAAGAAACAATCAGAAGACATTCCATGAGCAGAAGCCACAATGGTCATGCAGGCAGCAGAGCTTGGAACCAGCTCAGCATCCCTTGAGCTGGGACCCAGGCCGTCACTGAGTCCAAACAGCTTTCCTTCTACAAAACCCCTGACTCTTACAAACTGCCCCCTACCCGGCAGCCTGGACGTTGCCAATGGGAAGGAAGCCAGGCCCTAATCAAAATGCTCCACAGTCCTGGGGAGTAGAAGTTAAGTCTTCCCAGGGAACCAGAGTGCACTGGTGATTCCTGGGTTTCCGCTTAGAAGGAGAATCCTTAAAAGGTGAATGAAGACTTAACTCACATTTAGTTTGGTGTCTTGCTCTTAATCTCATTTTTAACAATATCTTTTGAACCCCTTGTGCATTGTACTGAGTTGGACGGGCTCTGATGCCACACGGTCTGTTTTAAGTACCGCTCTGCCAATTCACAGCGCTGTGACTTTGGCAGTCCCTTAGTTCAGTCACCCACAGTTTCCTCATCAGCAAATGAGGAAACATTTACTTAATAAGACGTATCTGATATCTGCTTAATAAGGCAGCTGGGGAGAGCAAACAAGATAAGGGATGCAAAGGGCTCAGCAAGGTGCTCTCAATAAATCATAACCATGGTTGTATTATTATTGAGTCAGACTTTATTATCAATAATTAATATAATGAATGTTAGCACTTACTGAAGGATGTCAACTGTTTACCAATTATAATCAAAGTCAATAATAGTATGTATTATTACTTTGTTATGTATTTTATGTATTATTAGTTCTGTTTATTTACCAACATATTTTCTCTCAAAACTCATTTTTTTTAATCCATTGAATAGAGCTCATGCTAGATCTTGGTCAAAATATTCAAGTCAATTAATTCACCGATACTTTGAAAGTACAAGTTTCTGCTTGGTGAGGCTTTTCTTAGTGTAGTAACCTCTATGCCCTCCTGCTGGAGGCTTTGAAACTGAGGGATGTAACTCTAGGTGGAGATTATCTTTCATCACTGAGTTCTAATAATAATCTTTTCTTTGACAAGAAATTCATGGCAGGCTGCTGAAACATTAGTTTACTGATGATTAAAGTATCAACGGTCCTTGATACAAGTAAACAGGATTTTTGAATCACAACCAGTGAGGCAGCGTCACCCCCAGGCCCTGGGGGCTATGCAATTTATGGGCATTCAATTCTCATCAATGCACTGTCAGTACATCTGAGGCATCTGACAGGTCCCTGTTTCGAGGATGGATGTTCTCTCTACAACCCAGGAAGCACAAAAGTTAAGGTCTTGGCCTCATAGACTTGAGCCTCCATTATCGCCAGGATTTAATATTACGAACAGACCTTGGCCCCAGATTTTTCTGTTCTTGGTCTTTCAGGATTCAGTACATGTGATGTAGTACCACTGATGACAGGATTTGGCAACCACCGGAAAACTTCCAGATCAGGGTCCAGACCTCTGCTCCAAGGGCTGGGTTGGGAGTTCCAATGACCAAACAATGACCCTGAGAGTTGATGCTGGAAAGGAAGATCGCTCTCGCACACAGGGGGCTGATGACCAGCATGGATGCCATGGCGGACCTGTGGCAGAGGCTACTGCTGCCCGCTCAACAGCCACAGTTCCCCTGTCACTCTTGCTAACACAATACCAGGTCCCTCCCCAGCCCGCAAAAGAATTCTTGACTCGTGAGACACAATCCCGTTTCCCTTACTGAGGCACAGGCAGGTAGTGATGCCGTTCTGGACAAGGTATCATGAGGGGGGTTCTACTGGCAGGCGTTTGAGAGGAGGTTCTTCACGTTTCATCTCTTTCTGCCTCTGGTCACTGTTGTCTGTCAGTGATTCCTGGGATGTGGCAACCATTTGTGACTATGTGCTGAGCCTATCTAAGAGGATAAACCAATGTACCAGGGAAAACAGAGCAGAATGTCAGAGCTAACCCAGGTGGTTGAAGGTATTTTTAAGCCCTTGAATTAACCAAACCTGAAAGTGTTTGACCTCCAGACTTCTTTTGATGTGAGATAATACATGTTGCTGCTATTGTTGTTCAAGCTACTTTTAATGGAGTTTTCTATTACTTACAGGCAAAAACTGCATTTCTTATAATGATGCCACCTTTCCCCTGAAGTTTGAAAATACCCTCTCCTTTAGCCCTCATACTTGAAATTACACAAAATACTTACTTTCTAAGTGGAAAATGTCTATGTGAGTAATAACAGAAATAGGCATCCTAATTTAACTAGGTAGCATTTTACTGTTTTTTCTTATCTGAAATCATTTGGATAGACTGAACAAAGGAGGAAGAAATGGCAAGTTGGGAGCACAGGAAGCTGTCAGGAGAGCAAGCCCGGCAGGCACTATATCATAGAACCTGGAAGTGGCACCACTAGATTCCCGGGAAGGATCCAAAAAGTGAAAGAGAGGTATACAAAGTCTGGATGGATGTACCAAAGGTCAACTTCCTCTGCTTTTTTAAAAAATTGATTTGAGAGAGAGACAGAGACATTTGTTGTTCCACTTATTTATGCATTTATTGGTGGCTTTTTGTATGTTCCCTGTCCGAATCAAATCTGCAGCCTTGGCATTACCAGGACTATGCTCTAACCAACTGAGCTACCTGGCCAGGGACAAACCTCCTCTACTTTTAATTTCTATCTGTGGAGAGATATCTGGAAATCTTTTGTGAGAAGGGTGGGTGGGAGAGGTTGGTTCTCTAGGGCAGTGGTCCCAGGTGAGCGGCAGCTCTTGATACAAGGAGCAAGCAGTTTCCTCTGAGAGGCATAGCAGGAAAGAACGGACTAATGCCCTCAAGCAAAATACAAAAAGAAAAACAAAAACTGTGTTTCCCAGCCTCCCTTGCAGCTAGATTTGGCCATGTTATTCAGTGCTGCCCAATGAGATGTTAGTAAACACTGAGCTGCACTTCTGGAAAACTCCTTCAGGGAGCTGACTCAGCTGGAAGGCTCATCCCTCCTGCCTCCCCCTTCTTCGTGCTTTCTGTGGCGTGAAACTCAAATAGAATTTAATGGTAGGCATCCAGGAGCCATCCCGGATGAAGAGATTAACTTTTCAGGATAGAAGCCAAATTGCTGAAAATGGTGGAACACTACAACTGAAGGAGACATCTTTGATGACTTAATGAAACCATCAAGTGGGCTGGATTAGCTACCTAGCCGCTAACTTTAAGTGAGAAAATAAGCCCTTATGTGTTTAAGCCTTCGTTGTTTTGGTTTTCCCATTTTATGCAGCTGAACCAATGACTGACTGAATCTGTGGCATTTTTGTTTCTTATGATGCCCATCGCTGTCATCTGACTATAATGTTGACTCTAATGTTGGCTTAGAACATCTATAAAATATCTTTAAGACATTTTAACTCTCATTCTTCTGCTAAAAGCCTGTGGATGCCAAGGTCCAATATTTCTTTCACTTTAATGGGAACTTGCAATGTGTGAGACCAAGGAAAGGCACACTGAGCCAGATCCTACCCATCAACCAACCCCAGTTTTCACCAGGGGCACTGAGAAACACTTTGTGGGGAGCCAAGGTTCCCCTCCGTGGATCCACCTCAAAAGATCAGGAACACAAACACAATCATACCACTGTAAACCTACCACTCGTAGATTTATCTTCATTTCATTTAAAGGTTATTTCTCACATATCTTTTTGAAGTATGAGTTTCCTAAGTTCACTATTCCCAGCGTAGAGTGGCATTTCCTTTGATTTGTTATAAATAAGACCCTTGGTCTAGTATAATGAGTTTTGTCAAAAGCCTGTCTTTTGCTCTGTTCTCAAGTTTGATGGTATCAAACAACAGTCTAGTCCCTTAGTTCTTTTCTTTGTAGGAAAAAGTATCATTTTGGTAAAGATTTGGATTTTGCACACACATCTGGTTTCCTTCTCATTCTAGGCCAGGGGGAGATTACGCATTCCCACGCTTTGTAAGGTCACAGGATTGTTTCCCGCCAATAGGCTGTTGACTAGAAGTGACATGTGACATTCCAAACCAAAGCATACAGTTGCTGTTGTACCTGTCTTCAGTGATGAAGAAGAAGGCCACGTGTGCCAGACGGTGCAGCTATGAGACGATGGAGACAACATCAGCCTGGGTCCCGAGTGACCGTGGGTACAGTAGCCCTGCAAAGCCACCTCGGTCATAGAGCGTGAGCAAGAAATAAAAAATGTACACTGGGCTTAAAGGGCATCCCTTCCCCATTCTATACGCATAGAGCATACACTTTTATACCAGAAATTTAAAAAAAAATATTTGCTATTTTGCTTCCACTCTCCTCCCATCATTTCACTACTGGTTCTGGCTACAGAATGTATCGAGCTAAGATCCTCAGGGATCAGACAATGATGAGTCCCAGGCCCCTCATCTGGGTTTTAACTGAGAGTCCCATCTTGATTTTCCCTGCATTAGGAAAGAAAGACAGAAAATGCAAGCACTTGGAGCTTAGTATATTCGCTTCTTATAGAAATGACTTCACTGAATTATTATTTAGGGTTATGCCAGTTTAGGAGGCTGATATAAGCATTGTCTATTTGAAATGCATTTCTGTGTCTTTTACAAAATCACACTTGAGCACAACTTTGCTCACTAGATTACCCACGGCCTCACGTGTGGACCTGTGCAGTAGGCCCCTACTGAAGTTCAATTGCAGAGTAAATGTCCACCTCCGCAGACTGATTTGTGTTGCAGTGTTTTCATTCCCTGACAATAGCAAACACAACTTAACTCTCAGGACATGGGACCCAATTCAAGGACCAAGCAAGGAAACAGGCTTATTCTAAGCTCCTGCAATATCCCCTGCTGCCTTTTCAGACTGTCCCTCTTTTTCTCCTAATTTCATAGTATATGTAATATTTTATGTTTTCCAGCTTGAAGAACACAGAATCTATCACCTCATATGAAGTCAGGAGTTCCATCCTCACCCAAGGATTCACATTCAGGAAAACGGCACCAGGAAATCCTAATGCAGGATCGTCTATCTAGCCAGTATCACTTACGGAAGGCCTGCATGCATCACAAGATGATTTCTGTTGGCTTGTGTTTCATATCCTGAAATGCTCACTGCCAAAAAAAAATGTGGGAGATTTTTCTAGGAAGCATTACTTTGAAAAACCATTAAAATTGAACCCAGGGGGGTGGCTGGAGTCGGCCTAACTCACACTGTGTCTGCCTCCTATTTGAGAGGCCTCTCTCCTAACTGGCTTCAAGCAAACACCACTCCATGAAAATAGTCCCACCTGTCCTTGGCCCGTACTTACAAACAAAACACTTTAACTATTTTTTATTCTTCATATTATGAAAACAACACACATTCACTAAAGGAGAAAAATCATAAAAGGAGGGAAGAGAAAAGCAGAACTGGTAACAAGTAACACTTTCTTGCAAACTTTCTGAGTTCCTAGATCTGTGCCTAATCCATCTGCGTACAAGCCTGGGAGGCAGGTAGGATTATGGCTGTCATGTTACAGATGAGGAATTGGGGGTGTGCCAAGGCTAAATTGCCTATCCAGTGCCACACCTCTCGGCCAGTTAGTGATGGAGGCAGAATTTGAATCCATGGCTGTTTGACAGAGTTCACTAATTTAACCTTAAACAACTAAATTACATCTAGCCAGCCAGAACCACTGGATACATCTTGGTGTGTTTCTTCCAGAGTCTTTTTGTATGTGTCTACCTATGTGTGTGTGTTTGTTACAAAAGTAGATTTATACACTACACAAAGTTTTGTAAACTGATTTTTACACTTAAAATAAATTGGAGTTCTCAAAATATGGTAAGTACTCTGAATATTTTCAAAGACCTTTCAAAGTTGTAAATTGATTATATGTACTCACCACCCCCACCCCAACTCAGCTGACAAAGATCAACAGTGTAATAGTCAGGGACGTAATTCCCACAAAATCCCCATTGAATGAAGTAAGAGCTCACAGGAATCCACAGAATCTCACTGCTCAGGCAGGGACTAGTCACCAGAAGCCGAGAGGGTGGCCACCGTAGGCAGGTGTGAGCGCAGGCACATTCCATAGTCAGAGATCTAGAGTGAACATCAGTATTGATGGTCAGCTAGCAAATGACATTTAGTTTGTATGCCAGAAACAAAGCTAGTTCTTTCCTTCTTTCACTGCAAACCGGTGGTTTTTGTGAACACCAATTATGCCCATGTGCAAGGACGGATACAGTTGCAATCAGCAAATGTGTTTCAATATCACACACTACGTAGATGTGGGAGAACCAAGGTCCAAATAACACCACTGTAATGTTTCAAACCGAAGAATCAATATTGGACTTAAATGAACAAATGATCACCTTTAACGACCAACATATAAAAAGCCTTGAGTTTGTGATCCCGTTTTTCTATTATTCCTTGCTGTAAGGCATTAATCCAGTCCAGGTTCTGTTCTTACTCCTGGCTTTTTTCAACCATATCTAAATACACGGATATGCCACTCTCTCAAACAGACACTGACCGTAGATCAGAAGCCAGAGAAACCATCCTGGTGGAAATAGAACTGTTGATTCTACTGAGATTGGTGTATGGCTTGGAGTGTGTGTTGTGTGTGCGTGTGTGTGTATGTTTTGTGTGTTGAAAATGGGAGCCAGGAAGACTAGGAACTGGGAAATGCCTGTATTTAAATGCAAGTGTGGTGTTATAATTTTATATTGGATCTGATCCTATCTATAGAGAGTAAAGTGTTCAATCGAGGTGGCTTAATAGCAAGATAAAGAAAATGAACACATTCTAGCATCAAGTACAAACGCTTCCGGGGGCAGGGGGTCATCGCCTGTGTTAGATTATCTATTACACCTCACCCTGACATTAGCATTGGTAATTACCAACTGCCTCTCTTTAGAGGGAAGACATGCTTTGGCGAAGTGCAGAAATTTCATTTCCCAGACAGCCACTGTAAGTGAGATTTGTTCAGGTATCGCGAGTACCATTCTGTCCACATACGTTAGAGAGCTTGGACATTTTAAAAATGCATCTGTGTGCACCCTAAAATATAATGTCTTCAGACCTGAAGTCCTACTTCTGTCAACAAGAATTAACTAAATATTTTTCACTTATTCTGTGCCTACTTCTTTCCCATGCAGGATTGCTTACTAGAAGAGAAATACACTCTTAAAAATTCTACTGTAACTTCTCCCCCTAAAGAATACCCTATGTTTTCTTTCTAGAATGACAACAGCAGCTTCTGTGACAAGAGCGCCGACCACATGCCAGGCAGAGAGGCACGGTGCTGGTGATTATTGTGAGTTACTTCAACTAATCCTCGGAAATGAGTCCCTACGTCATAGAGCTACTGTGATTTTGTCCGGGCACCTAATTATTAACCTAAAAGCCACAGTTCCATTCAACACATAGTAATTGAGCACCTACTGTGTGCCATGCACTGAGAAGCTAGCGGAGAAACAATAAAACAATTTCAATAAAATGCAGCTAAATGACTACGTTAATGGCAGATATGAGACACTAGTTATACTAATTTCTTAAATACAAAATGATATCTCCTGTCTGGCGATGCTTGCATGGTCTCCAAATTGCTTCCTTACCAAGCAAGACTCCTTCCCCATTCGCCCCCCAGCTGTGAAAGGGCATCGCTTTGCTTGCTGTCCAAAACGACTGTTTCAGGTAATGGAAGAAATTGCAACAGAAGAAACATATAAAGAAGATAAGTTTTCAAATGCATCTCTTAGGTACTATTCAGGACAAAATGAACAGAAATAAACAATCCTCCAATATCATGTGACATATTTTATACTTTTCCACCCCGCGTTTTAGGAAGGTAGCAGAAAGGCAAGCACTCCTAAATCAGTGTTTCAAAATCAGATGCTGGTATTAGAAATAAGATTAACCCAGTCCCTTAACAATCAAATTTATGACTAGTAAATGGTTATGAAAAATTCTATCTCGATGTCAAACGCAGGAGACACAGGGTCTTCGGAGGCACATGGTGATGAACTGCAGCTTGAGCAATAAGCCCAGGGAAGGGAACGAGCAGTTCAAGAGTTCAGAGCCTGTTCTGTGGAAAGGTGCTCAGTTAAGGGGAAGGGCTGGCTCCAGACAAAGGCAGGGAAAGGTCACCCTTATAGTCATTTCATCTTCATTACAATGGGAGTCTGCAGCCCAGGGCGAGCGCAGGGCCTCCAGGTGCACATCGCACAGAAGCTTACGGCCCACAGGGAAATTGATACACTAAACAAAAGTAAACACACGAGTGCAGGCAGCAATGCCTAGACATCGCACCCTGGCTTCCGAATGCAGCCTCAGCCACTCAAAACAAATGCGATATGAACTACGCCCCCCCACCACCACTTGCCCTGCCTTTTTTTTTTTTTTTGGTGTGAGTGATAGATTAATTAAAGATTACAATCTATCTTCTTCAGAAGGGCAGAGAATTGGACTTGCAATCAGCAACTTAATTTTCTTCCAGGTAGCTGCCAAACTTAAATGTGTTCTACCAAGTAAAATGATACCCCCATCACGCAGCCCTGCAGCTCGAAAGTCCATGTTCGAATGACAATGTTCATGAGTAACTCAAGCCTCATCTTCCCGTTTTCAGGAATTGGGGGAAAGGTGAATTTCATTTACTGATTATCAGCAGGCTGCCTGAGAGATAGACTAGGGTTGTTGTAATGGAAAAGTGGGCTCTGACTCACCTTGGACAACCTTCCTGAGAAGGCCAAGGTCACTGGCTTTCCATTTTGGGGTGTGGCCCACATGGGCAGACAATTCTGCCCCCCTACCATCCCCCTCTCCAAACTCCTACAAAAACAGCCCCCTCCCCATTTCAAAGGAAACCTGGCGGCATCCCTACCTACCCTCATCCCCCAAATGAACGGGCAATGGGGACCTGGATTCTAACTCCCGTCTCCCAAAACAGGTGTAACAACGGCAGCAGCATAACTAAACAGCCTGTTCCTGCCTGTGTTTGAGTTTGGGATTTAATAGATGGAGTTTTTCCAGTTGCATCATGATTTGCTCTCCCCTGCCCACGTCAGCATGACCAGTCAGTCACACTGCAAGACACGGGAGAAAACATAAATCACACAGTGGTGGCGAGGAAGATGAAAACGGCAACTCTAATTTGTTGAGTTGAAAGGCAGCATCCTTAGTCAGTAAGAAAACCAACTCCCCCACTTAAGAGTTGCATGACTTAGAACAGTCACATCCTCCTAAACCTGCATGTAACAACCTGAAAATGCACATCATATACCATTGGGGTTTTGGGAACGGAGGACTAAGTTGAGTGATAGAGAATAAATAGATAGATGATGAATGAATGATGGACAGATGGGTGGAGTGATAGAAAGATGGATGAATAGAGGTGAGGAAGGCAGAAAGAAGGAAGGAAGGAAGGAGAGGAAAACTGACACTGATATTTAGAAACTTGGTCTTTAGTCAGTGTATAGTGAGTGCTTCTGTTGTTGTTACATTGAAAATTGATCAGACTACACAAACAAGGAAATTAAAAGAGAAAAAACAATCCACATGAAACTAGAGGCAAATCACCTGCTCTTCCTCATCATTTGTCACCATTCTCCTCTCCTGTCCCTTTCCCATCACAATTATAACATCAGAAATCACAGCCCCGTGCCTGCCTGGGACCGCACCGATTCGCTGCTGAGACCTACTGGGGAAGACTTGAACGGCACTGTCCTCGGCCACTGTCCCTACTGGGACAGGTACTGGCAGCACAAAGCTGCTGAAGGAGAAAAAGAGTCAGAGCAGGCTCAAAGCAGAGCGCACGCAGCCCAGGGGCAAAACCGCACGCAGGAGTCACTCACGCAGCCAGTTCTTCAAGTGACAAGAGGTTACAGCCGCCCAGACCAGCTGGCAATACGGGCCCACTGGGGGCCACTTAGGTCTCCTGGGACCTGATCACTCTCATTCTCCATGGATTCAGTGACTGTGAACTCATCTGGCAGAGAACCTCAGGCCCTGAAACCAACTGTCTGTGAAAATAAACAGTTCCATGCAGGGCATGCCATGTCCACTAAAAACTTAATTTAGGTAGGGGCAGAAAAATGGGGCCAAACTACACCTGACAACATTCTCAAACACATGCCTATGCCATGGGAGAAAAGGCTGTCGAATGGTTTGCGTCATGCCGAAAGTATTTTAAACTAAGACAGTAATGCAAGTCAGCGTGTAATTAACGCCTAGTGTATACGAGGCATGGCTCACAAACGCTAGCTCCAAACTTCCGAACAGCCTCATCAGGGCTCCCGCTGCTGTTGCTGACAGCGAGGACGCTGAGAGCTAACAGCAGCTGAGTTCTTAGTGCACGCGGGTGCTCTGCTGCACGGTTTGCACGAGGAACTCACACTCAATCATCCCCACTTCACCACTGAGGAAACTGAGTCACCTCAAGGGCACACCTCTGGGAAGTTGTAGAGACGGGTGCCCTCCCTGCCATGGCTGCCAAAGGAAACAGCACTCACAGAACTTCTGGAGGTACTTTGTGACAAGGACTATTTGCTCAATGATTACAGGGGAAAAGAGATAATTTTAATCTCCCTATGCAAAAAAGTCAGCATATACCAGCCAAGGTAGGCTTTCTCTTCAAAAATGACTCAAAAGTCCATGACATCAGACATAAGCAAACTCTCATTTCTAAGGGCTCATTAATGCCCGCACCCCCCGCCCCGTTTCAAGGTGGAGTCAGGGCTGGGAGGTGTGTGTGAAAGAGCCACAGGGCACCTTGAGCATTACATTCCTCTCCTGACTTCTCCTTGGAGAAGCGGAATCCTACAATTAGCTCCGAAACAATAAAAGTGAGTAGTCAGAGCTGCAGCGAGGAGAGGGAGAGAAGATGAGCAGGGTGCGATTACCCATCTCATCCCGAAAGAGCGGCCGGGGGGACCTAATCCAGCCTTGGTCCCCAGCGCTGATCGCTCAGACGCTGACACCAGAGGCAGAGCAGGCAGACGATCTCATCTCCCTGAGCAGCCCCTGTTCACGGTGCAAGGAGAGCTCCCTGCAGCGTCCTTCCAACGCGGGGAAGAGATGACACAGGAAGAGAGACAGAATAAACCAGCTTTATCATTTTTCCTGATTGACATAAACTTGGGCGTGAGGGGGGTATCCATCTCCAGGCACAATGCATATCAAGATTTCAGGGCATTCTTTTCATACATGTAGTTTTCGGAGAGTCACTATTTAGAGAAAAAAGCACAAGGCTTGTGACCTCCACACACAGGGTCATTATCTCTATTCCACCCAGGTTTCCTTCTAAGGTTCTAGGATGTTTTTCTTTGCCATGTCCTCTTCCACCCTTGGGGCCAATCATGCCCAAACTATCACTTTTTAATTTTTTCTAATGGTGGAAATGAAATGGTGTGAATATCTAAATCAAAATTGAGTTTCAAGGAAATAACATTGTCATCTCTGACCACGAGTCTCTTCATGGTCTTCGGTTGGTTGTTTCAGCGAGCCATTGGGATTGGAAACTTCAAGCAGCATGTACAGTAACTAAGATCAGCTAGAGTTTACTGAGCACCAGTACTGTACCAGGCATTATGAAAGCTGATCTGTCCTGAGTGGTTAACTTAACCTCCGTAACACTCTGGGGAAGATGGGATTTTCCTGTTTCTGATGTCTGGGGAGATGCGCAGAGAGGGGACGCCGCCAGCCCGAAGTCGCGCAGCAATGCACCTAGCATGTCCACACCTTAGCTGAGGAGCAGCCGCACAGTTCTGCATTTCTTTTTAAATTTGGGATTCAGTGAGTCTAATATCCATTTTAGCAATATGACTTGAATTACAACAGGCACTTATGTCCCTCTTTCTAAGAACTCTCTTATTCATCTTTTAATCTTACAGGGCACATTTTACAGGGTTACTGTTTTATATCTGGCCTTATACTCATTAATGGGGGTCCAACTATTAACAAGACTGACACGTGTGCGCCCTTATGGGGCTGATGGAGAAGACAGACATGTAGACAAACACAGTGATCAAATGCGCTAAGACTGGTGGGATCTAGAAATTTCTGAGGAAACATTCAAGCGTGGCAATTAACTTAGTCCTCTGAGAACAGGAGAGCCTTTCTAGAGAAAGAGCATTTAAATGGAGGCCTGAAGGGTGAGCTGGAGTTAGACCTAGGCATCATGAGACCAAAGGACAACTTTCAAGGAGTAGAAAAACCATGGTTATGACATTTAGAAGAACCCATGGTTGCCTCTCTCCTTGGAGACTCTGTTGGAGATGTATCCTCTGGGCTACAAACTCATTCTAAATCTCAAACACCAAACGTGTGTGACGAGGAGAGAGCTCTCCGTCTGTCTGGAAGGGAAGAAGTGACAAATGCTGCCTGCGGTGCCAGCTCCGTGTCGCCAGCCAACCAGCTCCCAGCCTGTGAGACCACCGGGGCTGCGGGACCCACAACCACCTCACCCTCAGCTCCAAGAAACCAACAGGCCGCCACAGCAAACGCACTCCTTACTTCTGCCCTCCCCCATTCCATCTCCACGCATCGTGGGTGAGATAATAACCAATTTTGAGTCCAAACCATGGGATTCAAGTATCCTGCTTCCTTGATGATTGCCTCTGTTTTCACGTTAAATTTTAGAGTATATATTTAAAAAAATGGATGGCCCTGCCTGGGTTGCTTGGTTGATTGGAACATTGTTCCATACACCAACAGGTTGCAGGTTCGATGCCTGGTCAGGCCCCCTACCTGGGTTGCGGGTTTGATCCCCTGTCGGGGAGTGTATGGGAGGCAACCAATCTATGTTTCTCTCTCACATCAATGTCTCTCTTTCTCTCTCTCCTCTCCTCTCTCTCTAAAATCAATAAAGCATATCCTTGGGTGAGGATTAAACAAAAGAAGAAATGGATGGATTTCTTCTCCATGAGTAAGGCAATTGCCTGATCAGTGTTGGAGAGCAGAGACCTGAAGTTATAATTCCTGGTGAGAACTGCCAGCACGGACACTCTGCTGCCAAATTCAGGCAGAACCCATGAGTGTTTGGCAGCCAGATGAACAGAGGGACAATTAATATCCTCTTAAGAAAATTAAAGAGGCTAAGCCAGGATATGTGCTTGTATTGATTGCACACCCATCACTTCACGGAGCCTTCCAAAGGATGTACCCCTGGATGAGGCGAAGATCTCAGAGTTTTCTGTCAGAGAGCAGATCCTCCCACACTGAGCGTGGCCACAGAGTTACCCGGTGAGATGTGAAAAAGTAGACAGCCAATTCCCCTGTGCAGAGATTCTGACTGAGGAAATCCCGAGTGGAACAGAGAAATCTGTATTTCTGATAAGCATCACCAGGTGATTCTGATTTAAATCCAAGTTTAATAGACAAGCCAGAGTTTAAGGTCATTCATTTTCTTTGAAGGGTGGAGCAATAATATTCTTTGCACTTTTAAGTATTCTTTTGATTAGCATGTATTAATTTGATTGCATTCGAAAGTGTTTATTTTTTTTTTAATGTTTAGTCTGTATGCCCATAATTTATACAGGGTTTGGCAAAAATAGGTTTACAGTTGTTTGTATGGAAAAAAGACAGGCAAGTTATGATTATTACAATAGCTTTATGAACTCCGAGTTTTGCATGCAAACAACTGTAATGCTCTTGTTGCCCACCCCTGTAGTATTGTTCTGGGCACTTGATACTTCACAGCACTCTCTGCTCAAACAAAGTATCCTTAAGAAGTCTCCTCCTCTTTCGTAGGCAATGCACAAAAATATTCCAGCATTCCTTGACTGAACACTGACAAAGGTCTTACAATGTTCTCCAAAGAAACCCTCGTACTTAGAAATCTAAACTGAAATCCATTGCTCAATTTTGCTGGGAGAGTTCATAAGAGCATGTAGGTTGTGGACAGCAAGAGAATGAAAAAGTTACTGTGATAGGCAAATTCAAACAATTTCTCTTTAATTATCCAACTTCACACATTTTGAAGAAAAGGTCTAAAAGAATTGGTAGCAAAATACAAAGGAATATTTTTGGTGTAAGAGCATAATGTATTGAATTAGACAGCAATGCCAATAAACACAGGCTGTGCAGTGTAACCAAAGGAGCCACCCTAACCTGAGAGAGGACTGGAACACGGCCTCACACCCTGCCTTTCCATCCTAAGGAAAAACCAAAGGGAAGCACCCATGACACTGTCGGTCCTGGACAGCGGAGATGCTGCCCTTGCTTTCTCTGTCCCTCCAGGCCAACTCCGGGATTGCTGAGTCTAGAAGTTCACATTTAGGAGGGGAACCCAAACTGAGATCTTGGACTCAGTTTGCCTAATTTCTGGCCAGCAGCATCCTGAGATCTAGTTTTTCTACCAAACATATGCCAAGACTTATAAGATATACACAACTCCACCAAACTTTACTAAACGCAAATGTAACCAGCTCCAAATTTGGACTGTAACTGTCACTTCTCTGAATCTAAACTGTCTCACCCTTCAAGTGAGGGTAACTTGCAGAAAAAGACGTGCAGAATAAGTCAGATATAATATGCTGTGAACGTTTAGCACAGCTACTACAGTATCACAAGCAGGATATACATATGACAAATTATTACCCCTATCTCTGCCAGCAGCTTGATGCAGAGTCACCAGGCTAAATTTCACGGGGTGAAGACTTTCAGATGCAAACACAGAAATACCCACCACACTTCAGAGAGTTATATTTCTAAAACTATGCTTAGCACCACACACTGGTTTTGCTTTAACACATGGCTTGGGGTTATAGATAGAACCATATTTAAGTATAATTGGTACTGTTTATAATCCTAGGTGTTTCACAGTGTACATTTAAAAACATTCTGAGACAGCGTCATCAGACTGCCATGCGACAAAAATGCAAAACAAGGAAACAAAACATAGAAGAAAACCGCGCACACCTGGGCATTCCCACCATATAATTCAGCAGGAGAGCTGACCTCTGAGGCTGTGTTAGGATGCACTCAATGAGGGTCACTTAATATCACTGGGTTTTCACTAAAATTGACATGATGGAAAGTCCCGTACTGAACAGCTCACTCTTCACGCCCAGGACACGGGCGGCCAGGCCACAGTCTCAGATCTCCGCGAGTCCTCAGGCTGTCCGACTTCCTCTGCTCCCTGGTGCTAAACATGAAGAGCCAGCCGCCGAGGAAACAAACAGGCCTTTTCATTCTCCTCAAACCTCTAGCTCAAGTTCATTTTCACAAGCCAAATTTAAAAATCAATTAATAAATTACAACTGCCAAAGAATGTTAAAAAGCCCAGAGGCACCTGAGAAGTGCTTGGAAGGAACAACAAAGCATTCAGCCAGAGACAAACGCGTTGGCTCCGTGTTTGCTGCGCGTTGACTTCGCCTCCCAAAGCGGAGATGCTCTCACCTCCACTTACCACTGCTTTGTATGATAATAGCAGCATTAATTTTAAAATGATCATGAATCAATCATGAAATCTGACTCTTGTTTTTACTGGCAACAAAACACTCTAATTAGCACCTTGAATAGAGTGCTTTCTAGATGGGCAGTAGTGAGAGCAGTCTTCTGCTGTTAATTCCGTGCTAATTACCCATGGTGAAAGAGGCGGAAACACTATTAAGCTTGTTAAAATCTCCACCCCTCCAAATTACTAGTCCAGTGGCATAACCACCGTGAATCTTTCATGATGGGACAGAGCAGAGTTTCTCAACCTTGGCATTATTAACAGTTTGAGGTGGGGGACCATCCTGTGCATTGTAGGATGTGTAACAGCATCCCTGGCCTTGAGCCACTAGACGCCAGTAACACCTTCCCCACCCCACCCGCTGCACCACGTGTGACAATCACAAATGTCTCCAGACATTGCCAGATGCCCCCTGACTGGCAAAACTGTCCCCAATTAAGAACTGTCGAACTATAGAATACCCCCTATATTAAGTTATAAAAATTAAATATAATAACATATGGCCCTAGCCAGGTGCCTCAGTTGGTTGGAGCGACATCCTGTACACCAAAAGGTTGAGGGTTCTATTCCTGGTCAGGGAACACACCTAAGTTGTGGGTTTGATCCCCAGTCAGGGTGCATACGGGAGGCAATGGATCAATGTTTCTCTCTCACGTTGATGTTTCTCTCTCTGTTTCTCTCTCTCTCTCTCTTGCTTTCGTTCTAGCTCTCAATAAACATATCCTTGGGTGAGGATTAAAAAATACTAATAATAAATATGATAACATTTTTTTAAAAAAGGCCTAGCATGCTGTCAGATGCGGAACAGGACTGAATGCACATAACTATGGTTAAAACGGACCCATCTGAGGAATCCAAAGCAAATGGAAAAGATGCTTCTGCTGCCAGCTTAGAAGAATGAGCTGGTCAGAGCTGTCCTCAGGCCCTGCACTCTTTCATCCCTACGGAGTAATTTTTAAACAACTTTGTTGAAGTATAACCTCCATACAATAAAGTGCATGCTCTCCACATGTTTTGACAAATGTTTACAGCCATGCCACAAATCAACCTCGCCAAAGGTTTTTATTTGCTTCAAAATCACTTTGAAATTAAGAGGCCGTGTATTAATTTTATAACAAAAGCTTTACCATTAAATTCATAAGCTTGTGATTTGGGTCTCGGAAGCCATTTGTTGAAAACGTTCCTGATGAGCCTTCCATGGGGGGTGAGGTGAGCTTTCCTGGGACCTGGGGCAGGCTTCACGGAGTGAGACCCCTGCAGTAGCACAGGGCCCCACGCGTGGGGCTTAATGCTCTGCGGTCACTGTATGGTGATCTTTAATAATTACATGTCTGACTCTGTATTTTATAAGTGAAGTTCAGAGGGACAGTGGAGCATGTGCTGGGGACTTGGAGTCTCAGCTCCCCCGCGTGTCTGCCCCAAACCCTGGCCCTGTCCACCTAGGATGTATTCTCGGCTGCCTGCTCTCGGCCCATTGGCACCCTGGGCCAGGCCAGCCCTTTCCTCCCACAGCCACCTGAGACCCTTGTCACCTTCAACCCTGGTTTTCTCAGTAGGGAATACCACGTCCCCCTTCTGTCCTCCACTCCCAAGGGGTGCCTTGGCACAGACACTAAGTGTCAAGAGGTCACAGGAGGCTGAAGGCAGGCCCCAGCCTAGGCTGGCAGAAGAGAGATGCTTGCTCACCGTGATCCAGGTCTCAAGAATGTCCCCGAGCAGAGGAACCCAAGGCTGGGGGAGCAGGCCCACAGAAAGAGGAGGCAAACGTCCCCGCCCCTGGACGGAGCCCCACGTTTCCATTCTACACTGGAGTCTGGCATATCCTCTGGCCTTTCTGGAACCTTTCCTATTTCAATGTGCGCCCTGGGGGAGGCACCTGCGTGAGGCCCCCTGTACTAGTGTCCTCTTTCATGGCAGTCAGAGGAAAGATGGCTTAGGGCCACCATGCTTCCTGGTGCAAAGGTCAGGACCACCAGCACCTCCAAGGCCATCGGATAAACAAGGGGCCTGAAGAAATGAGCAGTGGCCATCCGTCCCCAGGGCCAGCACTGCCCTCTTGCTCTTGCTTCCTGCCTTCCATCCCCTCCTCCCACTGATGACGGACTGGGGCCCTTCCTCAGGGCTCCATCTGCACCACTCTGTTCCCCGGTGGCCCTCGAAGCCTGTGTTCATGACCAGGGCTGTGCCTGCACGGACCTAAATGCTGTGCTGACAGTGTGCCCACCGGAACTGCAAAAGCCAGAACCGCCCACTGGGTGTCAGAGGCAGATCTGATGACGCGGGCGCTCTATAACCACAGCACGGATGTTCCGATCCGGCGGTAAATCACGCTATGTGATTTTTATGCCCCCATTTAGAAGGGAAAGAATTATACTTCTTTGCTCATACCTTTTTCTTAAAGCAGTGCCCACCTTTCCAAAACTTCTCGGGAGTTCTAAGGCAGGACGCCCTGTGTCAGAGTCAGCACGGCCGTGGACAACTCAGGGAAGAAGAGAGGGGAAGGGCTGGAAGAAGCAGCGTTTGTAGCTTGTGCCAGTTTTCAGGCAGCCTCGTGCCTGCTGCGCACGCCACTGCCCTTGCCCCTCCTTGGGTCTGGGGGTGAAGAAGACCATTTAAAAAGAAAGTACCACTGGCATTTTCTTCATCCACATCCCCTGCAAAATGCTGTGCAGGCTGCGAGTCATTCAGCTACTCAATTCTGACTGAAAAGTAAAAACCACAGGAACCGTTTCTCTCAGGCAAATACTTTCTGTTTGGCCTTGTAAGAAAACATGCGTATTATCAAAAGAACTTAAATCGTTAATGCATTTTAAACTTCATTACCGTACAGCAAAGAGCATTTACTAAATTGCTAATAACTCAGTTAAAAACCAAATGTGAAATCTTCAATTCATTAAATTTTACTAATTAAATTGGATTTTAATGGTGGGAGATAGTGAGGTAAGTATCCGATAAAAAAAAATTAAACAACAAAACTGCACCGCCCATGGTCGGTCACACTATCCGTAAAGGCTGTGTGTGCTTCCCGTTTGTGACAATTTCCCTTAAAAACCAGCAGTAACAGCACCTTTGCAATAAAAACAGTAACTTTATAAAGAGGAGAAGCACGAAGAAGGGAATCAGCCCAAATGCATCAGAGATTTACAAGGTGAGGTTTGCAGGCTCCAGCACAGTGAGTGTTATTTCATGTTGACTTGATAACTGCACAAATCGGAATTGCTACAATTTAATGAAAGTTCCCATGTGATACACCAGAAACACAGGCCTAAGTGAATTGTGCTTGAGCACGAAAGCAAATGTTAATAAAATATACAGGGAAAGGGAAAATAATCCACTGATGTTTCTTAAAATGCTGTTTTGTTCTTATCTGAGATTTCTTGCCCTAATAATCCCGATCCTGGGTGTCTTCTGGGTCTCCCAGAAGAGCCTGGCCTCCTTCAGTGAGTGGGTGTGCACCCTGCTGTTTTCTGATGCCCCAAGGTCGTGGGCTCATAAATCAGAGGCCCCACGCTGGAAACCATGGATGAAGGAAAATGCAGCATCTTCCTACCAGGAAACCTCACCATGATGTGCTGGAATCATTTCCATTTACTGAAGGCCAGTCCCCACCACATTATGAAAAACAAAAAGTCTTTTCACCCATGATAAAGAAAAATAAATATGGAAGAATAACTCTTTTTTTTTTCCCATCAGACTGTCCAGTGGGAATTAAAATACCACCACCCGGATACAAAAGACAAGCATTTAAAATGCACAAGGACAGAATTAAGTTGCTGCTAAGCCTGTGACCTTCAGCTCCCCAAACATTTCTGATTCGGTAATTACCGGATGGTATTATTACTGATGACTACACTGCTTCCTCTGTTTTACAACCATATGGATACGGTAGGGTGAGTAGAATTCTCATCATTTGCTGGATATTACAGTATATCCAGTGTGCAGCTGTCCACTTACAAACCTTAAGTTTAAACATAATAGTACATAGTAAATACTACAAAAAAATGAACATTTTAGGTACTTTGGTTTATACATGTGGCTTTAAATGAAGGTAGTAATTGACAGTACTATAATATCATTACTACCTTCAGTGAATATCAGTTGGTAAGCCACTGATAAAAAAAGAATTTATAGTGCTTGATTTCTGCTCACACCATTGTTAGATTTTAACCCTACCAGATATTCAATTCAGATACCTGATTTTATTATCCTGAGCTCTTCACTTGTAACCTTGCCTGTACTTTTTACCAAAGCTAGCAGGGTATCTCTTGTCCGCTCAGTTACTTATTAGTGTTGCTATAGAATACCATTTCCTCTTGAGGCTGATAAAATATTAATCAAAAACAGGAACTGAGCGATTTCCCAGTGTAGATGTCTTCTAATGGTAATACAGGGAGTCAAAGAGAGATCTGGAAGTAATATAATAGCTTCTGAAGAAGGCAGAGAGGAGTGACATCAAGACACAAGAAGAGATTGCAGGCACAGCCCAGGAGTTGGGTGAGTTATTACCCCTCGACACAGAAGAAAACTTCCAGAGATGTGGATGGAAGTGACTTGTGGGAAAAATCCAGGTGTAAGAAACACTGAAAGAATAAACTGTTAATTTTTTTCTTTAACATAGCGTAAGCTTTCAATTAACCAAAATAGTGTCTTGATTTAACCAGGGTTCTTTGTTTTTTGGCTTTTTTTTTTTTTTTTTTACATTTCTAACCCTGATTTTTCAATTACTTCCAGATTTTATTACCTCCTGCTTTAGTAAAGAGAGTAGGACAAAAATGAATGAATCTCAGATTGACTTTTGAATTTAAGATAATGCCTTCTTTCTCTTCCCTCTTCTTCCACAGCCCTGTGGGGGTTGGGGGGAGAGCGTGTGCCTTAGGTGCGGTCAGCTGTCCGTGGGTTTGCGGTTGGCCCCTCCACGCACTACAAGGTGACTCACTGGGAAACCCTTTCATCTCTCCAAACTTTAGTTTCTTAAAAATTTGCAAAATTTGTTATGAGTCTCAAATGCTCACCTTCCTCATCTCCAATACCAAAACTAGAAAATTCAGACAAATACCCAAAATACCCTACACACTAAGCCACATAGACACAAACACACACCAGTTTTCATAGTTCTATTCCATTTTCTTGGCGGTTTACTATACTAAAATAACTGGGGTTTTTTTCTTAAAGCATTGACTAAATGCCACCTAATACTATGATAACTACTCTTTTCAACGCTACTAGCAAAACAAAAGGACACATAAAAATTGGTGTGTTGATAACACCAACAAACTAATTTGTAAGTCGATATAATGATTCCTGTTCCTTTGGTTAATACCTATTCAGAATTTACTGAACACATATTAGCACACTTAATGCAAGAACCTGCATAAAAGCCCTGTGATATAAGTAAAATTCTGCCCATTTTTCAAAGGAGGAGGTTTAAATTGATTTGCCCAATTTTGTGTAATATAAACATGGGCCGCACCTTTTAACCATCTGTGCCTCTCTTCCTTCCCCCAATTCCGATTCTCCCCTGAAATAACCCCATCACCACCCACACACCCCGTGAGGACGTAACATCCAAAAGCAGAGAAGATGCACGGAATGTGTGCTGAGGATGTGCCAGCTCCAATGGGATCAAGAATTAAGTTATATAAGTAAGCTGTCAAAATTTTTAAATTGAGGAAGTTATTTCATCACTGTGAGGTTAAACAGAATGAGCTCCGTTCTCCCCCAGGACTAAGGAAGTGTGTTTCTGGAATGGTCCGCAGGCACTTTTCTGCAGCCTGCAGGTCCAGTCCTTCATCCACTTCTGATGTCCTGCTGACCCCCCAACACCATATCTACTTTGAGCTCTTTTGGTCCTTGTTGCTGGTTAACTCCATGGCAAGATGCAAACTCATAGCTTACCTCTCAGATACTGCAAGGACCCCTTTAGCTTAGAAAGGCTGGGCCTTCGGGGAACTTGGAAAAAAAGGCAGTCTTTTCACCCAAGTGTTCCACTACCCAGCTTTGAGATCCTTGAGGGGAAGTGTTCGCTAGGTTACAGGGGTAGCAGATGCACGGATTCGTGATGCTTTCTCCACACATCCCATCCCTCCTAACAAACATTACCTACCCACCAGGGCCCACCTGGGGCCCACGCACCAGCCTGGGGTCAGCCTCTGCATACTCTTCCCCAGGAAAATTCGGACAGCCAGTGCTCCTTTGTGTTTGGCATGAAGATGACACTGATTAGCAATTTTGTTCGACAAAAATACCAGCAAAGGTAAGCTAGCTACTTTCTAATACTTGTGTGCAAAATATGTGTGTATAACTGGCAGAGTGTCCACCTGCTTTTACATCCTCAAATATTGAAATGAAAAGTCATCCAGATAATTGTAATCAAGTAATACTATAATATGCTGGTCAAATTAGTGTTTTTAATGCATGTACTCTTAATTACCATCCACTTTTACATCTAAAAAATTTACTCTAAGTTGAGTCTTTCAAGATTTTGGCTCTCTTCAGCACAATCCATTAGATTGATAGAAAAAAATCCATTTTATAAATTTAGCGTCTGGCCCACCAATCCCACACCTGGGAATACATCCCAGAGAAATAAAAGCATCAGCACGGACAGAAGAACAAAAATGCGTATTGTATCACTATTCAAGGCAGAGTGAGAGTGTGGGGGGAAACCTTTGGAAACTTTAAGAAACACACTTTAATATGTTCAATTTGGGTGATGACTGCATAATTCTTATGTCCACATCATGGAATTTTATGCTAGGCTGAAAGAGAAAACAGAGGCATGGAACAGTGTGCATAGAATGATTCCATGTTTCATCAAGCAAAACTACCCAAAGGAAAACATTTCAAATACTAACTGTATATGTGTTTCTGTGTGCATACCCCAATGTAGAACATATGTGAAGTATGAGCATAAACGTCACCTTAGGCACAGTTAAGTCACGGACAACGCCTCCCTCCACCACCCTGCTGAGGGACATTTTTCACCGCAGCCCAGCCCCTCACAGGAAGCAGGTCTGCTCTGGTAGGATGACAAACTCACTAAGGGCAGGGACAGCTGGTCTTTGCAGCAGGACCCTTCTCCCTGGCCAGTGGGCTTGTATCCCTTCCCCTGGAAGGTGACCTCCGTGAGGGTGGGGATTCACCAGGTGATGGTCTCCCCAGGGCGGAGCACCATACCTGGCACACAGTTGACTTTCCAAAAATATTCCTTAAATGTGTGAAATCTAGGTGCTCAGAAACATGTTGCTGACACCTACATGATGAGTTCCCACCGTGTAAAAATGGAAAAACATGACTCCTAAGGGAACCAGGAGTGTTTTATACAAAGACAACAGTATGAAAACAACAACAAAAACAGCGTGTGTTAAGCTTCTACCCAATAGGCACTTGGTAGACCCTTCATGTGCTCATTGCATGTGGGTCTTGAAAGAATATTGGAAACTACACATCACTTGTTCCTGTGCAACTGGAGAAAACTGCAGTCCAAAGTGTTTAATTCCCTGGTTCAAGTGCATACAGCTAATAGGGGAGGCCCTAGACTTCAAACTCAGGACCATCTCTTCTCTTTTCATTACACCTCTATGCTCAGCTCACATACGCTCCCTCCCTCAGAAAGACTAAATGGTAAGGTATCCTAGTCACTTCATTTAACGTTAGGTATGCAGAATAAGAAAAAAACCTTAAAGGCTATACAATATTGTTCTTAATCCAGAGTAAAGCAAACCTAGAGCCAAGTTAGGCGGCTCCAAAACGTGACTTGTATTTGATTTCTAACACCTGTCCCGACGGGCACTCAATGCAACCTCACACTTCAACAGACAAGACTCGCACAGAGTGCTGGGTCACGTGACAGAAGTGTTAGGGCAGGGGGACATGTCAGAGTCCACCCTTTTCGGACCATAGCATGACAGTTACAGAATTCAAGTCCATTGGCATCCCCCATCGAATCCCACATAATTCAGCAGACATTCATTACGATGCCATAATGATATCACACAGCCATAAATACATATGCTAGGAGTCGAACAAGACATTTATATTTAAACAGAGCTGGAAATCATTTCAGTTCTGGTGATTTCCTATTGCTCATCCTATCACTTTTCTGTGGATTCTTAAAATGGTAAAATACGGTGGAAAACCAGGAATGCAAGAATAAAGGTGTGGGTGTGTCTCCAGTGTATACATGATAGCTTCTAGTTTAGCAAGAAAAGGAATTTGGGTATCAAGTTACATCTGATAAATATTTTGTTTGAGGAAAAGGTAATTAAATAATAGATGAGAAGTTCCTTGACATGTCAATTTCAGAAGACTCATTCACACGGCTCTAAATGCAGTCCAAGATTTTAATATTTTGAGATATCTGCTGCATGTTTAACAGATGGTTGCCCTGGGTCCACAAATAAGAAATGCATGAAAGACTTTTTCATAAAACTTTTAAAAATACGTAAAGCAAACAAATAATGCAGTTAAAATTAAAACTACTTCAAAGTCACCATTCCTAAAGCGGAGGGTGGGCGTAGGGGGTGGAATGATTTCTCAGGAATCAGACTGCATGCCTGCAGGACGGAGCACACAGACAGCTCAGGTAACGTAACACCAACAATGACAAATGTTAATCTTGATCTTTTTCTTATAGTTCTCCATAGCAGACAGAGAAACACAGTTTGTCTTCAGCCTCGATGATGTATCCATTAACAGCTCTCTTCCTGTAGTATTCAGACACCTTGCAACGGATTTTTGAATTATTTAAATGGAAGTAGCATTAGAAAACCCTCATGTTTAAATTATGCTAAATAAGTATCCTTTCAGCTGAACTTTTGCCTGTGTAAAAAAATATATATGCTGCAGGCACGCAGGAAGGGCTCGGAGGAATATGAGGAGATGGCACGTGTGCAAAATGGAAGATGACGTCTAGGGGACGAGAGTGTGCAGACAAGCAAAGGGTGCAGGGCACTATAAATGTCCAGACGTTCTGGATGGAATTTGTATATTTACAGAGATGATGTCAATTTTCTAAACTGCTTCCAAATGTCCATAAAGCTCTGAACCTAAGAATTTAAAATGGATGGATGTCCAATTGCAATAAATCACAGAATATCCATACCATGGAATATTATGCAGCTATTAGAAGAAATGGGTTAGGTCTTTTATCTATTGACCTGGAGGGATGCCCATGATGCACTGGTCAGGAAGATAAGCAAGCCAGGGGCCGCACACAGTGCATAAACAGGGCAGCATTCTTGTAAAAGCAAACAGAAACCTCTCCCTGTATTCAGCACAGATGCCACATTGTGGATAAAAGAGCGTGCGTGGGGAACTGGGGGAAGGGCTCCCAATGGGCTGTCCACCAAGGTCAGTGGGCAGAGGGCATGGCTGGGGGATGGTAGGAAGAAAGGGAGCAGTCAGGAATTTTGTTTCTTGCTATTCCTTTGCATGGTTTCACTGACTGAGCACATGGTACTGTTTAATTTGTTAATAATTTTAATTAACAAATTAAATAAAATTTTAATAAAATTTTATTAAAAAATTTTTATTTAAAAGAAAATTTTATTTAAAAGGGGGTGGAGGGAAGGCAGAAAAACAGGAGACCAAAGGGGAGAGAGAGGAAGGTAGACGGAAGGGAGGAGAGAAAAGGAATGAGGAGAGAGGAAGAAAGCTAACAAAGCAAAAAATTCCTGCTGGTCAAATATGGTTCACCGTTAGGAGTCTTCCTACTTTCCCGGAATGCCGAGATTGGAGAGTTTTATTCTTTTCTTTTCCACCAGCCCCCCAGCCCCCGCCCCTAAAGTGAATGTGCTGACTTATTTGGAAGAGGAACTCTTTGCCCTCTGCAAAGCCCCCTTTGCAGAAGAAACTGTTGCTGAAGCGCTGAGCATGCAGGCTCGGTGCGGTGCGGAGCCTGGCAGGTGCGGAGGCAGGTGCAGAAGGGAGCTGAGGTGGGGGGCGATGGGGAGAGAGCCCGATGTGATTAAGCTGATGGAAGGCCTCCCTCTCACCAGGCACTGCAGGAGCGGTGCTGCTGTCAGTGCCCTTCCCAGGAAGCCCACAGTGAGGGGCAAGGCCCCCACCTCCCCCGCCCCTCCCCGGGGCACTTCCAGGGAAATGAATAATCGTCAGGCCAAACAGATCCTTCAAAACATAAAAATAAAAAGGGCTGGTGCTTTATCTCAGTGTTGCTTTCAAATGGAAATAGATTCCATTTAACTCAGTGTTTATTGAGCCCCTACTATGTGCCTGGCCTTATGCTTATATAATGAAATTATATTTTAAACTCCAACATGCAATTTGAGGGCTTTTTTCTGATTATAAAGGGGAAAAAATCATTTCCAACTACTGGAAAATATATTTTTAAATGACAAAATTGCCTCTAATTCCCAAAACACAGACACGGCCCTCTTGTTATAGGCTGCATTCCCAGCACCAGCAGGGTAAGTGGCACATAATCGATATCTCATCAATATTTGTTGAGAAAAGGGAGGCAGGCAAATAAGTTATAGTAAAATTATTTATGTAAATCCATTTTCTATGCCTACATTTTATATAACAAGAAAACCACCCCTCACATACTGTTTTTTAAACTACTCATTCAAATTAATAATATATAATAAGGCTTTAGCCAACATTAAATGCATTTCTTAAATGCATCGGGAAACCCTGGCAATCTGGTCCTGGGGCAGGCAGCGCAGGTGTGTGTGCTGTCTGGCAAGGATGGTGTTATCAGTGCCCAGGGCCCGGGGTGGGGCCGAGGACGCCTTCTCTACCTTTCCCACGGTGGCCCTGAGCACACTGGGATCATGCCCACGTCGTTACTTTGCTCACTGCCCTGTTCTGCGCCTCCCCACTTGGAAAAAAGGTACAGCGAAAACATGCCAAGGAGAAACAACGCACGGGTCTAATGGGGAGCTCACGAACTATTTCCAAGCAGTTGTACACACGCGCGCGCACGCTCAACTGCAGCTGTTGCACATAATTAATGTGCTAATTATACATAATTATCTAATTACTAAAGGAGGAAGTTAAAGCAAGTGCTTTAGTAAAGATATTGAAATTGGCTCCTTTTAGAATACCCTGCTATACAGACTATCTTGCTATTTCTGAAAGTCTCTCTTTTTGTCTGATATTTGAAGGTTCTGTAAATAGAGAAAAGTCCTTAGCAGTGCTTCAAAGTGTTATCACGGGCTGGATGATTTTAGTCAGTCCATCAACAGGATTTAAAAATATATTAAATGGAGGGAAATTTGTCATATCATAAATCTTCACAATGTTCTTTGAATCTGGACTGGTAACACACAGAGTCCTGTGAGTAAAGAAAGCTTCCCCGTGGAAGTTTCAAAGCAGGCCAGTCCCACAAAATGACAGAAGGAAAAAAGTGGAGATTAAGCGGCAGGGTAAGGCTGGAGAACTATGCATCACCTGGGTGTTCCATATACTGCTGTGCCATAAAACAGAAACTAAACGAATGTGATGGTGAGCGATCGGTGGCCCTGATATAAACCTGGAAAACACTGTTATCCTTCCCCCTTTGTAGAGAGCTAGAAGACGGATCTGCATGCAAATGGTTCTCATAAGCACTGCATTTCTGAAACAGCTTTTTGACCGCAAACCCTTTTTCTTTCACCTCGGCTGTGCACCTGTACATTCCAGGGGAATTCACAGCCAATCTGGATTTGAGGCCAGGGGACCACTGAGTCCCTGGGCGGTGGGTGGAGCTTCGTTCTGAGCCTCAGCCCCAGGTTACTGTCCACTGGGAACAACCTCACGATAGACACTTGAGAATCTAAAGCAAACTCTTGGATGAGCCTCCAAAAGCACTGTTTTCTATTCATTGCTTCTCTCATAAACATTCCCACCAGGACTTTGAATGTATTATCTGGACATTTATTATCTGTGACCAAATAATTAAATCTTTTATCAAATGGTACCCACAGTATTTCTTGAGAATGTTAAAGGCACTACAAATTAATTCCACATCAGAAAAAGAAGAGCCCGCCTCTCTACATAGGGGATATAAATTAGCATCTTGGGAACATATGTTATTGTATTAATTTGTTAATTCATACTCTGTCTCCTTCCAAAAATGATTGGAGGCATCTTTTTTATTTTTAATGCTGTCATCAAAAATCAATGGGCCGTGACAAACGGAAGGAATGAAAATACAAACCAGTTGGATCCTTCAAAGGCACATCTCTATTACTTTTACTATTTAACTTTAACTTTTAATCTTGGGCCATAAAAACTGTCCTAATAAAAGACTCATAAATATCTCCGGAATGTGCACAGGAGCGACTTTGATGACCCGCGAGCATATGCTGGGCTCCTCCTGCCGATGGGCCGAGTTACCCACGACAGCCTGGGATGGAGCGTGGAGCAAGGCGCAGGTGGGGCGCCTTCCTGCCCGGGGGTTCCACGTTGGTGATGACATTCGCAAGTGAAGGCAACTGCTTCTGCTTTCATTTTTAAATTTTACTTCAAAAGCAATGGAATTGTATCCTTCATTTATTTGCAAGCCACTTGGGCAGATTTTTAGCATGAATAGTTCAAGCATTTTCAAAAAAGTAATTATACACCACTTACACATATAACATGATAGCCTGAGATGTGGGTCTCAGGGAATTCCCGCCGAGAAATCTCTTCTCATCCAGTCTGGCTTTGCACATTGTAGGGACTAAGTTTTTACTTGCTCTATGAATGAATGAATGCATTTCACCAGCATATTGCTCTTTTAAATCCTGTTTCTAATCATACTTTGAGTTCTAAAGTTAATGCAATCAATTGCCAAATGAATAATTTCAGATTATTAAATGGGTTTTCTTGAACATGTTTAATTCAACTGAACAACACATTTTTAAAATTAAAAACACCAAAAACTCAACATTATTTTTCCCTCAAACCTTTTTAAAATTAAATTCTGAAAACAAATATACTTTTAAAATTGTATTATCATAGTGCATTTCTGCATGAACAATACATAAGGCTAATGGCTTTTATAATGTGATACATAAATGCAAGTTTACAGGAACCAGCAATTTATAACACTGAGTATTGTTTTTCCCCCACTTACACGGCTTTATCCTTTTTGCTACTCACTATTCTGAGGAAACACTATACGTCTGTGATACTTGATTACACTATCTTGATTACCATTATTTTTCTAGCTTTCTTAAATTAGATGCAAGTAGCATTCCTAAGTATAGAATATTGAATAGAATACCATGTTTGAAGCCAGTGTTTCTAAAACTCTGTATTTCTTATGCCCAGCAAGTTTTAACACAACTTCTTTTCATATGTAAAGTGGATCTATGGGATCCTATCTCGCACATTCAATGACGAACGTGCAAAGAGCAGTAGCTGTGTGTTTTAGCGCCGAAGGAATAATCTGTCATAAACAGCATGCTGTATTTAATATTCAGATCAAGGCATCTCCGTCTCATCCTGGCAGACCTCCTGACAAAAGCCATCCTGCGTCTGCCAGGAGTATCGAGTCCAGCTGAGGACAAATTTCAAGATGAACCTGAAATCAATTTGCTATCAAATTTTCATGCCTCTCCTAGACTATCTGTGGCATTTTAATTACAAGCACCCAAGGCCGGGGGTACTACAGATATTGACACTGCTCCTACAATAAACTTTATTGGCAACCTCTGCCTGAATGCAGTACTCAACTGGAATAACAAGAAATATAGGAGGATATGTAAGTGGGGAGGTACTGTAATCACTCTGAAATCATTTTGTTCTGGGCATTTCTTAGGCAACAGGCTCGGGAGATAGAACTCCGGGCTCTCAGAAGAATGAACGACCTTCACATTAGACGTGTCTGCAATGTTCTAGAGCTCTGCAAGGTCCCCGGATCCTCCTCCACAGGACAGCAAGGTGTCATCTGGTTCCCTTTTTGTTTTCGGGTGGATATTTCTGATGCACATCATTTCACAGCTTTGAAAAAAATTCAGATCCTTCTTGAAAGGTCAGAGTGCCTGGGCAGAAGGCCCCCTTGTAGACCATGCTAAAAGGCTGATTTAAGGGAATGAAGTGGTCCCGGGCTGGATTAGGAGACAACATGTGTGTGTGGGGGGGGGGGGGGGGGGGCGCGGCGCAGGGAGCTGCGGGAAGTAACCAGCCATCTTTATATTAACAGCAGCCTTTCCTGGCCTCTTCCTGACTTTTGCACAGGCTGCTGGAAGGACTGTAAGTGTCAAGAGATGGGGAGAACTACAATTTGCTGGTCACAAAAGACCTTTGCTCTGGGAAAATTAACATCCTCAGACTACAGATGTGCGGTTTGAACCAGGCACACCGAGAAGCCCATTTGCTCGGAGAGTCGGCTACGGCACGCTGTGCAGGCGCATGCCCTCCCACTCCCTCCGACAGCAACGAGGGGTGGAAACGTGCCGGCCGCCCTGCCGTTACGGTGGCCGTGTGCCGGCACAGGGCAGGCACACCTGGGCAGGCCATCTCCGAGAGTCCTCGGCGTTACCACCAGGCAGCGGCGGACGGAGGGGGAGCCAGCGCTCCGGTAAAGGGTTAAGGTGGCTCTTCAGGAAGGAACGCACGCCTACGCATGCACACACATGTGATCTCACAAAGCTCACTGGCAGAAAAGACGTTAGCACACAATTTACAAGCAAAAATACTCTTTATTGTAAATCCCATAGAGCCGATTGATTCTCACCCAGTTCTTTCATTGATTTCTGCCAAACTCTTGTATCCACAGCCAAGATTCAGTTGATATGTGAGTGATTTCTGGTATAAATGTTGGTTGATTATAAGTCAACCAGTAAGATGAAAGTGAAACAATCAAGGTAGAGATGTTTTGGAACTTCACTCATTCCTCAGTGATATGATCAGTTTCTTTGCTGAAGTGGATAATATGCTGAAGGAATATTTGTTCATTCTTAAACAATATTCATAATGTCATGACTACAGACATATTCTTAAATTTAATCGGCATCATTAACATTGTAATTACTTTCTTAAGCCAAGGCAATACAAAGAAAACAGTCAACCAAATATTGCCTGTTTCCACGGTGTGACTCCTCCCCCCACAGCCGCTGTGGAGCTACCGAGGGGCTGTCACGGAACTCAGGTTTGCAGAGAGATGCGTGGCTGCCTGCCATTCTAGATACGGCAGGTCTAGGCAAACCTCAAGAGCGCAGATTATAATAGTGAAAGGTAGTAAAATGACTACGAAGCACTGAGCTTTTGGTGTTTAATGACTTTGTTTTGAATGCAACTCGTTTAATTGTAAGTTTGCATGATCTGTGTTTTAACGGTGCCTGTGTCTGACAACTGGGTCAGGGATTCTTGCCGGCTCCGGCCCCTGAGCTCCAGGCCGACGTGAGCGGCATGCACACTGGAAACAGGGCCAGCGAGCACGCAGGCCTGGATGCTCGTGTGCCCACACGCACATGCACCCTTTAACAGGAGATCCTGCTGGCAAAATCCCCTCATTTTCCTAGAGAAGGAGATATTTTCTTTTGAACACATCCAGGAGACCCATGACTGAGATCTAGCAGCAGCAGGTAATTAAGTATCTGTGTTCCTGAAAAGAGCTGGTAGGCTTGACAAAGACAAAAGAGACAGAGGGAACAGCATTCAGTGCTTTGGTCACGGAACCTCAGCAAGGAGACCAGCCCCGCAGAGGGAGAGCTGGCGGGCAGTTCCGATGTCCGCAGAGCCACACACACCAACTCCCTTTCAGTGTCCGCGCTCTGCTCTCCACCTCTCTCACCGGGACTACCGGCTTTTCGTCTGTTCATGTGACACGCAGGGCACGGTTGCCATTCACTTACTTCCGAGAGGTGGGCAGCATTATTACCCTCTGAAGCTTGTTCTTGTTCCTGCGGCAAAAACCGATTGGAGAAAGGAAAACTAGAACGGGGTGGGTGTGGGTCTAGAAAACACACAAGCGCACTGATGTTGAGGCAAGGCTGCAGGGCAGTCAGCTGGGTCCTGCAGTCAGAGGTCCCTGTCATTTGGTTTAGTCTAAACAGGTGAGAGTGCAGGGGCTCCGGCACGCCTTGTTAAGCGAGATGGGATGATGCTGGGAGCCATGGCGGAGGTGCGGGGAGCAGCTTCAACAGGAGACGTGCACAGCCAGGCTGTGCTCCCCCTACAGTGTTATAACTCACACATGCCCCGAACAGTCGAGGGCATATATATCAAGAAGTGCAATGCTGATCTGGCTGAAGGCAGCACCAAGATATTTCTCAAAGGGCGCCGGGGTGGGGCTGCTACTGGAGACATTGATGGTTTGTGCTGTTTCCTCAAGGATGAGATACCTAATATGACATGCGGTGGGCTTTGCTGCATGTATTTTCAAAACATAAAAACACAGACGGCTTTTTATGGACAAACCAGACTAGACGTATTCCAAAGTGGTCCCTCGAAGCGCCAGAACTGTAGGACATGGGCAAGGTATAAAATAGAACATCCTGTCACTTGTCAGTGACACAGTTTGCTTGTTTCCTTTTCATTTTTACTTTTATCCCTGAGGGTCAGCGGCTTAAAATAAATGTGCATGTTTCCTAACCTCAATTTACATTTCAAATGTGCAATCTAATCTAGGGTGCTTGGCCAGAAAAAAAATATTTATATTTATACATCACTGTTAATCTTGTCTCTAGAAAAGAGTCAACACAGAAATCACTCATCTTCTCTCCCCTCCAGACACTGCTGGTTCCGAGGCTTTACCTCCTCTGCTCCTCGGGCTGCGCAGGAGAGCACTGCCAATGCCTGTCACTGTATCCGAGATAATGTTGCCCTTGCAAGAAAAATCTCGCTCCTCCAGTGTTTACAACAGCATAGATTAGACAGCACCTGGGCCTGAAGGATCTGGGCTCAGCAGAAACAGGGCCTGGGGAAGTAAGATTGCTCAACACCGAGGCTCCAGCAGGGCTTGCACTCCAAGGCTCTTCCCACCTGGCCAGCGCAGAGTCGCTGCACCCAGGGATGAAGCAGGTGCGGGGAAAGGACACAGAATCCCTCACTTGCCCATAAACATTTGGGTGGATGGACATATTTTTGGACATTCTAGCTACACTTCTGAGGGTGGAGGGAATCAAGAATGAGAATGTTCAGACTCTTGTTCCTTTTCGTTCTCTTCTCCTCTTTCTTAGGTTAAAATAGAAATGTGACGCACACCCAAGCGAGGCTGTTCAGTTTATAGAGTGGCTAAGTCACTGGCCAGAAGCGATATAGGGTGCCGGCGTGTGCCAAGAATGGGTTCGGGCCCTGGGCCGAGGGAATGCGGCCTGCCCCGCTGCCGGCAGGGACCAGAGGCCAGGTTGTGGGTGGAGGGACGCCTCCCACCTCTGATGTAGTCTTTTCACACCCATGGAAGCCACCTGCCCCCAAAATGGAAGCCAGCCGCCTCCCTCTCTAGGCAGCCCCTGCTTGGCCAAGTGACTGTCGTTCGGGCACCAACCAAAGGGACACCCGGCCAAAGGCCCGGTAGGTGCAGGCGGTCTGAGTGGGGCTGACCGGACACAGTGTGCCTTCCCTCTACATCAGCCCTTTCCTCTGGAGTTCAGCCAAGGAAATGTGGGTTGCCAAGCCAACCTCCCACTGCTCTCTCCAAATCACATTGCTCATGATTAGGGAGAGAAAGGCCGAATCTTCCTCCTCGGCCCTGGAGTCCTCTCCACCCACTCCCTATACGAAATCAGTTCATCTGGGTAATTTTTAAAGTGCAGCGCCTGGGCCAGCTGGAACCTGTTCCTGGCCAAATGCTTGGGGTTTCTTCCAGCCTCAAGCCTACGTGCTCCATGTGCTAGTGAGAGTGTGGAGACATAGCCAGGACTGGGGATGAGGGATTTGCTAACCAGACTTCCCAGCAACTTCCCAAGTTTGGAGCAAGCTGAGAGCCTCATTTCTGGTGAGGCTGCTCGGCCCCAAGAGGCAGATCGCTGAGCCGCAGCCTGGCATCCGATTCTCTGAAACCTGGGAGGACCTGGGTATCTGGCATTGGACCAGGTTGTCGGGCCGCCCAGGCCAAATCTATGTCCTCACTCTCAAAAAAGTAAGATGATTTTCATGGGGAAACGGATTCACTTTATTTGCTTTGGTCTCTTCCAGGTCCGGAGTGACCTGCGTGCTGCTGAGCGGGCCTGGGGACTCCGACTCTGCTCTAGAAACCAGGCTGGTTAAATGAGGCATTGTCAAGCCAGAGGCTGCCTTGGACTCCTGGCAAGTGTGTTAACTCAGTATGAAATAATATAAACAGAAAAGAACAATATTCCCTGTCTTCTCCCTCCAAGTATTTTATAGGCTGGGAATCAGTATTCATTTGGGATGGGCCAAACACTTTCAAAAATAAGTTCAGTGTATTTAGAAAGATCTTTAGATTTGAAGTTCCAAAGAACGGAGGGTTGGCGGGGGGCGGGTGGTGGCTGCAGGGGGTGAAGGCTCCTTTAGGGGCCCAGAGGAGTTCAAGAATAATAACAGTCCTTGGTGGAGAGGACTTGTACGAAATGCACGGTTTGTCTCCTTTTGGGCACAAAAACCTGTACATAAGCATGTACAAACCATAAACATTTATACATTCTTCTTCTGGGGGTTCTGCAACACTTCCTGGTCATTATTCATATTAATGAATGTGTGTTTCGTTTCTAAGCTGCTCAGCTGAAGAAGTCTGGTCGAGCTGTTCCAGAAACTGACTAACCCAGCTGTGCCTACACGGGAGGCCCTCCCGTGGGGTGGGGTCCTGTGTCCGGGGCTGGCCTGCCAGACCCTGAAGAAACTCACATTTGCTATTTTGAAACTGTAACGAATTCTTCTATCCACCCACTGCTCACAGAGATGTTCTGAGGTTGAACAGAGTCGTACTTAATAAATTCAGGGTGCAGAGGGGAGAAAAGATAGTGTTACTGAAACACAGTCACCCCGCTATTCCCGCTTCTGGGCGCATTTAAAAAACAACAAAGCAGCAGGGTGCTTTCCAGGTCACAGGGGCCCAGGAAGAAAACTTTGAGAAGACGCTGAGAGACTCGGAAATCCGTGCAAAGATTTTTTTAAAATCTGTAATGGAGGAATGCATTCCAAGCGAACACCAACCTTGTTGATAATACTGGTTCAGAAAATAATTTAATTTACATAAATGAATTGTAGAGAGTACCTTTCTCTTAGGATTTTCTTTTTTATTAAATGCTTCTTTAGTTCACTGTTTTTAAACTTTTCCCCCTCTTCAGGGATATCTTAGGCTTGCCAAGGAGCTGTTTCCTAATACATCCTAGAGAATATATGATTTCATTTTTCCACAGATGCATTTCTATACACCTGGTATTTCAGTTATTTATTAACCATGCCTAGATTTGTGGTTTCTAGCTTTATATCTTTAAAGTCATTAAAACTTAATAGGAGAATTAATCATAAAAGAAATCTATCAAACAGAGTTGCCAGGGACTTTTTTTTCCCTGACATTTTCAAAATATATCTGAATGTTATTTATTTCATCACATCCAGGAAATAAAAAAAAATAACTTGCAGCTTCCAAGTTCAGAGAAAGCATAAAAATGTGATTTACCATTTATTGTACAGTTAGGCACATGCACATTATATATTGCATGTTAATCTTCAACTGGCTAAGTTTAGCAAATTTGACAACACTACTGTTTGCTAGTGAGGAGAAAGAATCGACATCTGTTTTCTTCCAGATAGGATTCCTTCTTGGAAGAAATCAGAAATACGCCCAGGCCTTCTATATTCTGGGTAAACTGATAGAATGCTGGCTGTCTAAATGGACAGTCAAACCACAATGCCCCCTGGTGGTTAAATCATGCATAAACATATGTATGTGCTTTTTGCACTTGGTGAATATTTTTAAGAGAAATCCAATTTTAAATGATGTGGACAGTTTCTTTTTGCTTTAAAAACCCAGCACTGATGGTGCTTTAAATGAGAAATAAAGAGGTGCTTTGTTGTTAGTAAAATTAGAGGCACGTTTAGTTTATCTAAACCACCTTGATCAAAGTTTCCTTCCTTCCTTCCTTTCCTTCTTTCTTTTTTTCATAATAATGGATTATATTTTAATCCACACTAAAGAGTAGGAATATGAGGAAAAAAAGAATTGCAGCATATGTATTTTTTAAACTAAATTTAAAAAGTGGAACCGTCAGCAGATACTTAAAGGTAGACCCACCGATCTGTTGGTGTGTTGCCACTTCCGTTAAAATGGAACGAGAGCAGATTCCAGATTTGACCAGGAGACAGAAGACTCCATCTTCCCATCATGCTCTCAGCACGCACCTCTGATAAGCAGCTTAAAGGGAATTCCTCAGGTCCGATAGGAATAGTGACTCTCAGGCTTCTTAATCCAGACACACATGCTTGTGAGTTAGGCCTCATAAATCTCAAAAACAGTCAGCAACACACGAGAGGCGATGTTGTTAGAAGGCTCAAATACATTAAATGGGAACGTCGGAAACGTGGACTCATTAATCACACAAACAATACTGACACCTTGTAGCAATCGAGGAACGCAGCGCCTTCCTTTCTCGGAAAGCGGCTCATTTACCTCTTGCTATCTCTGGAAGCAGGGAGGCCCGGAACGGGAGTTGTCACTGCACTCCCTCCTCACCTGAGAACGATAGTTCAAGGCCATCCAGTAGGTGGCGGGTGAAGAAGGCCCCAAAGTTCCCTGGTCTGGTTCCAGGGCTGCCTGCTTTGCCTACAGTGATTTGTTTCCGAGGCCAAACCTTCCCAGACGCACCCCCCCAGGGTCACAGACGATAGCACCGAGACGTGTTGTGGAAGGGCACTGGAACGCCAATGCAGTCCACACCACAACGTGTACGTGAGTGTTCATAGCAGTGTTGTTCCTGACAGCCACAAAGTGGAAACAGCACACGTGTCCATCAACTGATGAAAGTATAAATGACGCGTGGTACATCCATGCAATGGAATATTATTCAGTCACAAAAAGAAACAAAGCGCCGATACACACCGCAAGGGGGATGGACCGTGAAAACAACTACGTGCTAAGTGAAAGAAGAAAGAGAAAAACCATGTGCTGCGTCATTCCATTCACGGGAAATGCCCAGAACAGGCAAATCCAGAGACAGGAAGCAGACCAGGGCTGCCGGGGGCTGCCGGAGGGGCCACCCGTGGGGGCGAAGGAGGACAGAGTATCTCCTTAGGCTAATAGAAAATGTTCTAAAAACTGATCATGGTGATGGAAGCACACTCTGTAAATATACTAAAAACCACTGAATTACGTACTTTAAGTGGATGAATTGTGTGGCTGGCGCACAATATGTCAATAAAGTCCTTTTGTTTTGTTTTGCTTTGTTTTGTTTTGTTTGAAAAGGATATTGGAGGGCTCGCAGCAGGCAGACCTTGCTTGCCAAGGGAGATAGAAGTGTCTGCCCTGGGTGAAGGAAGAACAGGCAGGAAGGAGAAAGGGCTGGACTAGCCTAAGAGAAGCCCGCTGAAATCCTGGGCCAAGCTGGACTCCTGTCTCGCCTTTGCAAAGGGGATTTGACCCAGCTCCACACCCTCGGAAACCTTTATGTAAGCTCTGGGAGGAGTGTCTCTCCCCCAGCTCCTGAGATCTGACGATGAGGCACTTCGAATCACAGGGGTTTTCAGCCCTCACTGCCATACACCCCCCTAAAAACCCAACATCCTCCCCAACCAGAGGTCCGGATTCAATTAGCCTAGGGTAGCACTATTTTTAAAGAACTTCCCAAGTGATTCTAAAGTACAGGCATAGCTGAGGACCACTGTTTGGGAGCAAGCCAACAACAACAACAAAAAAAACAACAGAGTAGAATTAAAGGAAAAGCTGACTGAAACGGTTGCTACCACTCCATTTCCTAGAAAATCTCTACTTTGTATTTCTTCCTGTTCTCCCAAGTACGTACCTAAAACTCTGCAACTATCTATGTATGGCTGCAGCAGGCAGGACATGGTCATGCTGAACTCTCCATCAGACGGCTTTCACAAATAGTGCCAAAATGTTTGAATAAAGGAAGATATCTGGACCAGCTTGTCTGCTCTTTTACAATGGGCGGGCACTATTCCAAGAATTGTTTCAATATACTCCCCCAAAACATGCATGTCGAGGGGGGCGCATTCAGGCTCAGAGATCAGGATCGTGTGGGCATTAACTGAGGACTTCAGCTGCCAGCTCCCGGCTGAGTCTCTGGCCCACCCGACATTCCTCACTGTTGAATGCTTAGGGACAAAAGCCCCCGCCTCCTCCACCCCAGCAAGGCTGTGTGTATTTCCCTGGCTGGGTTCTAATCCAAGCCAAACACCAGTAAACCTGAGTGCAGCACCTGCATTACTTGCTGCCCAGAGAAAGAAACACACTGGCTTAGAATTCTTTCTTTTGGAACTCCCCAGAGCCAGAAAGTACGGACTCCTCGCAGGCCCCGCCCGGGCGTTGCTGCACATTGTGCTCTCTCTGGGTCTGTACTGATCAATGACAATTTTGGAAAACATTGCCTGAATAATTCATCACAGAAAAAAGCTTTTGGATTAAATGATATTACTGGGGCTTCCAGCATAAACATTCATGTGTTCCCGAAAAGCTGGTCCAGCTGGAAGGCTGCTCGGAAATAATCGAGATGACGCCCAAGCTGAGCCCCCCGTTTTGTAAACTGAAACGAGTGGTCTACCCACCCCAGGCCATGCAGACGTGCTCAGGTGTCTCAGCCAGGTGTTCCAACAGCATGCGGCTGGCACTTCTTGCCATGGTTTGTTCAACGTGGTAAAATGCTGCTATGGTCGACTCAATGATGCAGCATGCAGTATGTTAAAAAAAAGATAGATGAAGGGAGAAAGGAAGGAATGATAGAAGGAGGGAAGGGAGATGGGCAGAAGTACAAAAATGTTGGCTACATTTTGTGCGGAGTGTAAGTGAATGGCAATGGGGACAATTCAATTTAGTCTTGGCGACTGGAACGGAGCCTTATCCCGCCCACAGTAAATGCCGAGCAGCCGTACATGTTTTTCAGAGGCCCACCTTTCCCCCACCACGCGCACACACGAGCACAGAAACTATGAGTAGTGCCCTGACTGTAAGTAGCAGCGCACCTAGGCTTGTAAACCCGGACGCTGGAAAGCGACCCTGGGTTCCACTCACTGGCATCACACCCCGAAACCCTCAGCAGGGCTAATGACCATGCTCGCTGGCTTTTCCATTTCATTATTTTGTTTGGTTTTTCTTTCTCCATGTGCAAGAACCAGGTTTCAACCCACTTCCTTTCCATCTGTCCTTCTTCCGTTTTAAAAGACTCAAAGCAGTCAGGCCTCAAAATGGGAAGCAACATTCGGTACTACCCAATGCTAGTTAGCCCAAGCACGTATGTCTATTTATAGCATAGAAAGATGGAATGTAAGGCAGGGGCCCAGGACATGAAATTCAAGTGCTTAACATCCAGAGACAATGGGACCTACATTGCCTTGACCTTTTTTTTTCTTTTCACGAGTTCATTCCGTGGATGTAGTTTACAGGTGTTGGTGTCAAATCCTTTGCTGGACACTGGACCTACAGATAAAAATAATAAAGTACCATCCTAACTCCCTGAAAAGACTAAGCCTGGTGGGGAAGAAAGTCAAATGCACAAACAGGGTACGAGCAGGGCGTTAACAGGGGCTGGGCGGGGGCTCTGAGCCATGAGGCGGGGAGCCCTTCTGCAACCCACCCTCATGGTCCCAAAGACAGCTGTGGAGGGACCTGCAGTCTGTGCCAGTCACCAAGGGACAGGAACTCCCCACCAGTCCCACCTGGCCATTTATAAAGTTTAAGGAAGGCAAAAAGAACCACAGCTAAAAGGAAAAAAAAATAGAGACTGTTAGAAGGAACTGGTTTACAGCGGGGGTTGCTCCCCTAGGCTGGTGCCACCTTCAGTCAGGAGCAAGGCCGGGCGGAGGAGGGAAGCATGCTTGTTGCCCCCACCCCAAGCAAAGTGATCAGGGTGGGGTAGATTCCTGGCATCTCCCACCCCAGACGGCACACCTTGAGCTGTTTGGAGACAAGGACTCCAGCAATTTTTCATACGAATGGAGAAAGACCCACATGGTTTTGATACTTAGTAAAATTCTGCTTTAATCAAACTTGGTTAATTATTGACTCAACAAGGATGAAACTAGAGTAAAATCATTTTTGCCTTAAGCCAAACTATTAAGAAGCCTCACGTAGTTAATAGACTAAAAGTCCTCAGAATTATTCCTTTAGCTTTTGTAGTATTCAATCTTAACTCAACGAGTGTGCTTCTCTCTCAGTGCCAATGAAGGAGAGGCAGCTGAGGAAGTTGCATTTATATTTTAAAAAAAGGAATGTGAACTAGCCAGAAACAAATACCTCCATGCTCTTTTGCTGAATCAATAAACCAGCGTAATGTGCCTTCTGAACTTCTCCCACCATGCGTGCCACTAAGTTCCTCTCAGCCAAAGGTACGCAGCCCCTTTTCTGTCTCTGAGTCATTCAAGGCCCCAGCAGCAGCATCACACACAGTGCTTCCCCGTGGGAGGGGTTTTCTACTACCACAGGTTTTGAGAGCAGGGCACGTGTGATTTGAAAGCGTGAACCCTCCAACACAACTTGCCCTTAGCTGGGGAGGAGGTGGGGGCGGAGACATGCCCCTCCCCCGCCCCACTCCTGAGCTCTGACAGCAGGAGATGGGCCTCATTAATGACAGTGTGAAATTTACAAAGGAGACTAAACCACAAAGCACACAGGAACTCTCACCAAGTTCTGTCTTTTCCCCTTCACACTGACAATCTTGATGATTTCTTAAAAAATCCAATTTCCTTAAAACCGCATTTTTCCTAAGCCCTAGTTCCTCTGTTCTATCATTAGTCTGCCTTTTAATTTTTTTTTTTTTCCTTTTTTGAGGTAAGACGAACAACTTCTTGGAAAAAACAGCGAAGGGCGACATCTCTGGACCCAGCCTCCAACCCTGTAATGTGTACAGTGCCCAGCGTTCAGACCGTGCAACTCTCATCAGGGAAGCGCTCATATCCAATCGCACAAGCACTTATCAAACACACAATGGGGTGTCGGGGGGGGGGGCGGGGACAGAAACATACTACTTCTGCTCACAAACCAGTTATCCTAATGCCCATTTATAATTTCAGTAATTACTGTCATTGACATAACCCCAAACGGATTGAAAGCCTACAAGGCGTTGGCCTCATGAGTACACGCAGAGCTTATAAAGGGGCCTGAGACCCCGCTGCCCTGGTCTCGAGTTTCTCCTGGTGGTCAGTAGTTACGGTGAGGTGTTGGCAGGGGAAGGCTCCAGCCTGGCACTTACTGAAGAACCACTCACTGACCATAATAAACGTACCACTCTGGTAGGGGTGCTGGAAGTGGGGGAGGCTGTGTAGATGCGGGGGCTTACGGATATGGGAAATCTGTGACTTTCTACTCACTTTAGTTGTGCCCCTAAAGCTGCTCTAAAAAATAAAGTCTATTTAAGAAATCAAAAAAAAAGTTTTGGAAAGAAAAATTATGAACAAGATGAAAAGAAACCACCTTTCAGAAGAAAAGATGAGCCTTTTTTATGGACCTATATTTCTATAAAATCCTATTTACCTACACATCTCCCTACACACCACCAAGCCTGCATGGAAACACACCCACCAGAGGGTGGTTGGCTATTCTGTGCCAAGGCAACAAGCCTACGCAGAGGGTTGAGCACCCAACACCCGGGGCTCCCTTCAGAATCCTTCCCAAATGCACCTCCTTCCCCCCAAGTCTGCTACTGATATTCTTGGAAAGATTTTACTCTTGATTTTTGAGTACCTGATTCTCCTTCTTGCTGGTTTGACAGAGCTGCAAGGGAAAGAACTGATGAGTAAGGGCACCTTCTCTCTTGCCATGCAGATGGGCCAGAAAAGGTGTCACAGGGAGGCTGGCGTGAACCACCCAAGTCTTGGACTCTGGACCTCAAACAGCTTCCCATCATCCCCTGGGGAAGAGCAATCACAAACTCATAAAGAGAAAGCTAATATTTTGGCAGTAGGGTCCAAAGGGGCCTCTGTTAGCAGAAAATCAGAAAATCGGGGCGTGTAGAGCATATTCTTGCCTTCAAGTCCACAAGCCCCAAAGCAAGTGGGACGGACGAACTCATTCAGCACAGCACGCCCGTGGAAACGCAACAGCCGCAGAGTGGCAGAGGTACCTCTCCCACTGTGGTCACGCCAAGTGAGCTGAACAGACCCACGGAATGCCAACCACCCACTGACAGATATGAGCCCTCCCTTAACTTCCATCTTTAGCTCCTCCTAGATATGAAATTGCCCAGTAGGGCTGCACGCTGCAACAAGGTCTTCAGCAGTCTCTGTGTACACTCTGCCAACCGGCACTCATTTTTGTAACTTCAAAAAGGCGGAGCACCAATGATGCTTCAGGCATGCGCTTCATCTTTTGAGACAGGAAAATGGTGGGAAGTAGGGGTGAGGGCAGCCAGGGAAGCTAAAAACCCATGTAGAAAAATAGTCAAAAAGAAGTATGAGCTCAAACTGTCTAGAAATTCTGAAAGCAATAATGAAAACCCATAATCCAGCTCAAGGCACCCCTTCAAGGTATTCAGGAGACTCTGTGGTTCCCATTTAAAATTTCCCTCTCTTGGGGAATTTCTGACCCTCGGAAACAAGTTAATTGATCTTGATTCTTTAACCACATAGTAACTTGAAATTATGAAAGCAGTCCATGCTCACTTAAAAAAAAATCTAGTACGGATTGTTCTAAAGTCAAACAAGATGGTTTTCCTATGGCTTCTTACCCCACCCCACTCCCCAGGGGTCAAACCTAATGAAAAAGTCAGCTACACATCTCTTTAGATCTCTTCCTATGTGCACGCAGAGGAATATTTTTTTTAATGATGTGTAATTAAAAACAATACAAATCAATGACCCATCTCCACTTTGCAAGTATATCATATCCTAGGGGCCTGACCTCCTGGGCTCAGCGCGGAAGAAGACACCTCGGTCCATCTGATGGTGGTGAGCTGGGCTGAGGCAAAGTACCTGAGGAGGAAGTAACAAGGCCCTCTAAGGACAGGCCTAAAACCCTCGGAACCGGCTGTCACCGTGCGATGGACATCGGCCCCTGACTCCATTGACAGGCCTTCCTCCGGCTGCAGGATCTTGACTGTGATTACAGGAAAGGCCATACCATAAGGCGGAGAGGAGCTAATTGACAAAAAGTTCGATGTGCTGACTCAAAGACAGAGGGCCAAGCCTTACATTTCTTCTCCTCAAAAAGCCACTGACGTGCAGTCCATTAAGCCACAGCCACGCGGACCCGGGAGGGGAGTGTTTCCAATCAGAGCGCATGTGAGCCTCGTGCAGCAGATTCCTGGCCTTTGCGTCAGGCGGGGCTTTGGAGGGCAGCCGACAAAAGAGTTTTTAAGGGGCACAAAAGTGGTTTGTCTCTGGTTTTCTTTTCTTTTTGCTTGCTTATTGCTTTGTGGTTGTTTCATGTTTATATTGATGATCCAAAATGCAAAAGAAATGTCATCGTCTTGAGATTCAGACCTTCGCTAAGCCTCTGGTTTCCAACTTTGGTACCTCCCAATCATCATAAAAGTCTGGACTCCCTGCCTGGCTTAGTAAGGCAGGGCTACCATTACTCTATCCAAATGGAGAGAAAATTTGGGATGATCACATATTTCGCAGGGGGTAAGAACACAGACTTAGGAGGATCAGACACATATTTCAGCTGCACACTCCTGGCCGGGTCACTTAGCTTCTACGTGGCTCAGTTCTCTGACATCCCAAGTAAGGACAGGACTGTGGTGAAGAATTCATTAATGAAAAGTATACAGAAAGAGTGCTATGTATTGTATACTTATATATTAATATATAAGCACATGGTAAGTGCTATGTAGGTATTATATTACCTATATCTATGCTGCATTCATTGTTATGTTATTAATCAGAACTTATACAAAATGATCTTTAAACAGCCCTAAGATATTTTACAAATAACTCAACTTGACACTGTAGGCACCTAGAATGACTGAATACAATTGCAATTCTGTGCTATATAAGGGAATACCAGACACACATTAATTACCCACACAAGTAGACATAGCTTGATACAACAGTAAAGTTCCTGAAACTTTGTATGCATAAACTAAATCACACCTCCAATGGACTGGGTGAGGTTGCCACTGCAATGGGTCCTACAATGGACCTTTAACGTTCCAGGGAAGCTTCTGGATCAGAACAATGCTAGCCAACTGTCTTAAAGTGCAAAAATGTTTCTTTATTATCTTTTTAAAATTTTTCAATTGCAGTTTGCATTCAATACTATTTTGTATCAGTTTCAAGTGTACAACATAGTGTTAAGACAATCACATACTTCACAAAGTGCCCCCCCCCCCATATTTCTGGTACCCACTTGGTACCACACACAGTTACTACAATATTATTGACTGTATTCCCTTTGTTGTACTTTACATCCCTGTGACTGTTTTGTAACTACCAGTCTGTACTTCTCAATCCCTTAATCCCCCAACTACCTCTTCTCTGGTAACCATCGGTCTGTTCTCTGTATCTATAAAGCTGTTTCTATTCTGTTTGTTGGTATATAGTGTCTTTAGATTCCACATATAGGTGAAATCATATGGTATTTGTCTTTCTCTGACTGACTTATTTCACTTAGCATAATACCCTCTAGGTCCACCCATGCTGTTGCAAATGGTAAGATTCTGTTTTCTTTACGGCTGAGTAGTATTCCATTATATATGTACCCAGCTTTTTATCCACTTGTCTACTGGTGGGCACTTGGGATGCTTCCATATCTCGGCTATTGTAAATAATGCTGCACTAAACACAGGGGTGCGTATATTATTTCAAATTAGTGTTTTGGATTTCTTCAGATATATTCCCAGAAGAGGAATCGCTGTGTCATAAGGCAGTTCCATATTGAATTTTTTGAGGAACCCCCATACTACTTTCCACAGTGGCTGCACCAATCTGCATTCCCACCAACACTGCACAAGGGTTCCCTTTCTCCACATCCTCGCTGCACTTGCTGTTTGCTGGTTTATTGATGACAGCCATTCTAACAGGTGTGAGGTGATATCTCATTGTGGTTTTCATTTGCATCTCTGATGATTACTGATGATACACATCTTTTCATATGTCTATTGGCCATCTTTAATGGACAAATTCTTAACGTAGGACTTTTTCTTACAACTGCTCCAGCTCCTGGTTGGAGAGTGAATGACAGGCCCCGGCAGTGGAAGTGGAAAACACATATTATTCCATTAGGTAACTGGCCTGAACTTTTTCCAGCCTTCTCCCAGGAGGAAGGCCAACCCATGACTGCACAACATCACTGGGAACAAGATCCCCGAAGGTATGACTGCTATACCTGGGGCCAGTCCGAACACTGCAGGATGAACTACGACGCTTTTTATAAAATACCACTTTGCGAGGATGATAGATAAAAAGTAGCTCCCACACGGACTCCAGATGATTAGTAGTGGTTACTTGGAGTGCTGTGCTGAGCACGATCATGATTGATTAGTAATGCCTGACAGGGGTAAAGGACTTGGGAAGTGGATGCATGCACACTGAGTATTCACCATTCAGTATATCAGGGATGAAGCTCCTGGTAATTTGTCAAAAGACTACAAATTAAGGGGAAAACCTATTTGGATATGGTGATGCATGTTCTCTAAGAGCTCACTAACTCCTTCGGTTACAACTCTGAAGGTTGTTGCACATGAGCACCACAATAAAATTTCCCTAAGCCAGTACATACAGAAAATTCCAACATGAACCCAGTCTCACTGGGGACAGCAGGGAAACACAGACTGGGTAAACACCTCAGGTGTGTTTGGCCCCAGGCTCTGTCCCGGGGTCACAGAGCATCTCTTGCTCGCTGCCATGGTTCTAGCTGTAGCAAAGCCCTCTTACATTATCCACAGTCAATCCAGTGCAGATTAGATGTTGAATATATTTGATTCCATCACACTGTGGGGCAGGGGCGGGGCTTACATATGATAAAAGAGAGGCTAGGAATTTAAAGGAATGGACTGAATTGCTGAAGAATCATTGAGGTGGTCTGTTCGGTAGGCCACCATCCTGGGTCAGCTTGCCCAGTGGCTAGTGATAGAAAAGAAAAAATAAATTATTCAGTTTGAAGATACACACATGTATCCATGTTGGCAGAAGACACATCTGCTCGATGATTGTGTGGCTGGGAACCCGTGCCTCAGGCAGTCTCCACTGGCCTTTGGTGCAAGCCTTCCCCTCTCCCCTAGTACAGCGCACACAGTCTCTGCGGGACTCTCTGTTTTCCTTGCTACGGAAGTGCCCCTTGAGCCACAGTGCCAATTATTTTCTGGGTGTTCATTTAACTGTGATGTGCAAGCCAGGAATTTTCAAGGGGGAATGCCAAGTTTCAGAAATGTAGAGAGTACACGCCCACACCCTCCACTCTGTGCCTTAGAGAATCACTACGCTGAACACATTTCAGGTGCAGGGACAATGCCAAGTGATGCCACCCAGCAGCACTGTGGGCTACACAGTCTTGATGAACGTAGCTAAGGGAGGGGGTAGAGGGAAGTGCAATGAGTAGCGGTGACTCTCAGGTCTCCAGGGGCACCTGTGCCTGCCCCCACCCCAATCTTCAAATGACTGTTATTCAAAATAGTTTCATGTGCTGGAATTTTCTCCAGGGGGTTCAAATTCAGTTCTCTTCTTCCAGGTTGCAAATAAAGAAACTCCAGGTGTGAGTCAGCGATTCCCAGGTTGATCAGATTTTCTAATCACTCCCACACAGGTGTGATGCAACTCATATTTCATTGAAAACAAGACACCAAGTACAATTAGACCTTAAATACAGATCAGCTGGGGGAAGGGAGAGACCTAAATTCAACAACTGTTCACTGAGCAGCTATTCGGTGTGGGCCACAGTTAGAACTGCAATAAAACATGGTCCTTTTCCCCAAGGGACATTTCATCCAATGGGAAAGATGACTGTGTAACTGGACAACTATGATACAGAAGTGCCCATGTGTCAGGCAGCTGGAGGGAGGAGATGACCAGTTGTCTGGGTGAGTAAAGGCCTGGGGAGGCTTCACAGAAGACAACATGCCAAGCGCTGGGTTTTGATGGACGAAGAGCAGTTTGTTAATAGACATGAATCTGAGGAAAACAGGAGTTGGCTTTGTTTGCTGTGGGATATAGGACTGAGGGCAAAATGATTGGATATTCAGATGATGCTCTGCAATTCAAAGAAGGCCATCTGAACAATTAGCAGGACTATACTTCATTTGGCCTCTACACAATGTCAATCAGAGAAGAGGCCCTGTCTTCCCTCTTCTCTGATTGAAGTTAGTCCAATGTCAGAAAGAACTGAGGGTCCATGATCTTCTTGTGGAGAGTATGAATCACTTTATAGGAACTACAGCAATGAGCATGAGAAAACCCCACCACCGCGGGGTGCCAAATTATGGGTGCCAAAGGAGCCCACCGCCACTGCGGCTGGAGACAAAAGGAGCCACTTAGCTTACATACATGCACACACACACACTAATGGCAGGTTAGGTCACTTTAAAACAGACTGATTATACCCAGAAGTTAGCACAATGCCAAACTATTCAAATGTCAAACAACACGAGCATTTCCAGCATGCTTCCATCAGTGCATGGGTGACAACCATCGTGCCCATACATTATCACCCAGCTACTTACCTATGTCCTCGACAAGGAAGAATCAACCCCAAGTAAAACTGAACCCACACCACAACTAAAAAAATTTTTTCCAATATGAACACATCATTTAGTGTAAAAATAAACAGAACTAGAAATTGTCTTTAATAAACTAATATGAGTCTCCCCAGAGGGTTAATTATGTCACTGTGTATTTTAAGAAGAATGTAAATTGCCAGTTTCAACAGATGTTCTTTTAAAAGGATTGGTTATCTGGGAAATGACAGGCCTTTGTTAGAGCTCACCCCAGTGGAATATAAACATTAAAGTCACCCGACTATCTGTCACCTCCCCCTCCCACTCCTCTGACAACTGTTACCCACACCGATGCACTCTTTGGTTATCAGCAGCTTAGTGACAAATGTTCTGATGATTTCCAAACTCCCCTCTGACCACTGCAAAGACCCCAGAATGGCACCTGCCCATCATTACAAGCCCTGGCTTGGGTGCTCAGTAGTGGCCCTATCCAGCCTATTATTCTGTTACCCTGGACAGCAAGGGTATGAGATCACAAAAAGCCACACCTATCCACATTTAGTTTAAATATTCGATGTGTGAAATGCATGGGAAATGCACGTGTACGTAATTGAAAACTTCCAAGGGAGGAATGAAAATTTGTAAAAGTCATTAGAAGAAAAACAAGAGCATACATTTCTCTATTGTTTGCTCTCAAATGGCATTTTGTCATACTGAAGTGTGTTATCAGGTTCGGAGTGAGAGCATCAGCTGAGCTGAGTGGCTGAGGAAGGACAGAAAAAACCCTCAGTGTGGCAGTTGATTACTCCAGGCTGAATGAAGGCTGCTGACCTGGGGCTGTGGGCGAACATGTGCTCCCATGTCACAGGCAGTTGTGGGTGTCTGATTGCCAGCCTCACTTGACCTAACTCTTCATTATCATCCTGGTTAGACTCACTTCACCGGTAGGGAAACTGAGGCTGAGGGAGATTAATGACTCCTACGGAAAACTTAACAGAATGTGCGTTCGATATCGATCTGCTAGTAACAAGCATAAAATCTCATCTGAGCCAGAAAGGTAAGCAGATAACTATTGATTTCCTTAACTGTTTCTGAAGGGGCTGCTCAAAGTAGGAGTCAGGCACTCTGAACAGACTGGGTAGTTTCATGTCCTGCAGACTGGAGGGGACAAGCAGCCTAGTGCCATGATCTGTGGGAATGACCTAAATGGCAATGAAACCGAAAGAAGAGCAACAGTAGATGTGGCCACAGAGCTGAGAAAGCTGCTTAATGTTTAGTATTTAATTGAATCACTCCACTACTTTCTCATGAAAATATCATGTCCATTTAATAGATAAAAAACTGAGACTCAGAGAGGTGAAGTAAATTGCCCCTGGGTCACATAGGTCCTAAGTGGCCCACAAGGACATCCCAAGCCTACATGACTCGGAGCTGCCTCCTTCCACTATAATCGCTGTCTCAGAGGATGCTGGGTAAGCACAGCACCCTGGCACCACCCACCATAGCGGCTCCAAAGGCTCTCAGATCAGCTGCCTAAGGACCCAGGAGCAAGGCCGGGCCAGCAAGGTATCAAATCCATCATGACCAGATATCACACTGGCAGACCCAGCCGAGAAGTCAGGAAGGCCTGTTTGCAGAAGGAAACAGGAAAAGCTCAACCTCAGCCCTCTTGGGCCTGAAGAAAGGGCTCAGGCCTACCACTGTGTAGTTATCATGACATGATTCCAGGATGTGCCCTTCACCAAGTGCTGACCTGGGCAAAGCTCACTCTGCTGTTGCGAGGGGCCTACAGTATCCATAGAGTGACCCTAAAATTCATCCTGCAGTAACTGCTGAGGCTTTGCCACATTAAAGGGTACAGCGAGAAAGGCCCACCTCCCATGTTCCCTCCATTCCCAGCCAAGGGCAGTGGGGGCCTTTCAAGTCTCCCACTGGGCATGCTCCCCAGTGCCCAGTGACAAACCTACCTATTCCACAGTCCAGAAACTAGTTTGTGACCACAGCAAGCAAAAGTCTGAGAAAAAGAAGGCCCCAGCCCCACCCACTCTAGAGACCCTATTCCCGATGCTGTCTGCAATTCCTTAGGAGCCAGGAAAGGTGAAATAGTGGTCCTTGGGTAGAAAGATCGTTTTTTTCCCCTTCAGTCCAGGTCCCTGCACAGAAGTTGATTTAGTGACATAAGGCTGCCTTATTTCTAATCTCACGTTTGGGGGCTTGAAGGTTCCTGGAAGCCAGATGGAGAGACGGCCAACTACAAGGAGACAATTGCTACATTTCCTGTATACTCTAAGGCACAGGTGGCAAACACAAGGCCCGAGGGCCGAATTCAATCCTCCACCTTGTTTCTACCTGGCGGCAGCACTGAGCTCTTGTAACTACTCCTTAACAGTTAAGGAGTAGTTACATTTATACAGTCCTAAAATTACATTTGGCCCTTTGAAGGCAACCGAGAGGCTGATGTGGCCCCTGGTGAAAATGAGTTTGACACCCTGCTCTATCTAAGTGGTTAAGAAATGTGGCTCTAGAACACTGGTCCTCCACCTAGGGCATTTTTGCCCTCCAGAGGCATTTGGCAATATCCAGAGACATTTTTGATTATTCCTACCTAAAGGGGAGTGCTTGCTAATAGCATCTAGTGGGTAGAGGGAGGCCAGGGATGCCGCTCAATGTCCTACAATGCACAGGGCAAAACCCCACAACAAGGAGTGACCCAGCGCCAGTGTCACAGTGCCAGCACTGAGAGTCCCTGGATTAGAAAGAAGGAGCTTTGGCATTAAGTCCCAAATACATAATAACAGATGAGCCATGACTTTGAGTTTTCTGAAACCTCTGAGTATGATGGTCCTGATGCTATAATGCCATGCAAAGATGTCACATTAATAAGTGACTCCCTCCAAACATGTGGGCTGGTCCTTAATAGATCTCATTAGTCCATATTAGTAGATAGGATGCGGACTTGTGGAAGCAGTCCCCCAAGGCTCAACTCTGCTGATGCATCTGATTTTTCCTGGGGGTAGGGGGGCAGGAAGGAGGTGGGGAGGGAATAACTCAATCCTTGCTTTGGTCATTTGGGGAGACCTAGTACCTGTCTATCTCAACATGTTCAAGATGAAAAAAAAAAAAAAAACACCTGAAAAAAAGAGATAAATTATTTATCCAGCATAAATATTAAAGAAAATTGCAAAACATAGTCTGGTGTCACCACGCTGTTGTTACAGAATCATCTCGTTATAGCTTCTGGCAAAATGCTGTTGTCCTTAATATCAGTACAACGGAATCAGCTGGGATGTTCCAGTCAGGGTGCATGTGTCTGCTGGCTGTCCAGTGCACTTAGCGGCATGCCAGCCAGCTCGTCACACCCCAGCGGAAAGTTGTGCAGGGACACCCTCTTAGAGATGAGCCAGATCGTGCAATTCCTCCACACACAAGTTGGAATTTAAAACTGGCAGTCAATCGGACAGGCACCGTGGTGCATGCTGCCGCTGGGGTGACCGGCTGGACCACCAGCTGCTGAGTTTCCAGGAATTTTGAGCTAGTTGCTGGACGCACCCATCATTAAACATTAAATTACATAAAATCACGATTAAATAAACTATAAAAAACAAAGGTAAGAAGTAATTAAAACTCTATATTTCTGAATGATGTTAGTATGTTTGACTACTATCTGTGCTTTTGAGGCTATCTATGTATACCGTGTCTGCATACTGGCGATACCCCCCAACACACACGGCATGCGAGGCCACCTCCATTTTTCCTGACTTCCCGTCGGCTGTGGCGTATTTACACTACCAGCATCGGCAAACACTGCAAGTCATAGTTTGTTGCCCTCCTTAAGAGTTTGTTGTTAACCATTTACCAGTGCACCCCCACACCCCCTATACAGACACCACTACATGGTAGCAGCATGCACACAGGGTTTTTGTTTGAGAACAAAACATCTATTATTCAAAGTTTAGCAAACTCTTTACTGCAGCTACATGGGCTCCTAGGTAACCAAGAAGTTTAATAAATCTGTACGATGGTAATTAAACACTGTAAATAATTTATCTGCTGCAGCTTCCTGGTTGGTCTGATAGGCCTTTGTAGAAAAGTGATCCATGCTGACTTTCTGAATAAGGCTGGCAAAACAAGTGCAGGGAGGAGTGCTGGTGGAAAGTGGGTTTGCTCTCAATAATGTATGAAGCCCCATGCTGGGGAGAGGGATCCTAGGAAAAGCGGCTCCTAGGCAATCTGTTCTTTCATCTGCAGCGTTGCGGAGGCGAAGGTGCTGCCCCGAATCAGAAGCACAATCGCTCACTTGTGAGCAGATGTCCTTCACGCGGCGGGCAGCGCTCTTTTAACACAGCTGAACAAATGCGCGCTGCAAGGCAGGCTCCCCTCCCCGTGACCGAGAGAACACAGTATATATTAATTTAGCAGGTTGTTGAATAATGTTTGAAAGGGGGATTTATGAAGTAGAAAAATCATGCGGCAAGTCAAAATGCCTTTCTAACCAAATGGGGTGAAGAAAAGGGGTTCAGCTCCCAGGGAAGATGAAGTGGAGTCTGACAAACCCCCACTCCCAAAAAGCAACCGGAAAGGGGTTCCCCGAGCAGTCACTCAGAGATAGCCCAGTGGGGCGGGCCCAATGCAGAGCCGTAATTTAACATCCACCCCCCAACAGAGTGTTTTCACTGAAGGGTAGTTTGATTCTAAGTGCTTGTGCGTGGGGGAGGGTGTGAGTGAGGCGGAAGGGATGTTTGGGAACTCTCCGTGCTGTACATTCAACTTTGCTCTAAAAAATAAAGTTTATTAGTATTTCTGTTTAGTATGAGTAGCCCTAAACCCAGAATTGCTTTCTGCTTAGGAGACCACAGGGAAGGCCTTTCAGTAGTCACCCCAGCGTGCTGTGTGGCGCACTCTCGGTTCCAGCACAGCACTGCCAGTTGTGCCCCTCTTCCATCCTATTCACCAGTAACGAAGAGCAGCTCATACACACACAGATGCCCACACACGCCTTTGCCTGTGTCTGCAAGTGGACAACGTATGCAAGTTAACTCTGATTCCCAGTAAGGCTACCAACTTCACATGTCCATGCCGGTCGGTCCGCCCCGCTGGAGGGCAGGTACGCCAGCCTTGTGGTGTGACCTCGCCCCCAGACAACCCTGTGGGTGGAAGGAACCCCGTCCCACGATGTAGCTGTTACAGAAATGGAGACAAAGGCAGTATCCCTTTAAGTTCCTCTCCCTTTGCTCTCATCCATCTTCCAGAGCCATGAGGCCGGGACAACTCCGGCAAACTCAATCACTTCTTCCAGGCTGACAGAATTCGGTCCACTTCCCATATTTCACTTTGGGGGCAGGAACTATCTGTTTTACCCAGGAAAAGTAAAAGCAGCAATCTGCTTAATGAGTCCCACCTTTAAAGCCCTACAGCCACTCAACTTCCGCACACAAATACTATTGTTTTCCACTTCAATAATTATTAAATTGTAATGTAAAATGCAACTTCTGCTTAAGTATGCGTGATTATTAGACTACAAGTCAATTGTGGATAACACCCAGATATAAATGCAGCTAATAAGTCTTACTGTAATGATTAATCAATTTATGAATACATTATTTAAACTAATAGCTCAGGTAGGGTATCTTAAACAAGTTACAGAGTACATCGACCAATTCAAATACCAGCTGCAGGATCAATAGTAAACTGTAAGTAAACTCTGGGGAATAGGTATACTGGCAAAAAAAAAAAAAAAAAAAAAAAAAAAAAAAAAAAAAAATCTGCGAACAAAAGGGTCTTGGATGAAGGAAATGTAAAACTATTTAAATTTTTAAGACAAATGTAGGGCATTTTTAATATATGCCAGGGTTTAAAGGGAAAGTTAAAAAATGTGTTACCTCAAATTTTGCTCCTTTTTCATGCCATTCATTGATAATTAAGGGCAGCTCATAGAAACTCATGTTCACAGGAACCTTTGTATATGTTTGCAAGTAGACAATGTACTAAAATGAATTTTGATTCCTTAATTACACATGGGGTTCATTTCATTGCAACATACCATATTTATCTACTCATCTACAAATTTCCTTTTAACAGAAAAAAGAAGTGCATCTATAAGGTAAGATTAGCAGTTATCCTGACAGGGCCCACGTCCCAACGGAGACATCAGGGGACACGTGTTCGGTGACAGCCAGAGAGGTCCCCCCAACTGTTACCCGCAGAGGGGCTTTTGTGAGCAAAGATTTCTCCCTTCCCAGTTTTTTTTAATTGAGGATAATTAATGTGAGTTTACTAAATAAACTAAAAGGGCCCTGATTTCCATACATGTGATATTTTATCATAGCTTCAAGTGATGCTGCATTTACAAAAATTAATTAGTATCTTGTGAGACTGGCCACACATTATTGAGTAGGGAACAGCAGCTGAGTGAAACAGATGAAATATTGGTAAGCGATGCAGCCCACAGTATAAGTATGTGAAGGGGGTCAGAGGTTAATCCCTATTGATTTTCTGAGTCTGCGTACAGCACCGCTGGGAAAGCCGGTTCTGTTGGCATTCAGCTAGCACAAATACATTATAAATCTTACTGTCCACCTTCACTGATCAGTGTCACTTACTTCCTCCGCTAAAGACCATTAAGAAACTACTGAAAAAAGAAATCTACCCAGATGCAGGCAGAAAGGAAAGCATTTTAAAAGTCTCCATGTTCCAGGATGCTTTTGGAGAAAGAGGACTTCCTGGAAGCAGGAACACACTTTCTGGGAGCTGGTCCTGCGTACAGAAGGTGACATGCATAAATACAGAGTAATTTTCACAGGACTTCAACATCACATTGAAATGGTGGAAGTAGCTTTCACATTTGAGTGGATGGAAAAAAACAAGAAGAAAATGACAAAGTCAAATATTCTTATGGACACTGACAGAGGCATCTCCAACTTGGTTTTGTAAAATTTCATCCTCGACACAACCTTAAAGGTAATGAAGAGTAAGCTTCAGGAGCCATCAAGTCCATGGGCTTCTTCCAAGAGTCTGCACTGAATGTTTTACTCTTTTTCCTAAAGTGGGCCCCCGGCTTACAGAAACTCCAGCCTCCACATGCCTGGATGCCCACCTCCAGCCTACTTCCAGGAATATCTAGGAATGACTGTTTCTTTTTCATGCCTTTCTTTCTTTTAACAGACTGTGCCATATATCTCTCATGCATCGGGCACAACTGCTCAGCAAGGCAAAACAGATGAGTAAGACACGGTCCTTCCCTAGAAGGGAAGGTCTTTTTCATACCACCAACTCTCATTCTTGGCAAACAGTCTTGGCACTAGTAACTATTCTGCTACGGACTAGCTGTGTGACACTCAGACAATTACTTAACATCTCTGAGCCTCCATTTCTTCACTATTATAAAAAAGGATAATAATAGTAGCCATTTCACAGGGTAGTCAGGAGATTAGAAATCACACCTGAAGCCCTTAGTATAAGGCCCAGCAGGCATTTAATAAATGTTAGTCAAAAAAAAATTGTGACATTGGGGAAAACAGAGGCCTCTTTCAACCTCTTTCATGAATGGGGATCATGGAGTGGAGAGGTGACGAGACAGGGAGCCACGTGGCCTACCATTCCATCCAAACTCAGGGGCCATATCACCTACTTCTCGGAGCAGGCCTGACAAGAACACCTGCATTCTGCGTTATTCTCTTAAGCCTTCAAAAAGGGTATAAAAGAAACACATGTAGATGTTGAGTAGCTCAGCATTAATGAGAAATAGAGTTGAGAAATCTTTTAAGAAATTTTTGGACAAAGAAGGGTTCCCTTTCTGCACTGAAATTAGATACAGCTGGTGCTTTTATTTTAAATAAAATTAAATAAAAGCTGGTGCTCTTATTTTAAAGCACCAGCACCAGAAAGATGAATAGAAAAGGTTCATAGATATGTATTCTTCCTGCACAGTTTTCATAAACCAGCTCTCCTGTCATCTGCACAACTCTCTCTCTCTCCCCCCACCCCCATCTCTTCCCCACTCTGCCCTGAGTAAAGAGTTAGACTAAAGAGTTAGTATGCTTTTAAAAATTTCTAGAGAGTATGCCAGAATGCTAGGAAAAACCTCTATCCTTGCAATTTTTCACACTTCTCTCCACCAGGCTCAGTGCAATGATGTGCTGATACCAGGATACACTTTAAAAAATTAAATACCCTCAACAAAGGGGTAGAAGGTGGGGACAGCCCTCCCACCATAGAATGATAAAGGTACATCCAGCCAAGTTTTCTTGAAAAGTTCAGCCTCTGCCATGACTCTTTGTTTCAATCGATGGGATTTTTTTCCTTACAAAATACTTTCATTTTAGCATTTTCAGCTGAAAACTATTGAAAAGATGTTCTTCGGTAGGCAGGAGATAAACGGAGCAGGACTAAGCAAACAGTGGACGCCAGGACAGGCAAAGGGTCACAGATTCTTCTAAAACTCCTCGAGGCTCCAGACTGTTTTAATTGTGAACATTCATCAGTGAGAAAAGTTCAGGGCACATACCTCCACACACGCCTGTTTATTTATACGTTACAAATTGTATGACTCAAGGCATGGGATAGGGTTGGAAATGATGTTCATCATTAAGATGAGTGCATACAGGTTTACATCATCTTGCTAATATAGGTTTTTACTTTTTGATTGACTTCTAAGATCTGATGAAATTTTCATTGCTTTTGCCTTGGAACAGATGATAGGTTCATATTAGGAGGAGATGAAGTGGCAACATGGCTATTTCCATTCTGCTTGCTTGTGTTTGCATTGTAAGTATTGTCTTCAAACGCTGGTTTCTTTTACAGCAATGTATTTAAGCTTTTTGTTCATTTTGTGAGATTCTTTAGTTCAAACTGGTTCATCGAGTGTCTCAACCCACTTAACTGAGAACATATGAGAAACGTCAATGCATTTTCCAAGGCTGGATGCAGGTCCCCAGGAAACACGGGCTCCATCATGGACTCTCCACTTGGGGAAAGAGCAGCCTCACTCCGCAGCGCCTTACCTGTCGTACCTGGCCCCCCGACCATCTGAGGACTAGAGAGGGCCCCGTGTCAACCAGCCTGTGCCATTTTTGTAAAGATCCACGCTTCTTCCTTGAGAGTCATCATCATCTAGCAGTTCGGACTGCGGAGCCAGACCGCCGGAGCGGGGACTGCAACTCTGCCACCTCCTCTCCTCAGTGTGCCTGTGTCCTCATCTGTAACGCACGGACAATAATAGCGCTACCTCAGAGAAGACTTGAAAAGATACTTGAGAGGATGATCTGTATATTCATACAGGAAGCACTTAAAACAGTAGCACCTACCACCCGATAAATGTGTTGAGATACGTAATAACAAATGGAAGCGTTTGATGGATAAATACAAGTAATAATGTTTTCTTTTGGAACCCCAACAGGTCCTTCTCACACTTGGGAGACTTCTGCTTTAGAGCAGCACAATCCAATACAGTGCTCTGCTATAGCAGACGTATGTCTTTACCAGTGCCACCCAGTGTGGCAGCCACTAACCACATGTGACCACTGAGCTCTTCAATGTGGCTAGTGTGACTGAAAAAGTTAATTTTCATTTCAATTAAATTTAAATAGCCACATATTGGACAGTGAATCTCCAGAAAATTAACTATGTCTGATACTCTGTAAAATGGAACTCAATTTTGTAATCCATAGATTTGCCTCAAAGAAGGTGTGGCTGCTTTGATGAGACCAGGCAAGCCTGCTTCTGGGCTCTAAACCCAAGAGAATCATCACCTTTAGCTTCTCAGTTCTTTTGCCTCTAAGATGCTACACTTCCCTGTTATTGGCTGCACTGTTCTCAGGAAGGGCCAGTGACTGAGTGCTGCATGTTGGCATTATCGGAGACCTCTAATGTGTGCTGGCTGGGCTTTTCCTAACTCAGCCTGGCTTTTATTTCTGGTTTGGGTCTTGCATCTTGGCTCAGGGAACTCCGAACCCTGCCTCTGACCACTGCCCAAGCTCTCAGGTCACACGTGTACACCACTTTATTTGGTGCTTCAACCCCTGTTATCAACTTGCAAATAACTGTCCACACTCTTCAAATGGACCTCTGTGTGGACTCTCCCTATGACAGTGGCCGCATGATTCTCTGAGGGCAACCAGATCAGTGCCAATCAGCTACAGAGCATGGGAATCATCTTGACTCCATGTTCACTAGGTAAGGTATCCTCTCGTACATCCTCTTGCCGCAAAAGACCTCATTCTAAAACCATAATCTTCATGGTATTCAGTACCAGGGTATACCCATCTACCTCCAATAGGATTTGCTTTGTAAATTATAAAGTCCAAATAAACTATAGTCATAAGTAAAACAGCTTTCCACATTATAATGAAAGCCTTTTCTAACCCAAGGCTGAGTTAGGCCTCTGTCTACTGGTTAAAATTATTCGCACATGTCTTTGTCTTTTGCCCTACATAATGAGATTCTTGAAGGCAGTAAGTGATCCAAATTCAAATCCTCACTGTCTGAAGTAGTGCCTGACACACAGTATGTACTCAGTACAGGTTGGATGGATGGGTGAGTGGATGGATGGATGGATGGGTAGGCGGACCTAGGTAGTGCTGAACCATATGTTAATCTAAATAGAGGAATAGGAAACAATTCAAATACTCTGCCCTTCTCCCCAAGGTTTTTTTTTTTTTCTTTTGTTTTCCAAATATTCTTAACTTATAAGAAACAGAACATTGCTAAATCTTACTTCTATTTTAGGAAGGTGAGCCACCCAAGTCTGTGACAGCCATGGAACTGTGCTCCGTCTATCACAACAGGCTAGTGACAACTACGGAAATGACAAAATGAAAGGGAAAAAGAGGCCACAATGGGAGCATCAAAAGCAAATGAAATACTGAAAATAAGTTAATGGTATTACATTATGGATTCAGCTTACTCAGAAAGGACTTGTCCAAGGGAAGGAGGGGGCGGGGGGGAAACTTACCACCATAACCAGCTGTCTAGTTTGAACTGCTAGATTGCTGAGCACACACTGTATGCATATTCATAGGTACCACAGGACATTAAGCACCTTTGGAACCAGCATTAAACTCTCCTGTCAGCGAGGGAAGTGAACCAATAACTCAACGGCCCCCTTGTGGCCCGGAAGAATTAATGCAGCTTCCAAAGGTGTGAAGGTTCTCCTTGGTGTGGAGTGGGTCCTGGGGACGGGGCAGGGAGCCCTGTGAGAGGAGGGGGATATGCTGAACTACTTGTAAAAGTGTCAGATTTTGCCCTGGTTTGTGGAAGGAGGGCAATGTGTCATCAGGATCAACATTTTTTCTCCCCAGAGTCTGAAAGGAACCCTAGTGTACAAGCCTGTTCAAACTGATGCTTAAAGAAGAAACAGACCAAATGAGCTCAGTATTTCCATTTAAAAATATCATTTAAGGGAATTTTAAGCTGTCTGAGAAGATGGATACGCTGTGTTTGTTTTCTACATTAATGAGCTATAAAAAGAATGGAATAGGCCATAAATACAGTATTTTGTAACAGCCTTTACTAAAAATGCTACTACTTGTGTTTATCATTTACATCCTTGTATACAACCGCAAAATTGATTACACTTTAAACCGCACATAACTTGCTGTGTTTTTCATTTTGTGCTATACTACAAACATTTTTATAACTCAGTTAATATATTCCATATTTTGTGTTCTTATTGATTATGAATATTTCTTTAGGGAATTTTATTGCTTTTAAAATAACAAATGTTAGGTATTAAAAAATAAAAAAACCTATTGCAGCTTTTATATTTTTCTTTCCCCTGGTAATTCTAATACATACATTTTAACACAGCCATAGCCAGAATGTCTTTCCCTGTATCTTTTATACTTCCTCGCACTAAAATTAAAAATCTACTAATATAGTGTATAGTAAAAGGATCATATTTTTCAAAGGAAACCCACCATTTAATGTGTTTGATTTGAATCCATAATCTTTTCCTTCTACAATTAAAATATTAAAGTGCCAAAAGATTATCTGCACATAACACGATGGCTTTACATCAAGTATATATTATCTTTCCTAATTGCCATTTCAGTTTATAGGCTAAAATATGATTTATATATATGATATGATTTCACTATTAATTATCAAATTGAAAAAATAAAATCTCACATTATAAATTCTCTCCTGGAAATTAGTTTTATTATTTTTTCCATAATCCTATCACACAAGCTATAAGTGCACTGCGGCATGAACACTTTAATTTTTCCAGTTAGTTTTAAGCAAGCCCAGAGGTGAGGTTTAATAAGGATCAATGGCACTTTATCTGGGACAGGGCCTCTTCACAGCATGCAAATTACACAGTAACACTTAAAAAAAGAAATAGATTTAATTAAAAAAAAAGTAGAACCACAGGCTCTGGAAATTCAATTAAAGGATTTATGCAAAGGTTTGCTAGGTTTTTATATGCAGTTACTGCTTACATAATGAGCTTTTCATATTAAAAATCAATAGGTAATCTAGACTAGAAGATCATCCCCTTAAATACATTTTTGAAATCAATTTGAAAAATAGTCCATCAACTGCTGTGACTACTCTTGCTGCTTCGATTACACTAAAAGCAATATTTAGATTGTAAGACGTGCTATGGAATATCTATGCTTGGATATTGCTTTCAAGGGCTCTTATACTTGTGAGTGCCTGAGATGATCACCTAGTAATTCAAGATTGTGTTAAATGTATAAATAATTTATTTAATTACCAGCAAAAGCCTACAGATACAACTCCACCGTATTTATAATGATTAAATGAAAGAAGAAGAAAGGAGAAAGACCTGAAGGAGGAAGAGAAGAAAGGAGGAAGGAAAGGAAAGAAAGAAGGAGGGAGAGACAAAGAGACCCAGAGAGGAAAGGAAGGAAGAAAAAGAGGGAGGGAGGGAGGGAGGTAAAAAGAGAAAAGAACCGAAAAACCTCTCCTAAATTAGTATTTGTTCTCTCAATTGCCTGTTGTGAGCTGGCTACTTAGCACTTGGAGATGTGCATTTCACTTTAAAACTCATTTGGGTCTTCAGTTAAGGAAACAATTAGCTAGTTATAACTTAGGCCGACTTTCCATCCTCCCTGAGACTGGGGGACAGGTCTTCAAATGAAAGCTGATGTTCCGATTCTATCCAGTAAGTTCACCATGTATCTCACAGCCAGGATTTGTCTGGATTTCGTAAGGACAACTGCAGACACGTGTCCATGGGTCCTTCCTGGTAAACTGGAAAATGATGGTCACACAGAGGGGTTCACTGGGAGAGGCAAAGGGAAGGAGAACCCAGTAGGTCCAAATCTGAACTCCTACTGTTTGCATAATGAATTAATAAAAGAACCACTCTTCAATACTTCTTTTCCTTACTTCTATTTAAAAGGTTCTTATTTCTAAAAGGTGCAGCGAGCACTCTGTGGCCACCAAAATGGAAATCATGACTCAAGTTATCTTTAACCAGAGTGTGCCTTGTAAAAACAGGCCACAATACTATAAAGGACTAATTTATAACAAAGTCCTTATTCTCTTCTGTAAAGCTCTGAGAAAAAAATAAAATCTTTAAAACCCAAATGTATCCATGTACCCAAAACTCCTCCCTCGGGAATGGTAATTCTTTAGGAAGGTGCTGATGCAGCCAACCTGGGTAACCAAGGAGGGCCCCTGCTCTCAAAACCCAGGGCAAAGAAGATGAAGACAGGGGAAAGGATGAGAAAAAGAAGCTGCTTCTGATGTCTGTGATACTGGTGGTGTTCACGTCACATTTCCTGAAGCACAATTCTGAACACACAGTAACAAGAGCCAGCCTTTCGGGATGGGCCTGCCGCTGGGCCTAGGGAGATTTGAAGGCCCAAGTGACTGACATTAGCTTCATCAGACACAGCTCTGTGCACTCAGCAAGTGCGTGCCGAACGTCTGGGATGTGCCAGGCCCTGCCAGGGCTGTGACAGCAACAGGCGTGAATCCAGTAGATCTCACATGCTTAAGGAGGTTAAATATTTCTAAACACACATTTATTCTTTCTTTTAAATTTCACATGTAAAAAAAGAAAAAGAAAAAGAAAGGAACTGAAAAATAAGGGGGAGTACCTTGAAAACATTATGTGAGGTTGAAAGAAGGCAGTTGCAAAGGACCACGCTTATATGAAATGTCCAGGACAGGCAAATACAGAGACAGAGAGTGCAGCAGAGGCTGCCTATGGCTGGAGAACAAAGCGGGGGTTTCGGGAGGTGATGGCTGGGCGGGAACAGGCTTTCTTTAGGGGGTATGAAAAATGATCTAAAATCCACCATGGTGATGGTTGTACCACCCAGTGCATACACTAAAAGCCATTAGGTCCTGCACTTTAAATGAGTGAATTGTATGATATGTGGATTATATCTCAATAAAGCCTGGTATAAAAACTAAGGGGCATTTATGGACTGTAGTCCAAATAGTAGTGGCTTTAAGGAAAAGCAAACAAGAAAATCTGAACAGGAAGGAACCAAGTAGAAAAAAAAATCTTTGTTTTCCATGAACCACACTAATCTCACAAAACATTTATGCTTTCTCCATCTCTGCAAAATACCTCATACGATGATCAGTTTATAGAATGCATCAGAGTAAGATGCGCAAACACAACATATTGGCTTCCTGTTGAAAGGCTGAAATCAAAATAAGCAGAACCTTCCAATCCCATGCAATGACAGCTTCAGCATAAAATGTCCCAGGTTAGTATGATCAAAATGTCAAATATGAAGCCATTTGTAACAATGTGAGAGGTGTTAGTAATGGAAGTTTGAACAATGTTAACACTTAAAATTTCAGCAGAACCATTTCAATCCATAAATGTATAAAAGTCATTTTACAGTGTGCTTAACAGTGAAGACCAAGAGCTGTTATAAAAGTAGAGACGCCCTCAATGTCACTTCATTTTCTTTTATTCTTATTATCACATTTAAATCTCTCTGTAAAAGTGGTCTTGATAGGTAACTTTATTACACATTTCAAGACTATTCATTCTGAACAGAACTTCCTCCAAGGAACTGACAGATAAAAAGAGACCGCATTCCCCGCACCATCCCTACATGACGCTGTAACCAGAGAGCGGTGGAGCTGCGGTGTGCAGGTCAGGAGGACGTGGTTGGCTACACCACACGGTGGCTCCACGATCTTGGAGGTGACTCCTTTTGGTCTGCAGAGAACCACTGGTTGGATGCAGTGGTCCTTAGCTAACACCTTGCTGTTGACCTTGGAAAGACCTGGGAGTAAAGGGTGGGGTAGACAGGGAAAGTCTGGGCTGGAACTTGTTGAAGAGAAAGAATTCCAAAAAGTAGCCATCACACCCACATCTGCATCGACGGCAAGGGCACATTCTGCCCTTTGCTTGTCTCCTTCTGAGAGGAGGGGCAGAATCTCCCCTGACCTCGTACTGAATGAGGTGCTGGCAGACTGGTCTGTAAGCGGGCAGGTGGGAGATACTTCCAGCTTTGCGGAGCGTTCCCCATGTGCCGCGACTCTGCTTCCACAATGCCGCAGCAACCACAGACATTACCCACGTGGAGAGGTGAATCTATCTTCCAATGACACTTACAGACAAGTCTAAATTTCATATATCCGCATGTATCACAGAATATCCTTTTTCTTTAATGTTTTTCATTTAAAATGTAAAAAGACTTCTCAGCTCACAAGCTGCACCAACAAGCAGTAGGTCAGATGTGACCCACGGGTCACAGTTTGCTGCCTCCTGTGCTGGACCACAGACGAGCCAGGAAGCAGGTAGACGGGTAATTCCATCGCGACTTGGATCTATTCACCCAACACTCTGATGACAAAATGGTGTGACTTTCTTCAGCGGGGCACAACTGGATGGCACTGCCCACATTCCAAATTGTGTGCACCTTACAGAACAGCAAGCTGACTTAGTTTCTACTGACAGAAATTCATAATCTAGACTTTCTGAATTTCTTTCTTCGGAGACAATTATCAAGGCCACAAAGTTTTCCATTTTTTTAAAATAATCAGAGACTTCCGGAACTGACAGCTTTGAAACAGCGCTGGCGACGCGACAGCCCTGGTTTATGAGATGTGAGGCTGACTGTCTTCCCTCCGGCCCTGCGTAGTAATTCCCGCTGCGAACAGGGCAGGTTATAGGAGCCCAACACGCAGCCAAGCCTTTGCGTGGGCACTTCTCTGCGGCTCGGGCTTTAATTTGAAGTCTATACGAGGACTGCTATGTATATATGGCATTACTTGTCCATCGTTCAACTCTGATATTCATCAGCACTTCAACCACGGCAAGCATAGACACCCAAGAAAAGTAGGTGCCCAAAATGGCATCATGATAAATAATTGGAATAACCAAATGAATGGCTTTAACAGAGTAGAGAAGTATAAATTAGGTTACATTTCTAAAGAAGCATATGTTTGGCATTTCAAGTACATGTAGAATCAAAAACTGGTAACTGTTATCTGGAATAGTTTTGATGAATAGGGAAATAAAAACCACTGCAAATTGATGTATTAAAGAGCTTTAAAGTTTTCTTTAATAAGTCATACATCTACTTCACAGTGATATTTACACTATTCCTTGGCATGGAAAGTCCTTATTATTAATATTATTATTATTTTGATAAGGGTGATAGAAACTGTCATCTAGTTCAGGTCAAGTAACATTGAGGGTCTAGTGTTTATATAGTCTTATCTTCTAACTAATGTGGCCCAAATGAAGATTTTTAAATAACACAAGGCAATTATCATAATATAAATGGGTCTTGGAAGAAAGTCACAGAGGAAAACAGGCAATAATAAGAAGAAAGGCAAGAGGTTCAAATATCACTTCAGGGATTTCACGCATGAGGCAAAGTTCCGAGACCATCTTATATCCCACATTACCACAACCAAAATGGGCTGGGGAGAAAAATCGAGTGGTGGAAAAATATCTTCCTATGGAAAAACTGGTAACTTTCTAGAAACATCATACTGAAGCATCCCCCGTTTGAAGGAAAACTTAACTATTATTTGTGAACATTCAAACAGACCAGTGGGGTGAGGAATGGCTGTGCATTCTCAAAGAATTCTCACCCCTGAGAATTACCCAGAATCCCTCTTAAACGTGTACTCCATATTTGCATCAGTGTGTTTATCAGTTGTTGGTTAATTGGCGGGAGGGGAATGAAGAAACATCCCTGACTGTTACGCAGCTGCTGACTCTGGCCAATCTCTCTGCTGTTCTTTTTTATTTTCCCCTCCTGCTTGTTGATTCATGTTAGCAAAAAGACTGCTGTGGCAGTCCGAATCCAATCTGCGTTCCGAGCGGGAAGAAAGGGGCGGGGAAATACCCGAAACACCTGCCTTTTCATCCCAAAGCAAAGGCTCTCCAGTAAGGCCTGCAGAATTCTGATCTTAGTTGCTGGCCAGAATTGTCATGTGGCCGCCCTCAGTGGCCAGGGAGGCCAAGAAGGTGAGTACAGTATCATTCTTTCCCGTATTTATAGTGAAAGGTAGGCAAAGGCACCTGGCACAATGGGCAATACGAATGGGGACCTCTTCCCCCAAGAGGCTGAGACAGTGGAGACAAGGGAGCATGGTTTATTTATCTCTGGCTGTCTCCACAGTCAATCCCATGAAGATGCAGGCAAAAAAGAAACTGAAAATGCAAAGTGACTTAAAACAGACAATCAAACAAACACAGAACCAACACTGGGGCAAACACTTGCTGTCTGTTCACCCGACCCACTTCCTCTTCTTCCTGGGCACACACACAGTTAGACTACGTTTCCTAGCCTCTTATGTTTCACAGATATGTGCCACTCCTAGCCCTGGTCCTTAAAATGTCCTACACAGGATATCCTACGTTCCTGCCCTTCTACCTGCTTAAAGCAGACAACTAAGCCAGCCTTGGAAGCCAGACGTGGAAGACGGCCGAACCAAACGATGGGGGAGCTGAGTCCCTGAGCCAGCACCTGGGAGAGCGGTGCCGGCTAATCCAGAACAGACACTCTGGGCCTTACCTAGGCCAGAAGTAAACTTCTACCATGTTTGAGCCACGGTACGCACTTGGGCTTATTTCTTTTACAGAAGCTAGTGTTACCTTTAATAATACATCAATCTAAAATTTACATGTCTGCTAGAGTCTCTGAGAATTTCATTCACATCTTTTTGGCTCTAATCCCAGGCTACCCATTTTGGCTTGTTTTAGAGACTCTCCAGGTGTCATCTAGTGTGACCTCACCCTGGCTTCTGCGCTCACACTCTTGGAGGATGGCCTTTTCAGGGGAAGCATGCCTGGTGACAGACACTTCTGCCGACCCAACCCGGAGAGATAAGCTTGAGCCTGTGGGCCCCTCCTGCTTGTCCACATGTGAGCTGAATCCAGAGACTCTTCCCCACTGCGTGTGAATGACTTGGCAGCCTGCTATGCTTTTAAAGTTCGGTTTTTCACATCTCTTAACTAGGCTCCTTTTATCCAAAAGCCCTTCTGCACACCCCATGATATGCTTCCAGGGAAGGTCTAGCTTCATACTGAATGGGTGATTTATAACACCATCATCACGCTGCATTGTGGAGCCCTGTCATCTCAATTTCAGAACTCTCGTCCCTTTTCTGTTTACTTTGTGTCTGCCTTCAGCCCTTCTCCAAGTGCTATTGTGAGGAGACGCATTTTGTAACTTAAGAGTTTGGCCTTTATAAGTTACTCTGAGCCATATTTTCCTTGTTCTCCTGCTCCTAGATGGAAAACAAATTGCATGAGGGAAATGGCTTTATAGTACCAGTCCTTAAATATTTTACAGGCAGAAATCTTGGTGGGTGGTTTGGAGGCTCAATTACCCCTCTCAGTAGAGGGTATAAATATCCCTGAGGGTTTACATAACAAAGCGGAGAAGACTCCTCCATGCCACTTAAAACTCAGTATTTACATCTGCCTCTGAAACCTACGACTCAATGGCGTTTGAGCATTCGAAATGAGTAGGCCAGCAGGGCTGCACAAGCGTTAAAACCAATGTATCCACCCATCTCCCTACTGAGAGACACAGTAAGGACAGCTAAGTCGCTCAGAACTATCAGGTGTGAGACACCATGATACTCAAAGTTGCCCTCTTGAATATACTTTTGGAAAGAAAAAGCAGATAAAAAGGGAAGTACTTTCAACTGTTAGCTACTTAAAAAGAAAGTGGGAGAAGAGCTGTTCTAATGCAGAATTAGGCTGCTGTGGGCTATCGCTAAAATCAGAATATGGACTGTAACTTTCTAACTGCAGTCTGCGCTGCCATGTATGATTCATCCACAACTCTCTGAAGTAAACACTATTATCCCCACCTAACAGATGAGAAAACTGAGACTCAGAGAGGTTCAGCAGCCTGTTTGCTATTAATAATATGGAAACAAAGAACCGAGCACCCAGTCAGATTGGCCAGCATTGATGAGGTTTCACTGTTCGGGGAGTAGAGGGTTAGGGTCCCCATGGAGTTTACAAACAAATAAAAATAAAAGGTAGCTTGGAAGAGCATTCCCAATCTTAGGGATCAGATCTGCTCAGTAGGAAAGAGCAGCTGAACAGGAAACAGGCAGAAAGCCACAGAAGAACTGCCCCCCCACCCCCACCCCCACCCCACCCCTCCCAAGGGGCCAATCAGAGCGACTTAGCAAAGAGATGAATTCTGACTGATGGCTTAGAAACAAGCAGGGAGTCTGAAGTTTTTGTAAAGGAAGGAAAACATCAGCAGACACCACCCCAACCACCCCACCCCGAATCATCAATTTCAATTTCTAAAGAGATGTTAGGAAGGAACAAAAAGAAAATTTAACCAAAGGTGTCATTGGGCCTGGAGTTACTTCACAGCAAGAAAGACAGAACACCTAGAATGTTCCAGTATGTGCACAGAGTTATAAGGATTATGTTCTTCTTGATTCTGAGGAAACATAAAAAAAAAACTAAGTTTCAGTGCTATGTCTATTCAGGCTTTTATCAGCACTAATTTAAGGCCCCTTCTGCCTTATAATTCTGAACAGAGGGAAAACAGACATTAATTAAGCAAAGCTTTATCTCTTTCTACTCTAATGAAAGCCAAGTTACAGTTATATTTTTCCCCAAGATTTTTCTCCACTTAATGAAGACATCATCCCTGAGTTTTCAAAGTAACTTTACAAAAGAGCATTCAAGAGACATTAAAGTCAGTTTAAACTAAAAAGTCTTTTTGAAGTCAATAAACAATAAAAGAACAATGAAAAGAGAGCCTTTGATCGTGCCTTAGTCTAAAGTCTTTAATTTCTGTTTTAATCTATGAGATGTGTAAGCCTTGTATTCAAATATTCTTCACCTCTAGAATCCAGTAAGCTTGAATCAAATGTTTGTTTTATAATCTTCCCCTTAAAATGTGTATGAATATGTATTTATGTATATATGTATGTATATGAAGATGTGTATATATGCAAACATAAGTGTGTATGTATGTGTGCATGCATGTATATACACATACACCACATAGCTATTCATATCTATCTCATTAACTTGAAGGAGGTCAGCAGGAAGTTCTCCGCTAGAAATGGAAGAGGATATTTTAAAAATTATTTCCATTCTACTTCTTTGAAAATTAAAAAAAGAGAGAGAGAGAAAATGGAATCTTTAGCTTTGAAATTCATGACAAGATCAAAGACTATAATGCACATAGATTTTTCAAGGTATACATTATTAATAACACAGGCAAACACATAACTAATCAATAACATGGTCAAGAAATGATAAGGTAAGCACGTGTTTTTGGAGGCTCCCTGCCTAACACCACGAAGGGCAGGCACTGGGTTCTGGCTCTGAGATCTGTTTACTTGGGCATTACCCACAGCCCGACCATTTCCTCCCATGCTGTCATAGCAAGGATGTCTAATAAAGTGGAAGGAAAGGGAAAAAAACACCTTAATATGCCCCATGTGCCAAAGGTCCTTCCTATGTATGACCCTCTTTTTTTCCTTTATTCAGGTGAAATTGTGTGTCATAAAATTAATGATTTTAGAATGTACAGTCCAGTGGGGTTTAGCATACTCGCACCGTTGGGCAACGACCACCTCTCTCAATTCTGAAACAACGCCATCCCCTCAGCAGGAAACCCCATACCCACTGGCAGCCCCACTCCCCATCCCTCGTCCCTGCTGCCCCTTCCACCCCAGCTGCCATTCTGTCTCTGTGGGTTTGCCTCTTCTGGATGTTCTATAGAAACGGAATCATACAATATGTGACCTTTTATGGCTGATGTGCCAGCCTCTTTTAATTTAAAAATAAATTAAGTCTATCTGAATATAACTCCGACTGTAAAGATCAGTTCTTCAAAAAGAAAAAAAATCCGTGTCATACAACTATTTCAAAAATATAAATTGATTATATCACTGGTGCCCTCTGATGATGGGTATTATTTACCATGGTGCATTTACATGGGGAACGTATTCCCAAAATTGTGTTAAGTGGAAAACATTAGCACCTTCCTGGAAAGCATATTAAATAAAGAGACTATGGATCTATGGGGTTATTTGTGAAAAGGCACATTATTCAGAGATATTGCCCCAACCTTTGAGCTTGGGGTCTCGGGATAAAACACTTTTTAACAAACTTTCCCTCGGGGCCCCTCGGGGAAATGACAACATGGGCTGAGTGACTGTAGGTGCATGTCAGTATGATTTCCACACCAGATTATTCACCCACGTTAGGAGTGGGAATTTTTATAATTCTGTTTCTTTCCCTGACCTATTTCTCCCTTCCCCTTTCACTGATTTCTCCACTCCTTCCTTCCCAGAAATGAAAGGGAGAGAGTTACCCTTGTCAGACCTTTAGAGAAATGGAGCCTCCCCAGGAAGAGTGGGCAGGAGCAATGTAAAACGGGGCCGTGTTTCTACATTTGCACATAGAGGGGAAAGTACAGACAGATCTGGGTTCAAACCCTGCCTTTGCTTCTGCCATGGACTCTAAACAGCGTATTTGTCCTGTGGAAAATTGGGATTGCTGTTAAGATTAAATGCTATATAGGCAAATGGTAAGCACTCAATAAATTCTAGTCCTTTGGCACTACTATTTCTATTCTGTCAACTTACTTTGTATGGACTATAGGAAATAGTGAGCATGACCTTTGCTCATACTGTCAGTTAACTCCCCTCCCCTCCTCTCCCCTCCCCGCCCAATTCTGTTTACTGTTAGATATGCCAGTGTGCCCCTTGGCCACAATGCTGAGGGATGAGCCTTGCGCCTCAGCTTCCGTTTGCCAAACCTCTCTGAGCTAGGCCAGTCAGAGCTGACCAGGTGTTCACTGACGCAGGTGTGCTCTGATCAGCTTCACCTGCTTGTCAACAGGCACTGCCTGTGTGCTCTAGATTCTCACCTCCAGACCAATGAGCACAGACTCAGTTGTAAGGGAGGGAGACCCCCTTGATAAAATTGAACAAGACCGTTCAGAGGCCCAAAGGTACACTAGGAAATTGGGAAGTAAGATTCACTCTTATTAATCAGCCAGGTGACCATTTGCAATATAAAACACTCCTTTAAACCCTTTACTTGACCATAAACCTTAACAAACCTGACAAAGAGTGGCCCTGGGGTGAAGTAAGCGTTAGAATTGCCCAAGCTTTATGGATTAGGGTGAGAAACCAATGACAAGACTTCACCCAACACATTCAACAACTAACTGAAGAACCAAACAAGATGTATTGAGAACCTACTATGTACTAGATTCATAAAATGAGTCCATGGACATTGTCTCATTATCTCATCTCATGGTTGCCCCTTGGCATCCTGCCAAGCCTTACCCCACCCAAAACAATACCAATGACCAGTCTCTTACATTTACCAGTAACGACAGCTGCTCAGCATGTCTGGACAATGCTGAATAGCTGCTTCTTTTATGAATTTAAAGAATATGCCTCAGAGCACAAAAAAGTCTCCAGCCATGAATCAATGTGCAGTTGGACACTTTGCTTTCTGAGGGCTGTCCTTTAAGCCAGCCTGGCATTTCACTGAGCATCGTAAAAGAATTTCTGCAATTAGCCTTTCCCATGAATGGACATCACCTGCACATACCTGGGAGGGCACCTCACACGTGTGCCTTACACTTAAAATAGCCCCATGCGTTCTGAAGAACACCAATCTCAAACGTACACTTCCTTCATGCCCCGTGTTTATTTTCATTCACGTTTTCTTTCTGGCACAGCAAGACCGTGAACACACAATTGCAGTGGGATATGGATTTGACATGAGGCAAATACCTCCTCTTAGCAAAGGCAAATAAAACAAAAGTTCAACGAGCCTCAAAGCCAGTGTGCACAAATGTCATCGTATCTGTGAAGAGGGGAGATCAGAGAACCTTTATGAAATCACAGTTCTCCCCGGGCAGTGGGAAAAGGTTACCATGGCACGTTCCAAGGGAGCAAGTGCTGGTGCCCAAGAAAAACAGCAGGGACAGGGCAAGACCCGGGGAAGCCGCCACGGTCTGGACGTTCTCCGGTGTGGCTGTCCCGGCGCCCGCTGCCTCGTTTCTCAGAGCTAATCAAGGGAAACGTAACTAGTCCGGGCGGCAGGGCGAGTTTACAACAACTGACAGTAACTATAACATACGCCAGTTTGTATTAAGATGTTATTGCACCTTTCCAGTTCTAATCACCAATTATGACTCTATTACTCCTACTTGGCAGTTCATCTGCTCCTGCCTCCACGAAGGGCGACTTGGAGACGGACCTCTGATCTCCCGGTTCCACTTCAGTGAGCACTCAGCACGGCGGCTGTCATCTGCGGACACTGAAGAGGTAAGGCATTGCTTTTGCTGAGATAACTGTACCTGACCTTACAACAATTTACTAAGGAAATACCTGCTTAATAGCAGTGTGAGTGCAGTTTCCTTTATGCTCACAACGGCACTGCAAATTAGCGACAACAGGATAAATCTATGGCCGCTCACTAGACACTTCATTAAATCACTGTTCTCTTGCCTTGTAGCACGCTAATAGAATCACAGCCCTCGTTAGCTACTGAATAAAAGATCAATCACAGACTTTGAAAGCTCTTGCTACCAGCTTCCAGAGGAAACAAGGAGGGGGTGCGGAGAACGAGCAAGAGAGAGAGAGAGATATTTAGGATCATCGCTGAGATTCTGAATGGCCTCGCTGCAAGTTGCTTAAATTACCTTTTCCACAACTGACTCCAACTGCAATACTCAGAGGAACTTGTTAAGCCTGCTTTCAAGAGCAACACTCTAATATATGACTGCTAGGCCCTGGTCAAAAGTTCATAATGTGCATATGTAAAAAGGTACTAAATTGCCTGAGGGCTAAAACCAGAGGAGTTTAATTGTAGCAAAATGCTGAAAACGGTCTGTTGAGGGTCCTTCTATTGGGATACTGCTGGCTCTGGCTGACTGAAGAACAGAACATAAAAGCCTTACAACAATATTTCCTTAAATGCTGGGGAAACTGCCAGCAGTTGGTATTGCATGAATGTTGTGGTTAAAGAAAAACATTTTCCTCCCCTAAAATAAATAGAGTATTAAGAACCGCTCCAGTCCATAACTCTGAAGCATGACGGAAAAAGGGAGGGCTCAACGATAATAAATAAGGTGTAATTCACAGGGCATGTCCGATCTGCGTGCAGCGTGTTTTTACGTGGGGCACATCGGAGGTACTCAGGCATGACCTGTGCGGGGTTTTGGACGGTGAGTGGCTTTGATTTGGAAACAGCTCTGCGCTGAAATAGCAGCTGCCTCTGGCTGCCTCGCCCATCACCGGGTTGGAGGTGCCCACATGTGGATCCTTGCAAAGGGCCCTGTCTGGCTCGTCTTTATTTCTTCTTTCATAAAATGAGATCTTCCGTTCCAACCACACACACATATTTGGCTGGTTTAAATGGGCCTCTCATGCCCCGGCTTCTCTACCTTCCCCAAATACGCCCCCAGTTTATTTCTGCCTTGTGGCCTTACTAATTCGCTCCTGGTTTGGGTGACTGGCAATGTAACAGCGGTAGATACTCAGAATGTGTGGAGGGCCTTACATGCAGGACACTCAGGAGAAACTAGAATGGGAGGTGGGCTGTCTGACTTAAAAGAGGGATTTATTGAAGTTTTCAAGGACCACGAAGTACCATGTGTCATCTTAATCAGGTTTTTAAACATATCGAATATAAACTTCTCCACATTCGTTGTAGTACCAAACTCACATGAAGGCAGCAGAGGAATGACCAGAAAGTCTGACAGCCACCAACACTGTGAAGTATGCATTTGGGCCAAAGCAAAGTTATACCTGTGGCAAAGATCTGATAAATGAAATGAGCTGCATCCACATCCATACTGACATCTGGGGTAAGCATAGTTCTCCCAGGTAAACTTGCAGTGGTATGCACGGGATGCTTCCTAACAGGACAGAGCAAATGGAAAACAACTCAAATAAGGCATCCAGTTAACGTTAATATTGATTTGCTCAAGGAATCACGCCACCCAATAGGTCTGATCCCTGCCGTGCCACCTGCACTGGTGTGGATCATACACATTTTGTGTTTGCAGAGGAGACAAATCTACCCTTTAGCTCTTCGAAAGCCAAGAGATAGTAGGTCACATGCCCCACGCCAGTTTCCTCTCTTAGTAGTTGTGAATCCGAGTTACTCGGGCCCATGTTCCACGCAGGGAACAGAACGCTGCAGAACGGCCAGTGCGGCCTGATCTCTGTTCTGTACTCTGGGAGTGTTGGAGAACCCTGTGCACTTGAAGCACTAGACTTGGAGAGGGAAAGAAAAGAAAGGGACACACAGAGAGTACACTGGAAGATGGTTATTAAACTGAAAACAACTAAGGAAAACATAACGCATAAACGGCTTCCACTGCAATCGAGAATGTCAGAACGGCAGCCCGCTAATACTCCCCATTTCGTGATCTGTCCTGTGCCCAGGTCGCACATCTCAAAGGGCAGGACTGGATCCCTCCTTACAGTGTGCCCACCTCGATGCCCCACCCCACTCCAGTCCTGCTCCCAACCACCGAGGGTCCCAAACAGCAGAGGAGCAGGGTAGCTCCTTCAGCAGTAGCATCACACTTCACCAATTACACCAGAAGCCTTGGTGAGCACTCGCTTAGAGGAAGAGTAAGATGCAAAAGGGAGGGTACACAGGTTTGAATCAGACGCTGAGCTCTGCCCCTTAGTATCTTGTGTGTCTGAGGGGAGTCACTCAAGGTCTCGGTAGGTTTCCTCATCTGTAAAATGGGTATAGTAATCCAAAACTCAATAGATTCCTCTGGGAAGTAAACTTAAGTGGAACAACGTATAAAAAATACCTAGCCCATTGCTAGGCACCCAACAAATGCTTCTTTGCTGACCTCTCGTACCACCCGTGTAGCTCTGAAAGCAATCCGCAGGATGTACAAATGAGAACACTGCAGACAGGACTGCTGTAAACACAGTTGCAGCTTTCAATACAAGTTCAACGGAAGCCGTGTGGACTCCCTGGGAATCAGGGTATCCCACAAGTGATGCAATCTATCTGATACTGCCACCCACACTGAAGAGTCAGTTTACACATGGGAGCAAATGAGACTTATTATAAGCCGATAATTAATGTGCATTTAGATGCATGTTTACAAGCTGGTTAGCCAGAACCTAGAGAAAAACGTGAAATTGGTATTGGTGACTCATTGCTTCCATCCTAAGCAGACTTCTTCAAGATAAACAGAAGATTTCAAAGGCTGTCTTGAGAATTCATAGCTGGCTTTTACCTCCTCAGGTTAGTAACTGATACCACACCTATATGATCCACGTTTCCATTTCTATTTGCTCAAAGTAGACCCCCGTCCTCACTCCAGCTACTGATGAAAAGTGAGAATGAATTCATACAAAAAAAGTGCCAACGAATGTGGTTAAGTGACAGCAGGAAGGCTAAAGTCAAGGGGGTGAAATGACATCCCGGGAAATGATGGCACTCAGTTTAATTCCTGCTGAAAACGCTGTAGTTTAATACCAGGTGTAAAAGTCTATGCTGAAACATCCTAAAATAATAATAGTAATAATAATAAACTATCCCTGATCTTAAAACCATCAGCAAAATCCCCACCGCCCCCAATCGAGCTGCTGCGTGGACTGGGTTTTATGGACGCTCAAGAACACAGCCTGCTGCAGGGTCACCTTCCTGGGCAGCGTGCCACCTCACTTTATGAATAGTCTGTATCATCTCCATACTCGGGGTCCCTGTGTTTCATTCTCAGCACATCGCATGAGTCTAGAGTCCCACAGGCCCGTGGTTTCCGGCTGAGCAAGTTAAGATAGCAGCCACATGGATTAATTCAGAGAGAGAAGAGGGAGCCAAAGTATATAGTTGGTCCTTTTCTGTGAGAAAATGACTTTGGATTTACGCATAAAAATAATTAGGTATTTCTCTATCTCTCAAAATCATTTTTAAAAACTTTTGCTTTCTTGAATTTCCCCCAGCTGTTATGTCCACAAAAATATGTGTGCAGGGCAGACGGATGTCTCATCCGATAAAAAATCTACCTACGAAATCCCAGGCTCCACCACCTCCACCCCGACACACACACCTCAGAGGTTTAGCACCAAGCCCGATTAGAGAGACGTGCAGGAGTTGTCTTTCATCCTGGATGGATGGGCAGAAATTACTGAAACTGATAGGTAAGGACCTTTGAAGGAAATGGCTTCTAGAACTAAACAATAAATATCCATACAGTTGCTTGGGCAGCAAAGCAACACCCAAGTTACTATGCAGCTAGAATTAGATTAATTGACAAAAAAGGTGAAAGATGAGCAAGCTGATCAAAAAGATTCTGATTTGTCCAAAAATCAGTTTAAAGGAGCCTTGTCATGGACCAATGGGTTAAGAAGAGAGTCATTCATCGTTCAATTATATGCAACTTGTTGGAATTTTAAGATTGAGTCTTGCAATTTTCCACTTGTTACATCAAGTTGAATAAGAATGCAAATAAGTCACTGATATCATTTTTAAATAGTTAAGCACATTTAAACTAGACGTTGATTTCCAAGAATATCCATTGGCAATATCATCAGCTTTTAATAATGGCACAGATAAGTGTAGAAAGTAAATTTTGCTCCATAAAAAGCCATTTATGCCTGATAGCTTACAATTAAACCATGCACCACAAGTAGTCACATGCACAGAATTTAAAGAAAATATGAATAAAAGCAAAACTGGGTGAAATGAGAGAATCACACATGACCTGGAGAGAAGAGAGAAGGAAGAAGAGGAGGAAGAAGAAAATGAAGCTGCTTCCCATGCTAAAAATAAAATCCTGGAACTTCATAGCTCTTGTCACTTGAAAGACACAGGTGAATGAATTTGCAACAGAGTGATTAACTTGTGGGCTACTCTGAAATACCAGTTGTGCAAGAAATAGCATTCACTCAAAAGGCTGGAGATGCCCAGTTCATTTAAAACGTCAAACAGGTGAAAGTCTCCGAATGTAGTGTAAACACTCCCTTTTGATGTAAACCTAAAAGTGTCTTAACATTTTGGTATTTAGATTCTAAATCTCTAAACTAACAGGTTCAGTCTAGGTAACCCCTGAGGTTAGGGCAAACCGTAGCTACTGGAGACTGCTGAAGGGAGCCTCAGTTCACTCTGCCGCACGAGGCACTCGGGGATCAGTTCTTCCAAAGTGATCTGCTGTCCTCCATTCAGATACCGTAATCCATTAGTTTACTAATATTATCCCTCTAGGTTATAATTAACAGAAGCAACTAACTTGGGAAAACTTCAAGTAGTTGTGTAAGTGAAGTAAATTAAATACCGAGGTGACACGGGGAATGGAAACTGTTGGAAATGAAGTTTTTTTTTTTTCTCCCCAGGCCCAATAAGGATGTACTAATCACTCCATTGCCTTTTCCCCCCCAGATATGTTACAGGCTAATTCCACCCCCAACCCACACGCAGATGAAACACTGCTCCACCTATTGGCAACCGCCAGCACTCACAGTTTATATATGTGTATCTATAGACCACATATAGTTTATATTTACATGTGTAAGTATAAACAGACACACACTGTACATTTTTAAATATCAGATGGTCTTTTTTATTATTAATGCTAAAAATTTAGGTTATTTTCCATGTTTATTTTTCCAATGCTGCATAAGAACATAACTTAAAAGGATCACATGTGCTATACAGAAAATAAGTTAATGTTCAAGTCATATGATGCTATACTAATGAAAGAAAACAACTCACTGGCAGGGGGACGGTGGAATAAATGAGGGAATGCAGTCTGCAGGCCACATTCAACCAGCTCGAGCTGCGTGCCCTTTGTCTCGAGGGGGTTCCTTCACGTTCTCGTCTAGCAACCAGGGAATGTGACCTCCAGCAGGGACAGTCAAGAAAGTTCCTGAGTCTGGTAAAAGCTTCGTGGTTCATGTGCTGTGTATATGGGCCCCCTGTGATCCCCACGAATGTTGTACAACCCAAAAGTCCTATAACAAGGGCTGATACGATTCCCCCCAAAAGCTTAGCATTTGGGTGGTGGAGGGGATTGTGAATTAAAAACAACAACAAGGGAAAGAGTTTTTGTGTTTCTATTCACTAACGTTAGTGGAATTCACTTTCACTTGCTCAGGACAAATGTCTCAGTCATGAAGCGACATGCACTTACCTGAAGCTCTGGGACCGAGACCTGTAGGTAGTCATTACTTTGAAAGAACCAAGACAACAGGTAGCAAATCTGGCCTGAAGAAAAATGCTTTCCACCATTCCATTCGCAGGGGTGAAATGACGCATTTGCAGGGGAGCTTTTGCTACCCCTGGATAATCCTGCTTTGGAAAGGTCGTTATCTGAGAACAGAGGAAGGCCTTCGAAAGGCCTTTAATAAGAGCAACAGTAACTAAACCAACAAAAATGGGGGCAGATGCCACACTCAGAGGGAATGCTACCAGCCGGCCTGAATGTATGCCAATTCCCTACGTGCACAGCAGATTAAAATCGCAGTATGTGTACATGTGGAACGACACCCCAGCAGCGAGGAAGCCATCCTTCCAGTGGCATCGGCTGAGACAGCGCTTGCAGCAATGCTGCCAGCCCACAAGGGGATGTGCCTCTTCCCTGTTCACGATGCAAGCAGCTCTTTCTAAGAGTGATCAGTCAACGCTGTGAGCGCTAATTTGATAGTTCATTCATCAGATGGCATCGCAAATTTCATTACCTATTTTAAATCGTGTTAACATGGTTTGTTAATATTGGTGTTCACTAAAAGGCCACAGCTATTTAAATAATGAATAGACGTGATAATTCTTGTACGTATTGTGGAAGCACATGCGTGGCTAGTCGGAACATTCTCTTCTTAGAATCTGTCTTACATCGTTTGCTAAATGTGGTCAACAGAAAGATGTATCAAGATGTTTCCAAGACACTGCAGATTCACAATTCTAGTGATTTTTTATGGAAATAAGCAATGCACCCATCCACAGGAACAATACTTAATGTTCAAATGCAGTCCCATATTACCTCTATCAGATATTCTTCAGGCAAGAATTTAGTGCCACTTCTTTAAAAAAAACAAAAGACAGGATATTTCATTAAACACCAAATAAAACAAATATCAGATCGTTTCCTTTGTTTGTTCAAACATGCATGCCTGCACGGGAATACCAACAAATCCATCCACACATGAATAGACCCATTATGTATTCTAACCATTTTAAATCAGATTTAGTTTTTTTTTTGCTTTTGAGTTGTATGAGTTCTTTAAATATTTTGGACATCAGCTCCTTATCAGATACATGATTTGCAAATATTTTCTCCCACTCAATAGGCTGCCTTTTCATTCCGTTGTCCTTTGCTGTGCAGAAGCTTTTTAGTATGATGTAGTATCACTTATTTTTTTTTCCCTTTTGTTGCTTTTGGTGTCAAATTTAAAGAAAATCATTGCTAGGCCTATCTCAAGGAGCTTACTGCCTAAGTTTTCCTCTAGGAGTTTATGATTTCGGGTCTTACGTTCAACTCTTTAATCCATTTTGAGTTAGTATTTGTGTAAGGTATAAGATAGAGGTCGAGTCTCATTCTTCTGCATGTGGCTGTCCAGTTTTCTCAACACCATGTATTGAAGAGACTGCCCTTTCCCCATTGCATATTCTTGGCTCCTTTGTCATAAATTAATTGACCATATATGTTAATCAAGGTATTTAATTGATTTAATGGAATTCACCGTGTATTACACTTCCACAAAAAAATTGATCAGTGTTGATACAGTTCTGATTAAAATGTTTTATTCATAAACACAAAGTTTTTTTTAAAAGCCTCAGGATCAAAATAGCAGGCTGAAATAACTGGTTTTATCTCTCCCTTCCCCCAAACAGACTTTCTAAATGCACATGCCCATCTACACGATGTAACAATCAAAGAAAAAACCCATTCATTAAGCCTCGTGGTCTGTAAGTGTCGATGTGCGTTCCTATTCTAGCTTCTGTTGTCTGTGTTAACAAACTTAAATGAAGTGAATACTAAAATTTTTCACAAAGATGTATGTAAGATATAAATAGCTCACCAGAAAACAATAGTGGGAGTAGGGGAAAGAGAATAGTCCAGAAATATCGAGAATAAGACCAGAAAAGGAATAAAGATATTAATGAGACCCTTGGAGAACGACGGTTCCATGTTCATGGGGACAGAAACACACACGCATCTGACGAAAAGACCACCTGGGTGGCAAGCGTACTGCGTGACGGCAGGCCATGCTGGCACCACGTAAATCACATGAAAAAGGTGAAAAAGGGTGAAGGCTTTCCAAATTTCTGAAGACAAAGTGGTTTTAATAATATATCCACTTTTTTACAGAAAGTTTTACAGGAAATATCTCTTTAGGTAAGCCTGGACAATACAGAAATATGTCCAAAAGCACAGAGTAAGATGAAGTTGCTTTGGGTGGGATGTGACCAAGAGATTCTGTGGGAAATGCCTATAGTTTGACCTAAGTTACTTTATTAATCCCTGGCTAACCTGCTTCCAGAAAAGGGATCTAAGGTGACTTACAGAAAGACTACGTGTAGAACAAGGTGAGCTAAATACATCACAGTCGCTAAAAACTGGAGGAAACTGATATGCTAACCACTAGCATTAATGATTTGAAAAAGCATAAAACTGGACAAGGCCTTCCAACAGTTCGCCACAATTTTATTATCAAGCAGAGGGTATTATGGTAATTCCTTAGGGCTTTTGCTCGCAGTTGAGAGTTGAAGGGTATTTCTCACATGCAGCAGCGTAACTCCATACGTTTTGGGGTCATGGAAGAGACGGCATCCTAGACAATACCTAGCTCTATGTTTTTAGAGATAAGTACATTTTCAGGAAAGTTTACATTGACTGGTAGGATACAAAGAAAACTAGTATTTCTTGAAAGTGTACTATCGCCCCAGGGTTGAGCTGGGCCTCAGTCCTCCAACAACCCAAAGGGGTTTGGGGAACTGTTTTCCCCATTTTGTAAAGTAAAAGAAAACTTGAGGTCCAGCAGTGTGAAGTGCTTGTGATGACGGGCGAGGCGGGGGGGGGGGGGTGGCCACTAGAAGGAAAGGCTGGGACGTAGAGCCCGGTTTCTTCAACTCCGAAGCCCACACACGACTTTCTGCTACTTCACAGCGCATCTGTCTTCCACCAGGCAGCTCCTTCCCACTTTGCACTATCGGCAGTGAACTGCGGGAAATAAATGGGTCAGCACACGAAAGGTACCGACAACTGGGCTTACTTGGCACAGGTGAGACCTCCTAAATGTGAGCTGTTGTTGTTGTTGTTATTATCCACTGTCTTTGCCCTCTGGACCCGCAGAACATACCCTCGATAGGGGCAAACCCACAGTGACTCTCCCACACCACACTGAACACACGCCAACTCTTCCCATTGCAGAGAAACGTGTGGTTGTGTCACTAACTGGGTAGACTTTGGCAAAGATAAGCTTAATTTTTAATTTTTAACTTTTCAAAACATGAGTCCAACAGAGCCTTGAACCTGGCAATGAGAGAAAGTGGCACTGGGAGATGTGATAAACAGGCTTAAGTTCAAGGGCAAAGCAAGCCACAGCAAAGAAAAGATCTTTCCATCCACAAGAAATCTGCCAGCTCATTCCCAATGGGTGGAACAGAGAGAACAGAAAGAAAAGAAATCTATATTATTTTCCAGACTGGGTATACTCCAGAATCTAATTCTTTTGAAATAAATTATTATTTTTTTGTTTTAAATGTCTTAATGCCTCCTTTATAGGAAATGTGTTCAGGGTTAATGCTGAGATTTCATCCACGCTAATTTCATTACTTGGTCTTTCATGGTTGTGGAAAGTGGACAGAGAGACAAATGGCACAGGGCACGCACAAAAGCCAACAAGAAATGTTATGTTCTGAGAAGGAAAAACAGACTTATTGAATTCACCTGCCTAGGCGTATTAAAGCATTTAAAAAAAATTAAAGTTTCCAGATATTTTTTAGGTTTTTTTTTCTTTTAAAGAGTGAGAATACTAAGAAAACACTATGCTGGTCTCAGTAGTAGATACACAGTATTTTTTTTGGATCTAGTGAATACACTTTTTATAACGTTTCTGTGAAAGGAGGGACTTGCTAGCTCAGATTACTTGGACAGTCTCACTGTTTATTCTTCCCTTTTTGAGCAGTCAGAAGAGATCTCTCTCAGTACTTCAAATAAATAAGGTATCCAGCTGAACAAACACTGTACGTTCCCGTGGATTACTTTGGCTTCTTAAGGAATATTTCACTTTCTTTTTGCAGAATGTAAATGATTAAAGAGACCCCATCATATGAAATTCAAGGATGAAATGTTTCAGGTGATCCAGATTCTATACAAGGCAGAATGTGCAGAAGCAAAAAGCCCAGCTCAGTAAAAGAGCTTGATATTTCATAGGAGAAATTAGAATGTTATTAAGTAAGGCACTGTGCTTAATATATACTTTAACAGGAGTGGTTTTATAACATGAAAACTAAACTTCAGCATTCCCAATCAATCTCTACAATATTTTCTAAAAACTGCAAAATATAGGGTATTTCCCCCTTAGATGCCTACGCAATAAAACAAACCCTAAACTAACAACAACAGCCAAATCCTAAAGACCATACATAGTCTGGAATAATAGTCTACATGAAGTTTAAAATGCTCCGTGAGCCTTATCTACCTTCATGGCTTGAAAAAAGTCCAAGGTCTGTCTCTAGCCAGTTTTTGAGACTCAAATCAAAACTTGGCTGCACATGTTCCTTTAAAGAAAATCTAGGCCGTTGATTAACACGGCCTCTACTACCAAAGCAGCATGAAAACAAATACTGGACTTTAGGAAATATAACCCACACATTTCTTTATTCTTTTCATAAACTTTCTTATTAAAGGACTAAATCTTGTCTCCCATCATGAGGCAGAAAGGCATACACACATAAAAAACAAAATGGGTGCATCCAGTATCTCTCTTTTCCCAGAAAGGGGACGAACAAGAATACAGAAAGGATGTAAATAGGAGAATAGCAAGGCAAAGATAAATGTGTCAATAACAAACACTATGGCTTAAGGCCAGGAAATATCAAAGCCTATAAGTAAATCTGCCACCATATAGCTTACCAAAAGGCACACAAAAAAGACCAAAAAAGCAGAAACAAAAACAGAAACCCCACGGTGAACTTGTAAAGAATGACAGGCACCCTCTCAGATGGGCCCCCAGTGCTTCCTGGCTCTGGTATTCGCGCTACAGTGAAATCTTCTCCCCACAAATGGGTCGGATGCAGGGACGTGCTTCTAACGAACAGAATGGGCAGAGGGAGTGAGATGTCACCTCTGGGGTGAGAGTACACAGGACTATGACTGTCCTGCTGGTAGATTCCATTTCCTTCTAGGCTTCCACACCTTGATAAAAGCAAGCTGCCATGCTCAAGAGGCATCTATGACAGGAAACCAGGAGAGGGGCCTCCAGCTAATAGCTGGGGAGGAACTAGAGTCCACTCTACTAGGCCACCAGGCACTGAGCCCCACCCACCAGCAGGTGACCTTGGAAGGGACCCTTCCCCAGCTGAGCCCGTGATGGCTGCGGCCTGGGTGGCAACCTGTGAGTTGACCCCAAAGCATAGGGCCCAGTTAAGCCATGCCCAGTGGGTTCTAGAACCATAGAAACCATAAGAGAAGTAGATGGGGTTGTCATATTTACAAAAAGGCACAGGCTGAAATAGGTGCTTCTAAGGAGAAAAAAAAAGCTATACATGAGGTCAGCTACACCCTGATTCAAAGCTGCATCCCTGTGTTTCCCTTCCCTCCACTCCCAGGGTCCACAGGGGTCTGCAGCGCACAACTGGTCTCGCTGTAGGCTCACTACTGAACTAACTGAGATGCAATTAGCTTCACTGAAGGTCTGAAACCTGGATCCAAAAGATTCTCGGAAGAATCCTGGAGTTGTAACAGTACCTGTGGAATCTTCTCAGCCAGCCAGGTATTCCCAAGTGTAAAGCCAGCATTTTACACAAGCTCAACCATCAGCAGCAGTGACACTGTGATGGCTTCTCCCTGAAGTTGGATGCATTCCATGGAAAGGGCTGCTTTTTGTCCCAAAATTACACCCTGCACAGTTTGGGGCATTTAAATACCTATTCTTTTGTAAAGTGGTGCAGATGATTGATGTTGGTGGCCAGTGTCCTTTATCCAGAGTTTTCAGAATACACAGTGTGAACCTGTGCTCGTCTCCCTTTTTAATTTCCTTTCAAATTATACTGCTCTGTAAAGTTCAAAGCCATCAACAACGAACGCTGGTGAACTGGCTCACTTTACAGATAAGAAAACTCAGTCCCGGTGATGGTAAGTGACTGGCTCAGTGATACACCATCTTGTATTGACAGCAAACTCTACAATTTCATTACATGAGTCAAGACATAAAGACGTAAACCCATGAGTGTGGAGCCTGGCACTTAGTAGGCTCTCACGTAACATGAGAACATGCCCTCAGCAGATTTTCAAAGTGTTCCTTAAACCTCAGTGTAGTAAGAAGGGGAAGGAGGGTGTGGGTTTTGGTTTCTGAATAATTCAGAACACCAGATTTGAGTTCTCTTCATTGCTGCTGGAAAAACACTGCCTTCCACCTCACGAGGAAAGATCAACGTGCCCAGTGAGTTGTACAAGAATCAAGGCTCACAGGAGAAACATTTCAGAAACATCATCACGGGGCAGCGCAAACCCCTGGCATCCGTTTGATCATGCCGGCCTCCAGTGTCCCAGCTGCGCTGCGGCCAAAAATCACTGGAAAGAAGTATGAAATTGGAGAAAGGGAAACTGAAGGGGGAGGATCAAAGAAGGCACCACTAACTTAAAAGTAAGAAAAGAGCCAGAAAGAGAGTTGAAAAGAGGCAATGCATTTACCGAAATGCCAGTGGGGACACAGAAGAAAAGGAAACGAGGAAGATAAAACGAGGGGAATTTCAAGTCTTGGTTAAATGTTCATTAAATAATTTGTCACACATATTAAGGCCAGATAGTCACTTTTTGCCCCTCGCAGGTGCCCATATGGGAACAAAAGCCTCACCAGACTTAAAACACTAAAAAGCAAGACAGGGAAAGTGCAGCGATGAGATGCTACGGCCTCACAAAGCCAAGCATTTTCCTTCCCTTTGTTTTTAACAAGAAACGGTTGATCTCTCCTCCACGCTAAGGTGCACTGGTGGTGGCGTTACACAGGCAGCCAGGCGGACTTACATGATGTACAATGGAAGCCCGTCGAATTCTAGTTTCTACTCTGAATGTTGCCTCAGTGCTAAGTTAGGCTTGGATATGGCGTTTTTATGCTTAATGTTCACAGGGAGAAAGAAGCCCGCTGTGACAGACTCAGACCCATCGTTAGGAGAACAGACGTCTGTAAGCAACGGGAAGATAAGGAAGCCTTATCTGAAAAAATAGTGACAACAACAATAACAAGAAATGTTTGTTGAGCACCTAGCATGTCCTGATTACTATATATTCATGACCTGTAATTCTCAACACAAGCCCATAGCAGTACCAGTTAATGTCTATTGAGCACCTAGTACATTCTAGATGATGCATCCATGATCTCCCTCAAGTGTCAACACAAGCCCATGAGGTAGGTATAACATCCTAATTTCATACAAGAATCATAATCAGGCCATGAAATGTGCCTAAGAGTGACCAAAGAATAGAACTAGGGTCTCATCCGAGAGCTGCCCAGTTCTAAAGCTTATCCCATCTTCCCTACGCCATGTTGTCCCTCCTCAAGTAGTTTCCTTCCTTGCACATACCTCTGGGTAGATCCCTCATGCGCCACTTGACCAGGAGTCTGGAGGACCCTTGGTTCTGGTCCCAGGCATCCCATGAACTAGCTGTGTGACTCTGGGCAGGTCCCCTGGCATCACCCATTTCTCCACCTACACATTCTTATGAACTCTAAACCTCTGTGTGCCAGAGCGACGAATGATAAGGAATATATTAATGATTGTCACTCATGAAGCACTGATCATCTTTCATTTATTCATTTACAAATATTTACTGAGCATTTACTTTATGGACCAGGATATAGTCATGTGAAGGCAAAAATCACTCTTTCAGGAGAGTGGGAGACAGACATAAATACAAAATTATCGAAATTACTTTCCTAAATTACATTTGTGCTACATGCTATGAAGGGGAAATTCTGGGGGCCCGCCACTCATTCATTCATTCAGCACATGCTTACGGAGTGCTTTAGGTACCAGATAGTATTGCAGGTGCTGGCTCCTGTGAGAGCACATCGTGGGGAGTCCTGAGCAAATCTTGATCTGATGCCTCAGTGCTTCACACTGAGTGTTGAAGGATGCGTAGAAAGTAGCTAAGAGTAGAGGAAAGGAGTGTTCTGGACCAAAGAACAGTGTGCTTCAACGCCCTGAAGGAAGGAAAACGGGGCTGAAAGTAGCTAGAGATAAAACTGGTTGAGAGGAGGGGGCAGACATGGCCAGGGCCTTCCATCCAATCCTCACTTCTTTTCAAAATGACCCTAGAAAATGGAGCATCCCCACTTGACAGTGACAAAACTATTTGCACACCTATTGCACAGTGCCTGTTCCAAAGCCATTATGCTCCCCTTTTTCCTGCCATTAGACCTCACCTCCCACACTGGAGACACAAAAGGCCAGAATGCACTTTCCCAGCTTCCCCTGCACTTAGGATGGACAAGCGACTCAATCCTGGCCAGTAGGAGCTGAGAGGATGTCTTCTAGGGAGGGTAATTCTGAGACGGAATGTTCTCCTTGATACAGGGTGGAGGCATGCAAGGAGAGGCCCCATTGCTCCCATCCTGTCTGCGGACATTTTCCTGTGGGGTGCAATGGTTGGCACTGCTGCAGCCACATTATAAGCATGAGGAAAAAGGCAAGATTGTCACAAAGGAGCTGCCTATAGAGTAGCCAAACACACCCCTGGATGCCTTGGGGCTCCTGGATCTATGAGAAGAACAAATCTCCATCATTCCAACCACTTTTAACTGTATCTTCATAAGTCGGAATCTAAAGTCCAAAGCATGTAAACTGACATAGAAGATATTCCTCTGAGAGGCTGAATAATTTCAAAATTATACAACTAAAAAAGAGGGGAAATCTGATTTTTTAATACAGGCCTGATGATTCTAAATCATTCATTCTTTTGCTCTACCATATCCCTTGGACTCTGAATTGAACAAACACTGTACACTGTAAAACTCCAGACAGAATTGAGACATGCCTAATAAAACCAGTGCTAATGATAACATTGGAAAAGAAGAAGAATGTTTGAGGCTGTGGGGATGTGGCCTCGGTGAGGACAGGAGCCCAGCCACCAGGTCCTGCTGCAGGGACCTGTAGGAAAGCTCAAGTGTGGCTCAACCACAGAGGGGGCCTAAGAGCCTGGTTTTCCAACATATCTGGACTGTCAAGAGTATAACAGCCAGAGAATCAGCCCTTACTAAGAAGTCTCAAAATACTTAGATTAATAAAGAATATACTGAAATTTCTACTTTGAAAATCATATTTCCTGCTCCCAGCAGAAAGAGGCCCCTGTTTTCTACTTCACTGTGCCAAGAGATTCAAGGAGGGGCTGCCCTTGATAGTATCAGGAGTGTAGTCAGCTGCAGGTATTTAAAGGGGAAGGGGGGAGAGGTATTTTTCTAAAATACTAATTTAAAGAACAAATCAACATCTATTATCTCCTTCATTATGTTTTAAATTGTCCCACTATAAATCACCCTGCAGCAGGTCATTCAAGGGCAGAATTACCCAGCTTGGCTTTCCCGAAGGTTAGGGGAATGACATCTCGTGCTTTTTCTAGTTTAATTTATAACTTTGCAACAGAACCAGCATTGCAGGCCCATGCATTAGCAGGGTAGCTACACATCTGTTAAAACTCAGCACAATGACTGGCTTTACACGGCCACAGGAAACGTAACCCAATCGTTTCAAAAGTTCTACTAACTCAAGTTATTTTTTAATGTAAAATGATTTGAAAATGCAGTTCCCTAAAACATCTGCTAAGCTCTTGCTACCCTAACACATGATATTCTTTCTCCTGTTACCTGCCAACACAAACATTTGGTTACACAAAACACCCTAAGAGGCACGTGATGGTGCTCAGCTTCAAATTTACATACCGACCCCGCAAAGGGCTGGCTGGGACCTAGGAACTCCAGCTAAGATACTGTTTAACAGAACGGAAAGCTTATGTGGGGAAAAATGAGGGGCGAGGGTTAATGTCACTCACGAAGGCTCTCCAACAGGTTCAGAAGAAAACATAGTTACACCATTAGATGTATGCGGCAGGGTCACTGGGGGGCACTTGATGAAGAAAGTGGACATGGGAATAGATGGTGGAGGGTCTAACGCTGAAGTACTATTTTCTTGAACAAGTTGGGTAAGCTGTCTGTGCTTTTAAGTGCACAATAAGGATAGTAATTCTACCATTGCAGAAGGATTGTGAGATACATGAAGGTCTGTACGCTGCTACATACAGCATCGTGGCGTCTGGGCTGCACTGCGAAGGCACATCTCCCTTGAGAGTGTGCCAGGAATCTAAAGGCATCAAAACAGCCAAAATTATCCTGGAAAATACAATACCTGAGTTCTGTGAATTAAGCCCCAAAAGCCATGTGTGTGTATGCATATATATTGTGTGTACTAACATACAATATATATTCATGCACACAGCTGCAAAATATAATTCTAGAAAAATTTAGTTGCATCAAAAAAGGAGACTACGCACAGAGACAGGAAAATAAACACACAACACACACACGATGGGCGTGACTTCATCATTTAAAAGCTCCCAGAAAACTTCAGTTTCTTTGAAGATGTTTCAAAAGCAGCTAGCTGAAGAATCCTCCATCTTTAAACATTAAAAATATTCTATTCCCAATTTATCTACTGTTCTTATTTTGTCACAAATTGGAGGGAGAGGGTACACAACTTCCTTCCTAGGACCCCCAGTATTCCCAGTACTCTTGTCTTGTCCCCAGACCCCAGGAGGGAGCTTTGGCAGAGACCTGGCTTTACCAGTGGGGGTCGCTGTGCTGAGAATTAATCCCTATGAGTTTCTCATTAGTGATTATTATACTGCAGGCGGCCAAAATGGAAAAATTAATTAATTTCAAAGTGATAATGCATTTACAGCAACAATTAGAAATGTATAACTGTAAAAGGGCAACATTTAAAAGACAGATTACATTTAATAAAGTTACACGAGAACATCCAATTGTAAAATTACTGATCTGCAACAATATTCCTTAAAGAGGCACTTAAAATAGCCTGACTCCATGAAGGGTGACCTAATTACTGTAACTAAAATCACCATAGTCACAGCAAGTCACAGCAAATAAAATAGGAACACTGATATTACAATACTGCTGTTTAATTCTTAAGGGAGCAGGCTATCATGGAGAAGCTAAGGCACAGCTTCCAAACACAAGGCCGGGTTGTGCTTCTTGTGTCCTTGACCTTGTACAATGGAATATATGCTCCAGCAACACTCAGGTCAAGAGGAAAACACTTCTTCTGGAGTGAAACGCAGAAGAGGTGACAAAGCACACACAGAACACTAGCCACCTGGCGATGGGGACATCGCATCTTCCTAAGCTTCTTCCTGAGAATCAGGAATCCACCTTTTACATGTGGTGGGAACGGGAATGCAACTGCATGGCTTATTTCCAAAAATATGTTTGCTTTACAATGGCAGAAGGGCACCCTCATCCATGAAACAAAGTCGTATCATGAGGATATCGATCGATGATAAGCAACACGCAGAAGGACAGAATACGCAGCAACTCTTCAGTGAGCCCGGTCTGCCCTCCCAGTGAAGTGCAGGGATCCCAAGGCTGCGCTCACGCTGAGACCTACGGAGTCCTCAGTGTTTATGAAAGAGAAGCAATTGTGTGTGAGTTTGAGAAACGAGTCCTGAGTTCCTACTCCCTTCTTTGTAAATCTAATTACATGGAACTCTAACAGCTAAGAAACACCACCGAATATGTAAAGATATTATTAGAATTTTCTAGAGCATCTAAATTTAGCTACATATTTCATAGTCTTCCTATTCCATAGGCTTATCCTAAACAGTACATTTGTGCGTGACACTTAAAAGATGCTGCTTTCCAATCACTTGGATCAGGAACAGGAAAAGTCCACTCCTCAATGGCTTCCGCAGGGACCCGATGTACAGGTTGGAGAAACAAGTTCTCTCTACCTGGGCACCCATCCTGCCTTGCCAATCAAAGTCCCCAAATCACCAATACCATAATCTAAATTTACAGAGTTCTTTAGTTCCATGGCCCATGTAACCATTAGCAGCAACTACATTTTGGAAAATACTGTTCAGGACCAATGTAATATTCGCAATAACAAGAATAACAACCATCGGAACGAGAAGTACTGCGCACCTACCATACAACAGGCACTGGGCTAGGCACATCACTGAACCATGCTTTCCAACTGGGTGGCCATTAGGCAAGTGTGGCTATTTAAATTTAAATTAATCAAAACAAAATTAAATTAAAGTTTAATTCCTTATGCACAGGGTCCAGCACAAATAACACCCCTCTTTTATTAAAAAGTCTTTTATTACAAAATCATAAGCATGTAATCCTGTAACATGACATTATCACACTCAAGCACACCATATTAGGTTTTAGATGAAATGTTCAAACTAAAAGTATAACTTATGACACCCATAGTATTACACTACCCACCAAACAGAAGCAGGCATTACTTCTGCGGGACCCTGTATATTAGCCACTTTTCAAGAGCTCAATAGCCCGGTGTGGCCAGTGGCTGCCACACTAAATAGCCAGATGAAAGCCGGTGGGTTAGAAAAATACTACACCATATATATCTCACATAAAATGTGCATTCATCATTCAAGTTACTTCTTACTGAAATGCTTTCATGGCGGAAGTTTCTAGATATGGTTGTTATATGACCATCAAAAATGTAAAAACATCATAGTTACCTTTGTGAACATTTTCAAATCTAACAGCAATAGTGTGATTCACCCAAAAGGATTCACCTTTGGGGAGGTAAAGAATAAGATGCACTTCCAGCCAAGGAAGTGTACTGTAGGAGAAGTGCACACCCATTAAAGGAAGAACTTAGAACATCAGACACAGATTCGGTGGATTCACGTCAGCTGATAATCCAATAGTCACAAATCCATGTTTTTCACCTACTATTACAAAACAGTCTCCAAGTACTGCACTTTCTGAATAATAATAAAAAAAATCACATCAGAAGAAAACCAATCATCACCATCAAGACTTTTAGCCATACTAACACAATATTGGAAAACCGCATCTTCTATCCAGCCCTCCGAGACACCTTTAGAGAAACAGATATAATCTAAAATTGATTGAAATGTGTTCAAGGGCCCTTTCCAATGGCTTTAGTAGGCTTGATGATGTGATTATCAAGGCCAGACTCATCATTACAAGAGACCGGAGGCTGAAGAAAATGGGTGTCCAGGTTTCCCTAGGACCCTTCCCACAAAGGCACACTGAAAGCGTCCGCGGAGATTCAAGCTGTTCACTTACCATGGACTTGGTGAAAGGCCTGGCCAAGGTAAACAGCAGCGTGTACACCCACCAGTTGCGGTGGAGGGAGGAGTACATCATGTTTCCAGGATGCACAGCATTGGACGTGACCCCTCGCGGGGACAGGCGGCGATGGAGCTCGTTGGAGAAGAGGATGTTGCAGAGTTTGGACCGGTTGTAAGCCAGCATGGCCCAGTAATCGTTTTTAGATGGAGAGAGGCGGTTGAAGTCTAGTTTTCCCGAAGAATCATTAATATCTGTAAATCTAAAAAAAAAAGAAAGACAATAGAAAACATGACATGAAGCAGCCAATCTCTTATGTCTGACATAGCTTTTTTATTTTTATTGGAGATCTGCAAAACTACGCAGACTACCGAAAACTCAATGTTGCAAACATTGAAACAAAGTTGCCCTTAAAAATCGACAATAGTGATTTAACAATTTAAACCAAACAGATCCAAAGATAGACTTAATAAAGGCCCAAACTTTCTTAACATGCTGAACACCCCCCCCGCCCCACCTCTAACATATATTTTTCAAAACCTTCAACAGGAAGTTCAAAGATAATTAAATTAAATGAAAAAGCATCTTAAAGGGCTGCTGCTGTTGGAAGCAGAAAGATAGCACATTCCTAACCTTTGGCGCGGTTTTCCTGGGTTGTTTTAGCCAATGCCTGAGTCCTGTGTAACTTCATTTGAGCATCCAAGTAAATATATGGGTGAGTCTTGCTGCCTCCAAGACTCTTTTTCAGATTAAAAATTAATGATCATAAAGGGGTTACGACCTTGGTGAGGTGCCATCAATAGTCTTATACGTTGGAAAGACAAATATAAACAAAGCCAAAATGAGATCTGGCAGAGTGTAATGTTTTTAAGTACGCCCGTGGCATGGATACACACAAATCAGAGTAAGCAGTTGATGTTTTATAATTGGGTCTGACGGAGTCGTTAAACACCAGCTGTTTGTTTCTTTCCTTTCTTTTCTCTCTCCCTCCCTTTCTTTCTTCCTTTTTTCCTTCCTCCCTTCCTTCCTTTCTTTTAAAAAATAACAAGAAAGTAGTGTCTGATTTTTAAAAAATAGGTAATAACAAAGGAATTTTCTAGAGGATGGTGTCATCTTTGGTAAGGACCTAGTTCGCTTGATTAAATTAACTCTTGGCATTTGCACTGAATAATAAGGAAGCATAGCAAGAGTAACCTAGATAACTGCTGTGGAGAACAAAAGATAAAATCAAAATTACAGAATCATCTGGTTATTCCTTAATATGAGCAGTTCAGTTGAGCTATGACCAAAGAAAGTATCACAGAGGCAGACAAAATGCATGTTTTAATGGAAATTAAATATACCTTGTCTGGCAATCAGTCAGAAACATCCAATTTCTTATATTAAATGGCATTACTGCTCTAGCATCATCAACAAAGCTGATGCCCAGAAACACCATCAATGATACGGCAACACAATGTTGAAACGGATTGTTGGCTGCCTGTTTCCAAGTCCCTAAACCACAGGGAGAGCCCAGACTTCTGAGCTTAATCATTTAAGGCAGTGGAACTTAGCGGGAAATTTAAAAATTTATGGACGCCTTGTTCTGGCTGTCATAACGGTTGCCGGCGGGGCCGGGGAGGCTAGGTGTCCTGCGATGCAGGGGAGCCTTGCTCAGCGAGGATTGCTGCGCTGGCCGCTCACGCAGCTGAAAAACCTGCGCATAATTATCCGAGCCGAGAGCCTAACTGTGTTTTACATATGTGCGCAGTTTTAACACCCACTGAATTTCCGGGAGTGCAGTACAACAATCATATAAATGAGGAATGAATGCACTTCCACATTTTGTGACTGGGGGTGGGGGGTGGGGCCTAACTCCATGCTGGTGGTATGGAGCCTGGAATGCCACATGCCTGTTAGCAGTCTGCAATAGTGGATACCCCTCTCCGGGTGACTTACACGTGCACATGTTCATCTGATTACTTACCTTTCCTGCAGTCCTGCCCAAGTGTTCACATGTTGAAACACATGCTATTTTGCTTCACATTTATTTTTTCCTTATATTACAGTAAGCTAGCATATTGAATTAAAGTGTATTTGTGCAGAGAAGATATATTACTTCAACTATATTTCAACGTTGTAATAAGACAGCGATTGTCAAACAGTGTGCTACAAGAGGCACATCGGTGTGTCACAGGAATTGTGAACACATGCGCTACCTGACTGTTTAATCAGGGGCACTGACCTCTTTTCCCTTAGACTGTCAAATAAAAATATGACAACAGCCAACACAACGACAGCCGTCTGGTGTGAATGGATCAAAATTATATGTACTTGTTTTGGTCAGATTGGCAAAAAAATATCTTTTTGGGTGTGCTGCAGAATTTTAGTAATTAGTTTATGTGTGCCATGAGATGAAAAAGGTTGAAAATCGCTGTAACGAGGTGTTACAGAAGAGTCATTACAGAAAGGGACTCTCGAGAACCCAGTGATCCAAGACACAAGCCATGTCTTGGAAACGCTGCCGACTTAAGTAGAAGACAGCGTCAAGGGTTTGGACAGAATCGAAAAGGTATGAAACAGACACAGCATCCTTCGCTCTTGTCACCTATTGCTGGAAACCTTCTTGGCATATTTCTTTAGCTCAACCCAGCTCAGGTACCACTTCTTTCAGGAAGCCCTCCCTAACTAACTCTTCCACTGCTGGTTGCCATAATGATTTCTTAGGTGGAGGTGGGAAGATAGACTGAAAAAGTGCAAAGCAGATTGAAATGCATGTTCCCATGGAAATGAAGTATCCAGTGTCCAGGACCCAGTCTATGATATCATTCCTGTTCAATAACCCTGCCACCCCTCCAAGATAAGGAGCAAAGGCAACCATACCACACCAGAAGACTGAAAGCCTTTTGTTCACCTGGTCCATACACTAGACTGAATTTTTAGAAGGTAGACAATGAGCCCCTTGCACGTTGCCTAGTACAATGCTTAACACATAGTATGAACTAAATACAAAGAGAACAAACTAAGGGCCAAGTCTCCCTTTATTCAAAAAAACTTGTTTTGAGCCTTGCTCGGAAGGCAAAATGTACTGTTAGGTTCAGCTCCTCTGTGGTCTTCATTAGAGAGAATGAAGAATGTGGCACGTTGCATGGCACTTTCTAATGTTTAGAATGAGTCCCCTGCTTTGGTTTTTCAGGACAATGCAGAAGTATCTCATGATTGGAGAACACAATGGGTTGATTGAATTCCTAAAGAGAGAGAAGTCATTCATTCATAGCCCCCAGCCTAGAAATCTAGAAACAAGACAGACACACACAAACACGCACTCAGCACGATGAGAAATGACAAGAAACCAAGTTGAAGGAAGGTTTGAAGGAAGCACAGCTGCTAAATATCAGGCCCAGCCCCTGCACACAGCACTCCCCCATAAGCGGCCCCCTGACTTCCCGCCCTGCTGATCTCCTGGGCAGCAAACCTATTTTTAAGGGCTGATTAGCTGGTATTGACAGTCCCGCAGGAAGCGGGAAGGGTGGGCAAGCCTTCTGATTCCTCTGAGCCACGGCAGGCTTCCTGAAAAAATGACGAAAACGACCGTATTCTCCTCTCAGCTCAAGAGGCAATAAAACAACTCTTCAAAGGCTGCCTACTCTATTTTCAAGCTGAAAAACTGACAGAGCCAAACAATCATGTCTTAATAGAGCGATCCTCCTACCAGTACACTAACATGTTAACATTTGCTCTCTGGACATTGACATCAGTTGTTTGAGGGGAACTCTAGCTTGTATTTCTATATATGCTGCTCCTTTTTTTTTTAACTGAGGATTTTTAAATTACCAAGCTAAAGTAATTAGGTTGGATTCTATGTAGACAAAAGCTAGTATGTTGAAAGAATAGAACTGAATCTGCATCAGAAGCTCTGTGTGTGTGTGTGTGTGTGTGTGTGTGTGTGTGTGTAGCAACTTGGCACTCAACACAGCTGTGCCATGTAGAGTTGTTCAGCCAGCACTCCACTCTTTTCCTTCTATTTTAATTGTTATCTGAAAATTTTTCACAGCAAGGGAAGTCAAGTTCTCCTTTTAATATGATGTGTTTTAGGTATGCAGAAGCTAGATTCACTTGCTCCGACTCCAGATAAGTAACTAAAATGCAGTGAAGACACAGGGGGGCTAATAAATATTTTGCCTTGGGGGAGTCTGGTGTAATATTTTCTGCAAACATAGGACTTTATTTTCCCCCTAACAGGGGGTCTTGACTCCAAGGAAGAGATTCCGCCAGGGTTTATGGAGGTAATTAGACGTCAACACTTCCATTTCACATCACGGCTTAGGGCTCTGGGTGCCTGTGCAGAAAGCAAGTGCTTCCCCAGGGCTGTGCGCCCGGTATTCGCACTGGTTCTCGGGTTCCAGGCAGGGGTGCGGGTGGGGGTTGCACAGTTAAAGTGCAATAAATAAACCAGCCTGGGGAGTTAATGTTTCGTAAGAATACACTTTAATACATACAAAGGATAATCAGAACGCAGAAGACCGAAGTGAGCCTGGCCACACATTTCAAGAAGGCCTTGTCTGTAAACTAAAATGGATCTAATTCAGGAGACCAAGTCCCTTCCTTCCAATTCATCTTTTAAATGAAATTAAGATTCAGATCTCCAAGGTAGGAACGAATTACACTGCAGTTACGGAGAGGACAAAGACGTCACATGAAATACCATTTGAGACACAGATTTACAAAGGAAGAGAGCAGCTGACAATTCAACATAATCTCCCATTAAATACCAGCTCATTTAAACATATCCCGTGGTGCCCTCCACATCTGGCAAGCGATTGGGGCTGGCAGATTTATTTCCGGAGCTCGCTCCCCTGCGCCTGCCCCCGCTGTAGCCTCCCTCACTCCTTACCAGCCCCGCTCCACTTTGTTTCGCAAACCTGGTGTGATTTGCGAAGATAAGGATGTCCAGATTTTGTTACCACCTAATTACTAGATGCTTCGTGTCTTTTAACATGGGGGAGGAGTATTACTGGCATTTTCCTTTCATTTCAGCCATCATAAATTTAAAATGGTGAAAGTAAATCTATCTGCAGTATGTCACTTATACCCTAAGCCCCTGTGTTTGGGAGTGATAAAGGCTTCAGACTAACCCTTGGCTGGTCTCTCTCTTCCAAGTCCCACGGGTTACATTTTATGGAAGCATGATTTAAAAAATAAGCTCCATTCAGGGTCACTAAAACATTTCAGGACTTAAGGCAGAGAAGAAGGGGGAAAAGAGGCACTTGCACATTATTTTTTCCAGCTACTTTGCTAAGAGTGAAAGCTTCCAAGCACACTAGGAAAATCCCCCTAACATGCATTAAATCTAGCCTCCCCCAGCAAGCCCTTTGTCTTTCCCGAGTACTTCTCTTTAGACAGACAGTTGTTTATCCAACTCTAGAAACAAATATGCTGAAAATACGATGAAATTTTCAAATGCCTTTTTAGTCAATTGGATATTCTCCTAATGGTAATAGACACGAAGTGCCATCTGATGTTTTAATTGAAATTTTAACCAAAAGAGGCATGGCCAGATTTCTAATATGTTCTAACTACAGTACTTCCCTTCTTACAATTACACAGCTAATGTCTGCATTGAATTCCCTAATTTCTCATTATAAAACGATTGGATTTCATCTCGCAGTCTTTAATTGCATTGTTTCTCCTGCTAGAATAACTGCACATTCTTCTTGGTGAGATGTTGAAGTTGTTGAATGACAAATCAATAAAGGTCAGGCATTCAGATTTAATCAATTATTATTCCATCTCAAAGCAAAATCAATGAGGGGCTTGAAGTAGAGTTGCAAAAACAATCTGCACTGCTGTAGACAAAACCCCCAAATAATCTCCCACAATCACAAAGAAACCTCAAAAATTAAGTAAGCTGGGTCCAGTCACCCACACTTTCCAGCATAGGACAAATGGTAACTATTTTCAGAAAGAGTCTTGGGAGAATATCAGCTGGGGCAAGGAAGGCAGGGAGGGGACAAGGGAACGGAACATGGAATCGTAACCCACCTATGGGACTCCGAGGACACCACGACAACTCGGGCTGGGGCTGAGTGGCACAGGACGTCCTGAAGGAGCTGGACAAGGTAGAAGTGCCCCAGGTGATTCACCTGGAAGGTGGTCTCCAGGCCATCCTTTGTGAGGCTCCAGGGCAGAGCAAAAGCCGCCGCGTTGCACACGAGCACATGCAGAGATCTGAAAAAGAAAAGGGCCCGAGTTGTGCGGACACAAACACTCTGAAATCAAGGATGGCTTGTGCTCCCTCGGGAAGAAACAATTCTTCACTGACTTCAAGGTGCCAGTCCCTTGGACTGGGATACGCCCGAATGTTGCATCTTAAACCATTCTGACAGGGCTTTGACCTGGCAGCTGTGCAAGGGTGCTGGGGAAGGAGGTTCCCGGTCTGCAGGACCCTCGGTGTTAAACCAGGCCCCTGCTGGGCAACCGGGCTGTGTGGGTCGCCTTGGCTGAAGCCTACGTCCCACCACCTAGTTGAATCTATGCTTCTTCATTCATCCAATTCTCAGCTTCTTCAAAATAGCTCTCAATGTAAACATAAGAAATAAAGGAAAAATATGCTGTAAGACGCTGGACATAGGAACCAGCATTCAGTCAGTGCTAAATAAACATATCGAGGTAGAAATGCTCTGTCTAAAGTGACAGCCAAGCAGTGTTTGAATATAGTCTTTCTAGAAGTCAGATTAAATCCACATTTTAGAAACGAGCTTTGGGGATAGGTAAGCGGGGGCCTCTTATAATATCTTCTTTTGTACATATTTAATTTATTTCATAATAAAGATGTTTTAAATATTAAGTAAGACTTTCCTGTGAATCAAAATCCTAAATCCTGATTAAGGAATTGAACTTGTAGGAAATCATCCTAAGGTACTAAAAAGAATTTTGTAAAGAAATATATACCCAGTGTTTGTAGTTGCAAGATAAAAACAACAAATTACAGTTAAACTAAGTATACAATTGGAAAACTATGAAATGAATTTCAATATAGAATACTATGCAGCCATTAAAATGATAACAAGTAAACAAATCTATTGACCCTGTAAAACATTCATGTTAAAAAACAAAATAGGTGCTGTTGCGTGGTCACACCTATACACAGTAAGAATGGAAATGGGAGCAGCAACTGTCTCCAGGGAGGGTGGAACCCAACATGTCTTACACGGTTTTCTTTCTGAGTTCATTTGTCTGGTCTTCATTTTCTCTATAATTTGCATATGGGGTCTTTAAAATAAAGAAAAATGAAATCAAATGAATGCTTTATCGAAACACAAGCATTTAGGAAGTTAGCCAACGAAAGAACAAGAGAAAAGAGACAGGGCAGGTTTTACAGGAGTCCTGGGTTAAAAGTTCCAAGACGGGCCTTCCGTCCCAGTTTCCGACAAATCGCAGGGGCCCGGAGTTCCCAACCCTGCCTGTAAAACGGGGGCTGGGACTGGCGGTGCCGCTTCCTCGCACAGCTCAGATGCCACGCCACTGGCTTGTAGGTAACACATATGATATGGAAAGTAAAACATTTCCTGTAACTTTGTTTTAGAAAATTCCATGCTCTTTGCCTGGAAACTTTTCATCGAACTATTACTTTTTGAAACAATCTGATTTTGTTCCGTCCTCATAAAAGACTGTAGCCGAAGTCGTGAGTTATCAAAAAACAAAGATCGGTATGCAATAAAAGGAAGCGTACAGGAAAGTCTTTCCAAAAACTGAAATAATCTGTTCTCTAAAGGAAGTAAAAAGGAACAATGACAAACATGTGCAATGTTATAAAGGATGCATCTTTTTACTATATAGTGTTTGCAAATCAACAAGAAAAACTTCTGAGTCCTACAGAAATACGGATGACACTTTAAAAATTTCTAAAACTAGATTACAAAATAACCAGCACAAGAGTTAACAGGTTGAACTCTACGAGTAGCAAAATTTTAAACATTTTCTACCTAATTAGCAGATTTGTTTATATTATTACATTATCTTGTATAAAGCTGGTGAGTATATTCCTATACTCTTTACATTAAGTTGAAAATATATATGATGAGAATTAGAAAAATTCATGCTATTTCACCTAGCAACCCTGTTTCCAAGCAATGGGGTGCACAGGGGGACAGTGCCGAGGCAGCAGCTCACATCTCAAGGGAAAATATTTTATCACTGAGAATGTTTAGAATTGCCATTGCATAAAAATAACAAAGTGCACATCAACCTGTAGTCAGTTTTACTATTGGCTTTGAATTCTCCACCAACAAGGCTGCCCTATTTGCCTACATAGCGGGCAGACCACTCCCATAGCACCTTCTAACCCCACTGATAGGCCACTTCTTCTGTAAGGGGGTTAAGGATGGACCCTAAAAGACAGGTCCACTACGAACCTGTGAATGTGAGCTTCTTTGGAAAACGGGTCTTGGCAAAGGTAATTAAATTCAGATCTTGAGATGAGATCATCTGGGATTAAGGTGGAACTGACCAATGACAAGTGCCCTCTCAGAAGAAGAGAAGGGCAGAAGACACCCGCAGAGGGAGATGTGAAGGCCAAGGCGGGGGATGGGGTGTTGCATGCAAATGCCAAGGAACGCCAAGGGCTGCCCTCCTGCCCCAGAAGCCAGCAGAAAGGCTCTGACTGGACTCTCCCTCCAAGCCTCTAGTAGGAACCAACACTGCCGACACCCTGATTTCAGACTTTCGGCCCCCAGAACTGTGCTAGGCTGAATTTCTACTATTTAAGTAATGAATTTGTGGTGATTTGTTATAGCAGCTCTAGGAAACGAAAACAAGTTTCCAAGATTCTTTCCTGAATAAATACTCAAAAATTTATACAGAAGTTTACTCATAAGGATGAATAATAATTGTAAGTGAGCTAGAACTATAAATCTGTATATGAACTAGAAGCAACTTAAAATCCAACAACAGAAGAATGTTGAGCAAAGCCCCAGTATCCTGCAAGGTACCTGCCAGGTGAATCATTATGACTTCCTCTGTCTCTGTGCCCTTCCCTTTTATCCACAAGAGAAAATAAAACTCTTCAAAGGGGGTGTGTGTGTGTGTGTGTGTGTGTGTGTGTGTGTGTGTGTGTGTGTTTTAGCGTTTCTCTGTCTTTAAGACAGGCCTGGGCATTTGGAATTTTGGCATCATAACCTCTAGATAACAACCCCTTCATCCCTGCCTGCACATTTTGTGGGGAAGATGCAGGCTGTACCGAAGAAACTTGCTTAGCAAAGACCTCAGCCTGAGGCATGAACCCAGAGGACCTGGGTGACCCTTTCCTTTTCACCGAATTTCACCTTTCATTAATGTTCACTGCACAACACCAGAGGCAAAATCTGTACCCTGTACTGAAACTTGTCACCCCATTAAATAAAAACAGGCTTATGGAATATGAAACTATAAAGTGCTAGAGTTTTTTTTTTTTCAATTGTAAAGACACTTAATTGCCTTGTACAAAAGAAAAAGAATTCCTTTAGCCTCACTTTAATGAGGTATTTATTATTCAAATAGCACATTTTGCTCAGTTTTAACTAAAAGCCATTGCAATTCAAAAGGCTCTGAGATGATGAATATTTACAAAATATCAAAAGGAAAGTTCAAACTAGAAAGACAGAACAGAAACAAAAACAGTATCATTCGGATTCCAAAGTTGATGCTATTAGTCAGCACTTTCAGGGATGGATTTTTTTCCTTCTTTGGTGGATTCTGGTCTGTGAGGGGTGAGTGAGGACAGGAAAAACTGTTTTCTGTGTAAAGAACTGGAGGTTCCAACAGCTTCTACCTCTCCGTTGAGTGGACACAGCACCTTCTCCGAGCCCCTGGGGGTGATATTTGGAACGTAGCAATCGCATCCTCTAGACTCGAAACTTTCCATTGGGCCAGAGAAAACTTCTCAGCGAAGGAGGGTGGGATTCCAATGGTTTACCACTGGGAGGTGCTGCTTCTCATCAGTGGGAGCGACAATTGGCCAAGCTTTCTAGCCAGAGCAGCTTTAATTGATACTTCACACTGGAATTCCAGAGTGCTGAATGGTGGTAATAAATAGAGAGGGTCCTAGCCCATAGGCTGTCTGTCATCCACTGGCTTTCAGACAGTTGATCTCTAAGTTTCCTTCCGTTCTCCCTCCTTTTTTTCTTTAATTCAGGTGTTATTGGCATGCCATATGCTACCAGTTTCCGATGTACAACCCCTCGAGAGTCCCATCCGTTGAGTATCCCCTCGCTGGCCTTGTCAGCCTCTCCCACTCCACTGGTTCATTCCTGCTGTCTGTCAGGCTAATCAGATTTTTCTGACCATCATTTGAGAGAAAATCAGGAAAGAAAGTGGAGGAAGAGAGAGAGAGAGAAAGGAAGACAGGACAGAGAGGGCTAGAAAAAAAGAAAGAGGTCTACTTGCCATTGGGGCTCTTTCAAGCTGCACTAGCCTCTCCTTCCCCATGTATGGTCGATCATTTTGAAATATTTATCTCCATTCACAATCTCTTCTCTTGTCCAAACTCACTTCTTCTCACCAGCCCAACTGAATTCTGTCCCATCACCATGCAGGATCCATCAAAGCTGCCTGGAGAGCAATGGCTTCCCAATAACTAAATCCAAAAACCTCCCTCCTGTTGAGACTAGATTTCTCTGTTGTGAAGGACTCTGTTCTCCCTGATTCCTGGACCTAGTCTGATTCAGTCTCAAAACTCTTCCCTATGGCAAATTCATCTGGCCAGAGACTCCCCAAAATGCCCTTATAACAGTGAAATGCTCACCCACAGCTCCAGCCCTGCGTCTCTCCTAACTTACGGAATCTCATTCCTACCCGCCCCAAATCTAAACTCTTCACCTTCTCTCCTCAAGTCTTACCCCCTTCCAGATGTTCCTATTTCTACAAGGAGGGATATTCTCTCTCATCTGAAAAACTTAAGAAACATTTGCTATCACATCTTCTCCCATATCCTCTATGACTGATCAATGCCTATATCTCTACGTTTCAGAACCTCTGTAACATTTTGTCCAATCCCTTACATTTCCAATAAAGCAGGTGTTATGATGTTCTGTCTAGTTCTGCCTTACGGGTCCAGTGTACCCATTCTCAACTGCTGTGAGCACTGACTTCTCCAGAAAATCGTCATTGGCTGATGGGCATCAGCATCTGGCAAGTCATGCTCTGTATCCACGTGCTGCCCAAAAAAAGGGAATCAATTCTATGAAGTAATTCCTTCTCCAGAGCTCCCTATAGGATCAGGCTAAAACTAGTTTCCAGTTGAACACAACCTGTTTCCCTCCTTCTTCTTTTAAGGGCACTCCCCCAAAAAGCCACATGAGCAAACATCCCCACCCCAGGCTTGATCGCTAGAGAACCCAAGCTAAGGCAGCCACGGTTACCCCATGTTTCTCGTTCTGACGTCTTTAGACTTGATCACTGCAACAGCCCACAGCTGGCCTTGCCACCTCTGCTTTCTCCCTGACTTGACTCATCGTGAATACAGGGGCCTAGTTAAAAACATTCTAAGAGTATAACAGAAATACAGACAAAGACATTTTTAAAAGTTATAAAACCAAATTACAAATAACCAGTATGAGATTTATGTTAAACTCCACTTCTATTAAAAATTAAAATAAGATAATTTTGACCTATCATATTAGCAGATTTATATATAATATTTTTATATTTTTACTTTATTATATAATGCTCATTGGGATATATGCCTATACCCTGAATATGTATTGTTTTAAGTCCAAATATTTGTGGTAATTTATAACAACAGCAAGAGACAACCATGAGAGTGAGGTAATAAATGTTTGCTGTTTTAAGTCACTAAGGTTGGGGGATAATTGAACAGCAACAAATAGCTGTACATGCATCATGCTACGTGAAAGAAGCCAAATTCAAAAACCTACATATAGAATTCTTCCATTTATATAACATTCTGGAAAAGGCAAAACTCTCGGGACAGGAAAAAATCCATGGTTGCCAGGGGCTGGGGGTAAGAGGCAGCAACTACTGCAAAGGTGCACAGGGGAGACGTGGGGGCTGATGGAAGTGTTCTCTGCCTTGATTGCAGGGACTCCATGGCTGTGTCCCAACTCACGCAACTGTACAATAAAAACAGTACATTTTTCTGTGTTTAAAATGCACCTTCATTTAAAACATGGAGGGAAACAACAGTGCTTTGTGTGTCTGCAATAGTCACATCCCCAGGAGGAGTCCTTTATGCCTCTGTGTGTCCACCCCACCCCATGGGACCAGCAGCTGGGTCTCATCCATCTCCACACCTCTGGAGCGACTTGCAGAGCAGGCACCTTGCACCTGACCTGTGTAACGTACAACTGATGAATTTAACTAAACTCAAGTAAAATATGCACGGACCATTTACCATGTGCCTTGCTCTGAGCTGCAGGAGAACAAGTGAGAAGAGAAGAAAATTTTCAAAATCTATTTGCAGGGAGAACAGATAAACCTAACATTGTAGAGATTAGGGAACATTTGGCTGTGTCTATAGGACTCCTGCTGACTGCCCCCCTCTCCTCTCAAAGCTAACTCAAATCCCACATCTCCTGTGGAATCCCTCTGGGCCACCCCAACCAAAAGAATGGTTCCTTAGCTGAATTTGCAAAAACATTTAGTATCTGCATAATTCCTTAGGCAACTGCTAAAGCTAGGCTTGAAGAAGATTCCCTGAATGTTCTGATTGATCATAAATCCTTTCTTTAAAAAAAAAAAAAAAAGATTTTATTTATTTATTTTTAGAGCGAGGGGAAGGGAGGGAGATAGAGAGGGAGAGAAATAACAATGTGTGGTTGCCTCTCAAGTGCCTCCCACTGGGGACCTGGCTCGCAACCCAGGCACATGCCCTGGCTGGGAATCAAACCAGCAACCCTTTAGTTTGCAGGCCGCACTCAATCCACCGAACCACACCCGCCAGGGCACAAAATCCTTTCATATAATTTTATGACCTACTGATAAGTGTTCTAACAGAAGAGGTTACAGTCTCCCAGTTTTGTCATCATATAAAATTGACCATGAGACTTTGCCCATAGAGAATGTTCAGTACATGACTGTTTAATTGATTACACTGACCTAGAAAATATAAACAGAAAAAGGTCTATAATTCTTCTTTGCTTGGTATGTTCATATAATTTCAGCTGGAGAATATACTGTTGATAGACCTTGGCATGTCAATAGTCTATTTTAATCATCATAAAAACCCATAAGGTAGAAAATATCATCACCATTTTACAGATGAGAAAATTAAGCTTCAAAAAGGTTTCGTGCCAGTAACTGAAGGAGCCAGAATTCAAATCCAGGAATATTTGCCCCTGAGATCTTTTCTTAGCCATGAAAATACACAGGCTTTAAAACAGTACAATAGGAATGCATCCTGCCAGCCAAAGGGTTGAACCAGACGGTGAGCTATCTGAATGGCGCCCCCCAGAGGCATTCCATGTACACCCTCAATAGCTGTGAGCAGCAGGGCTAGAATGTGACCAAGAACTCAGAACGAGATAAGATGCTTGAACTTCAGCCCACCTCCAAACTGACTCTTGTCCACAGTGAGGGCAGAACGGAGGTTTCTGGACAGTAGAAACATTCATGACACTTTTATTACACTTCTTTCTGATGCCTGCTCAAACACGGACACAAAGCATTCCTGTCTTCCTTCAGTTTCCTACTTAGATGGACCTAACAGGTCTCCTCACTCTGTCCCAGCTACCCACTCTCCACGTCGCAATGCTCTCCATCTCCTGAGGGTCACTCAGATGACACCTCCTTCCTCAAAGAATCCCTGCAGCTCATCTGGAAAATAAGCAACATCTCCCTCTTCTGAAGTTCCTGAACACTTTTCCTTGACCTTTTACAAGGTTGATGATAGCATGATTGGCAGAAAGACAGACATAACCAAAGATCCTCCGACTTACTACCAATAGTCAGCTGCGTGGGCAGGAGACTCAGCTGCTTCCCAAGTTCCCTGACCTTCTAGTCCCCACCAACACAACAAGCAACTAGTGATACCAACCCAATGGGTGGGGGCAGGGGATGGCAGGATCCCATCGGTTTCCTCCATGCATGCCCATTGCCACTCTCAACCCTGTCGACTATTCTGTATGCTCATCAGTACTGGCAACAACCCAACTCCAGCATGCCCGAGTGTTTATTGAACATCAACTTCTAAGGTGTAGCATCTCCCAGAGGTTCGGCCTTCAATTCTGCCTGGGACGTGTCCACTCCTACATTATTTAACACTTTCTATCATGTGCTACACCTCTGCCACTACACAACAATCGATGTCCATGAGGAGAGAAGTCTTTGTTTGCCCAAGGTCTTGAATGTAGTTAAGAACCTTTTGTACATATTGGAAGGGTCACATCTGAAGCCATGCTCCCTTCCCAATGACAGATGGTCTGTGGGCCTCTACACAGCCATGTTTTACTATATATTATTCTCTAAAAAATGCAAGGACATAAGGAGGAGGGAAAAAGTTGATTTGGTTCCAGCTTATCAATAAAGACAGAGTTATTTATGCTTTGGAGATAAGATCAGCTCATTACGATTCCAGGAACCTAAGTATCAGATAAATAATTTCAAACCTGAGGATGTAGACGTGCACCTTAAAACAGTCAGTGAGGAGCAGTCGCAACCACAATGGCACTGAGTTATGGTGAAGATTTGTAAATCAAATTGTAACATGCTTCCCCCCCCAAAAAAACAAGGCAGCCTTTCACAGGTTAAACAAGCACCCCAGGGAATATTAACACAATTGTGATTCTTGGGAATTCCATTTCAGACACAGCAAAAGAATGAGCTAAGTGGAATGTTACATAAAGGGAAACACTTTTCAATTCCTCCCTGAAACAGAATGTCACACCATCTGGGGCGCTTCTCAAGCGAGCAGCAAGAATTCATACTATTTGGAAACACTCCGAAATTCAATAGAATGGGCCTAAGGACCCCAAATCCCCGAAGCAACTGTTTCTCAGATTTACCTGGTGTTCAGCTGTCTTTTTGCGCCCAGAAAAGGAAGGGGGAAAAATATAGAATTCCAAAATGGATTCTGGTTAAATGGCTGGGGCAGGTTTGTGGGGAATGCATCGATGGCAGGATAAAATGCAACGTGCCAACTCCCTGCTGCAGTGACCTCCAGCCCAGCCAGGCTCTCCACGGGCGTCAAGACCATGTCAGCCCAAACTCAGGATGCGTGCCACTAGTAAAACTCAAAGGCTGACTGGCATTAAGTAGTTAGTATACAGGCAAGCTTTTTAAAAAATACTTATATACTGCAATGTACTAAAAAAAAATGTAATTAGCCTCTCAAGCTCACAATGACAACAATGACAAAGGGAGTGATAACACCCACCTTGTCTGAAAGTTGTGAGAATCAGAGAAAAATGGTCAGTGCCCAGCCCTGGCCACGACAGAGATGGGACCCAAAACATGGCATCGTCTTCTTCTCAGCTGCCTATTTCCTAGGGCTTGAGCTGCACTTTGGAACATGATATCCTTCAATAATTCAGAGGTATTTTCTCCCACATTTATAAAACACTGATACATTGTTTGCCATGCCAATACTCAATATCTCTGGGAGATAAGATCCTGAATAAATATGCAAGGAAACAAAGCAGATAACACAAGAGAAATATGAACACATAAAACCAACATCAGCTTAGGTGGTCGGTGACCATCCAGCTGCGCTTCTCAATTTTAAAGGATCCACATGTTTTGAGAATGTGAGACATACCATGAAGTATTAAAATAGTAATTAACCCAGAGTGTATTCTGCTGTCAAGATAACCTAGCCACACTTTTTTTTTTTTAAGTTGGAATAGAGAAAATAATCCAAACCAATCAGCAGGAAGAGAGCAGAGCACTGGCTGTATCCCCCAGAGACCACCAAGAATTTTTCATTTCATGCACCATTTACAACTTATAGTGAATTCCAGAACATCAGTACATATGCTTAACAGAAAATGGAAGCACTCTTGTTTTTGTTATTTCCTTAAATTTTTGCCTCACGTCCATTGTCTTGATTATTCTTTGCCATCCCATCATATGCAGTCCTGGCAGTGAAATCTCAACCTCACTGACTCTGAATGGGGGCGAACGTGTAACAAGAATACACCCAGTCATATTCTCCCAAGAGGGCTTTCTAGGGGGAAGTGCATCAATTCAATAATTATGCCACCAACAGCACTTAATCCAACTGACATGATGTCTCAAACACAGGTCTGATTCTTTGCGGTTACAATTTCAGTTGTTCCCATTTTTTCTCCTGCCCTTTGCATTTGGGACTTCATAGCCCTGTGTTCTGAGAACTTTTAATAAAGTGGACCATCAACGGTAAGTACCATAAAGATGGGAGGGTGGGGAGAGTGAGAGTAAATAACTTCAACTATGCTCATAACCTAGCTACCTCACTTGAACAGAGCTCCCATAGACTGAGAAAATGCAAATTAACCAAAGTCTCTCTTGGCAAATTCCCACTTGCTCACCTGACAAATAAATCATGGTCATGCCCTAAGAACATTCTCTTGTGATATGGAAGAAGTCAAGGGAGAAGGCCACGTTGGAGTTCAGTAAACTTCACAGGGGAACTTGGAGAATGTGAGTATGATTCACATAAATAAAAGAAGGGAAGAAGCTGGCAGATGGGAGATGGGGCGGGGGGGGGGGTTGGGCCGGCTTGATGGGTAGCAGAGGGAACCTGTGTTTTGCTCTGACCCTCAGTTTTCTCACACACAAAACGTGGGAGGTCATAACAATGGACTAGAAACCTCTGCAGGACAGTCACCCTGAGCTCCTGCACCTAGCAGCGGGCCTGACATACAAGAGAAGTTGTTGAATTACTGAATCCTTGAAAATTAAATATGGCTCGTGAAAGCTCTCTGTGTTTTTGTTCACACCTATGAAGTTCATTGCCGTTTGTTTTCTAAAGCATTGCATGCATACAGTTCGTGCTTTTTAAAAACCCCCACAGTCTCTATGTCACCACTGTCCACAACACAGTTTTATGTGCCACCTGCCTAATTTTTGTCATATGGAAGGACAACCTGTATTTAACTTTTTAAAAATATAGTGAGAACCAACTCATCTGTTTTTCTCAACCTAGTCCTTTGCACAAACATCCACAGTGGGGTAGCTGCTCTGGTCTGGGGTTTTGAAATTAGCGTGTGTGACAGTGAAGAGGGTATCTCCCTGCGTACATGGTAAGTTAAGGGTGGGTGGCGACATGAGGACCTGGGGCACTGAGCTCTGCGGTGCTCACAGCTTGTACAGCGAGGCTGCCTGGCAGCGGGGATAACGGAATGAGCAGTCCCTGTGGTCTTACCAAACACAGCCCTTGTTAAGAGACTGAAATCATCCAGGAAACTGGAGGGAAGGACTATCGCAGGCAGTACATTACTTGGCTGTGCCTAGTAAGAACACACTTCTCTGACAAGGATGTCCTGCAGGACGGTTCTGATGCCCATACCATGCCGTGTCCAGCACAGGGTCTTGAGCACAGGGGGTTCCTCGAATTTGTTGACAGCACTTCTATTAAAATAATACTTGGCTACCCCCTCTAAGTAAAATGCATTCTGGAAAGCATTTGACTCAGTTGGTAAGTGGGGAAAACAAAGGCAATGCAGAAATACCTAGCCTTTCCAGAAATGCATTAGCATTTCTTCAAATTATATTTTGCGGACACACAGCAATATCAAGCAATACAAGACCTTATTTACAAACTTCTGCTACACCATGGATGCATAAATTTGCTGAAAGAATCATGGGACCCTTCATTTCTTATATATATTTGGAGAATAGCTCTAAGTACAAGGCAATGATTTCACTACGATTACGCACAGAAAGTTTATTTAAAACGTACCTCACACAGTTACAACGAAGGGAGGGAGTGGCAGAGGTGAACTTCCATGGACAATAGGGAAAAGATGAGTTGAGGAATGTGCTAAGTGCATGGTCAAGTCACTCAAACAATAAAACATCTCATACATTTTGTAAATTCCCTTGCCTACAGACATAAGGAGCGGTAACAGAGCTCAGAAAGCCCCTGACAGCGGAGCTGCCATTCAGACCTGAAAGATTCCATGTTATGATAAAAATTAATGTGCTCTGACATCCTCTGGGACGCCCAGGGCCCTGGGAATAGCTAATGAAGAAATACAACCTTGCCAGAGAACAACAGCACGCAGCTCTGGAGCTGACGATTAATTCAGATGTGGTAGCAGGGTGGACCCTCTGTCATCAGCCGTAAAGCAACCAGACCCCAGTGTCACAGGGAGCCAGCGCTGATTGGTTAGAATTATTTCCTGGGTCAAGGGAGGTCAAGTCAACAAAAAGCTTTACAAAATAATTGAGCTCAAGTTGGATTCCATCTGTCGCTCTGCACTAATGCTCTCTTCTTAAACCTAACAAGGGGTCACTCAATATCTTGGTCTCTCATTGGCTGTGATCACAGACTTGAAAACTCCTCTCTAGGCTCAATGACTGGAGGACCACTGGGCATGTCGCCATGGACACTCCTTTAAGAGGAGCTCAGAAAGGGTCTGGGTGTTGAGCCCGAAAGGAATGCTGATCCCCAAAAAGGTATTTCATGGTCCCCACCAACCTAACTTGTAACACCTTTCACCCCTAAGTATCATGATGTCTTCCAAGTGGATAAAACAATACAAGTAATGTTCATAGCAGAATTATTTATAGTAGTCAAAAAGTGAAAATAACCTACATGGCCACTAACTGATGAATGGATAAAAAGATGCAGTCTATCTATATAATGGGCTATTCCTCAGCCCTACAAAGCAATGAAGCACTGACACACACTGTAACATGGACAAGCCTTGAACACATTGTTACATGAAAGAACCATGGCACAAAAGACATAGTGTATGACTCCACTCACAGGAAATGTCTAGAATAAGCCAATAGGTAAAGACAGGAAGTAGGTGAGTGCCTAGAGCTGGAGTGGGCAGGGAGGAGACAGGGAATGACAGCTCGTGGGCTTAGGGATGGGGTTTCTTCTTGGAGTGCTGCAAATGTTCTGGAATCAGTGGTGATGGGCCTACAACTCTGTGACTACACTAAATACCACTAAATTATGCACTTTAAAGTGATGCACTTACAGTATATAAATTGTGGCTCAATTAAAAAAATCCCTGGGCTCTGAGAAGCCTACCTTGAAACTGTCATCACGAGCTCCATGGCCCCCAGCTGGGTCCTCCCGCCCTCACCAGAGCAGCTGTGGCTGGCGGCCCCCAGGCCCTGCCCACCTTCTCCTAGATTTCCACCTTGATCAGAAACCCAGACTCAAGATATAGGAAATTCAGGAAGAATAAAATGGTATTTTTTAGACAATTGATAGGTTATACAAAGGTACATAGTCTTAGTCTGTGACATCATTTCAGCCTATTATTAGAATTTTACCTTGCCAAGTTGAATTTATTTCTCAACATTTAAATTTTAGACATTGCTTAAAAGATTAGGGTGGGAAAAAAAGATTAGGTTGGATTTTTTTTAATGTATTTCTTTCTTTGACATATTATTCTCTATGTTTTCTGCAACCTGATATTGTTTTGCTAAATTACCATCTCCATTAAATGATTTTGAAAAACCAGAGGAAAATATATAATTAGAGAACTTTTTAAAACACATATGAAATACGCATATTTTTTAGCCTCACTCAAGGACATGCTTATTGATTTTTTAGAGGGGGGTGAGAGAGGGAGAGAAAGAGGGAGAGAGAAGCATGGATCGGTTGTCTTTCATGTGCATCCTGACCAAGTACTGAACCTGTAACCTAGGCGTGTGCCCTGACCAGGAATTCAACCCGTAATCTTTCAGTTTATGGGATGACACCCCAACCAACTGAGCCACACCAGCCAGGGCTGAAATATATATTTATATGTATAAAATATTTAATGTCTTTCCTATAGAATGCTAATCATTCTATTGAAAATAATAAAATGGAAGGTGATATTCTGAAATATGAACAGTGGTTTTAATTGAGAGGTAGTGTTAGTGTATGCATGGATAAAAATTTATAATATCTTGAGTGTGTTTTAAAATAATTTGAATTGAATAATTTAATTTGAATAATTTGATTCTGATTAACTTAGTACTAATAATCATGGGAGCGGGGCTTAGAGTGTGGGACTGTCCATTATACTGATTTTTCTTGTATATTTGAAAACCTCTGCAGTAAAAAATTTAAAAAAATAAAAACAAACAAAGAGTCAGAAAAATGGGAAATTTTGATTTTTACATTTACACTATCTCATATTTTTTCAAATGTACTAATGGGCATGTACCATTTTTGTGGTCACAAAACTTATGTAAAATAATGTTATTTATACATAGTACCAAAATAAATAAGTTTAACATTTGCCTGAAATCACCATGGCACTTCAACCTTTTAAAACAAAATAGAATTAGGCAAATGTGATCGTATCAAAACCGCCCCAAGAAGACACGCACAACATAAAAGGCCGGAGGAGAAGCCACAGCTGGCTGAGTGCCATGCAGGGCTAAAGAGCAAACCCGCCCTTGCAAGGGTAGAGGAGAGGAGAGGCTACGATTAACACAGAAATGGACCTGATTGATGCAAAACTCCACTGAACTTGGAAACCCTCCCACAGGAGGCAAAAGAAGGAAGACCTGCTTGGTCCAAGACACCAAGGGTCAAACAGGCCTGAGGAGCCTGAGGTCGAAATCTATTTCAGTATCAAGGTCTTAAAAGGTCACAGCACCTTCTTGTCCAAGATCAATGTGAAGCCTTCCCTTTAATAGGGTGGCCAGGCCTGCTCAATGTGCCAAAGCTGAGTCAGAGGAAGCTCCTGAAGAATCAGCAAAGTTACATGCTGGAGCTGAGCCTCTATTACTAAAATGAACCAAGCAGGAGCCTAGGGCACCACCATCTAAGACAAAGAATGGCCTCGGGAATGATGACAAGGGGTGAGCGTTGAAAGGCAGCCTGTCCTTCCTGACCCCCAATGCAATGCTCTGTCCCACCTCCTCAGGGCTCAGGGCGATTAAGCACCGTTGTGCTTCCTCACCAAGGAAAGAAAACCTGAGTTCCTTCTGCCCTGCCCAACGCGGTTTCTCCTCCTCTCCACTGGAGTGGCCTCAGATGATTGGAAAAGCAGCTGAGAGAAGAACTTAAATGACTAATAAACAGGAATCTTGTATCTTGTAATAAACATTTGACTTCAATCAATACATGCAAGTTTTAAAAATCATATTGCAGATCTTAATAGTATTACCTAGTTTTTGATGAAGGGAGGATAAAAAGTTACATGTAACTTTTCTAGAGGGTGATTTGATTTCATAGATGATCAGTATTAAAAAATACCCATATGCTTTGACCCAGAAACTCCTCTTGTAGGACTTCATTCCAAGAAAACAAGAGATTAAAAAAAGGAGAACTTAGCACTAGAAAATTGAAGATAGGTTAAATAATTCTACTGATATGCAACAGATCACAGTAAAGTCCTTAACATTCAAATTAGAGAAGTATATTTAATAACAAGGAAATGTGCCCACAGCATATTTAGCATGCAGAAAAATATATATGTTTGAATAAGAAAAGAGTATATGTATCATAACCACTTCACACCAAGTAGGGTAGCTATGATATAAAAGGAAGGCTCCAATTTAAGTTAAAAAGGGGCAATAACAAGTGTTGGGAAGCATGAGCAGAAATTAGGGTCCTCATGCATTGTGAGTGGGAATGCAAAGTGGTGGACAGCTGAGGAGAAGAGCGTGGCATCTCCTCAAAAAGTTAAACATAAAGTTACTGTGTGACCCAGGAATTGACTCCTAGGCACAGACTCCAGACAAATCACAACATATATCTACGCAGAAACCTGTTCATAAATGTTCACAGCAGCATTATTCTTAATAGTCAATCAATATGAACAGCCCAGATGTTCACCAAGCGATGAATGGACAGAGAATAACCAGGACTTGAGACCCACTGGGTGGGCTGTGCCCAGCGCCCCATACTGCAGCACAGACATCACCTGGAAAGCTTTTAGAAGTCCAAATGCCCCGTGCATACCCCAGAACAATTCAGTCAGGACGTCTGGGGGTAGAAGCCAGCATCAGCGATGTGTAATAATCCCCAGCTTATTCTACAGCATGGAGAAGTTGGGAGCCACTGTCCCCAAAGACAGTCTCTTGGGAGTCTGGAGACCCGACGGGGGGGGACTGAGGCACTGCCTCCCTTTCAGGCGGAAGACACTGTGCCAGGACCGGCTTCCCAAAGCTCTACCGCTTGTGAACTTGCCCACCTCTCGTACTTCTGAGACAAACAGAGACGTCTCTCTTCTTTCTGTCTTTGGTTATCCATTACTGCCTAATGTCAGCTCAAACATCTTTTTGATTATGAACTGGTGACTGAGCTGTAACAGCAGAATAAGTTTAAAAGGCAAACTGAAGAACTTTGCCACTAATTGAGAGGATGTCTTTATATTTTTCTGAATGACAAGGTACTGAGTAGATTCTTACAAAATGAAGAAAAGAACGAGCTTATAACATTAAAAACACAGTACAGTGACAAGTAGTTCACGTACAAATATAATCTTCCTCAGGGATTTTCAGCAGGCTGCCACAGTGTAGCACCAGCGATTTATTTCAAATATATATTCAAGTTTTTTAGACTGGCAAGAATTAGCTTCTCCACAATTTACTGCAGGACAAAGATGGCTCCCATGTTATTAAAGTGTGATTTCAGTGTGGTTCAGGCACAAACCCCCCAACATGTCAATTATGTGAAAGGGGAACTCAGATGTGACAATGGGGGCAGTTAGATGGCACAAAGAGAGAAACCGAGCTGCATTCATGGGCCAAGTCGGGAAATATAATTCCGAACCACAGACATTAAAATGTTTTTCCCAAGCCTTACATAAACCAAGCTTTCTCTGAGAGAAACCAAATATTAACCTTAATATTATAGATTTGCTGCGCCAATGGCTGCGTAGGTGGTCCCAGTGAAGGTCGCAGAACAGACCTGGCAGGGCTGGGAGGGGTCGGTCCCTATCCAAGCCAAGCAATGCCAGGCGACTTTGCTCACGTGGTCCACGCCACAGCAGGGAAGTCCTGGCTCCTGACAGACTGATGTGTTCACAGATTCCTAGAAGGGAACATTTATGCCATTTGCCTAAAATAACTATTGTACACTTGAGTACTCTAAAATTTGTTTCCCAAGATCACACTACCCAGGGAGGTACCAAGAACTTTAAATGGCTGAGAATTGACACCTTAGAAGAAAAGTTTGGTCACCAAATGGAGCTATGTGCTTCTATTTTTGCCTTCACTTCTTTCCTTCTCTCTTCCCTCCCTCCCAACCATCCATCCATCCATCCATGCCCTTCCTTGAGCTTATTATAAGGCAGTAAATGTATTTAATAATTGCAAAGATGGTGCTAATGAAAATAACAATGATTCAAGATAAAATTTATTAACTTTATTACATATCAGGCAGTATGTTTTAAAAAAGATTATGTTATTTAATCCTCTCAGCCATCATCTCCCATTTTTACTGATGAAGAAACAGAGGCTCTGAGAGATTAAGGAATCTGCCAAGGTCACCATTTTACTAAGCTGTGCAGCAGAGACTCAGAGCTAAGACAAAGATGAATTAGCCAAGACTTCTGCTTCTCTGGGGCTCAGTCTAACAAAGAAAAATCAATATGGAGAAAAAGCCTCCCCAAAGTATCCCGAGCAGCAGGATTGGCGATGTGGCCAATGCCCCATGAAGTGACTTGCCAATTGAACCACTGTGTACAGGCAGCAGCAGGAGACAAGGCAGGTTCCGTAGAGGATGTGACAGTCATCCAGTGAGCAGGTGGTGGACAAGTCGAAGGAGTGTGGTACAAGTCGGATGGCAGGCCCAGAGCCGGGAGGCAGACTCTGAGTGGGGCACAGTATGGAAGCACAGGGGTGGGAGGACAGGGCTATAAATGAGGGTGAATAGGGGCTGTACCCCAGAGGCCTTGGTGGGCCACACCAGCAGGTATAGCCTTTGCAGCTCAGTCAGCAAGGCATCACCAAAGGGTTTTTCCACAGGACAATGTCAAGGATGAGTTTACATTTGAGAGCAATCCCTCTGGCAGTTCAGATCTATAAACAGCAAAATGACCCTCTGCTCTTCTCCCGTCTACCTGACCAGCACCATTATAAAGACAAGCAGGAGCTAAGCGGAAATGATCACAGACATTTGGAGGAAGTGTATAAACATGACTACAAAAAGAGTAAACAGCTGCCATTTCTGCTTAAACTGATACCGTAGAGAGACACCTTCTAGATACCTGGAGGAAAACAGTGAGTACCTTAACTGAGGGGATGGGCCTCCCTCCTATTGGGTTGCTTTAACCTCTTTTACACAAATATGAGAAAAACGATTTCTTGGGGACAGAAAATTGGTGGGAAGAAGCATCTCCTTCAGCCTCAAAGTGACCTTTATAACTGTCCCAGTGGCAGGAGTTGTCCTATCAATGGGACAAATCCCCCCCCCAGAGGCAACATATCCTACATGATACAGTTCCCAAGTGAGACAGATCTTCTTGATTCTACAAACTGCCATCTAAGCTGAGCTCAGGGCTAGAGCAGATTTCAGACTAAGTTCTAGCCTCACTACCAACTAGTTAGAATAACCTTAGTCACAGCCCTTAATCTCCTTAAGCCTCAATCTCTCCATCCATGAAATGTGGCTCATCGTTGTATTAGGCTGAAACATAAGACACTACCATTCTTCTATCATGTTTGACCTATCCTCTGAGTTCTCATGAGGATAGAATGGGATGGCATATAAGTGCTTAGCTATGCACAACACATAGTGCATAGGTGATAAATTTTAATAATTTTTATCATCATCATCTTTATATGGGTCCAAGTCCCAGTTAGGAATTCGGTGTCTTCATTATACATAAACAATACTTAGTGGTGGTAGTTGACCTACTTTCCCAAAACTCACCACAGCACACTGTTCTACTCAAACCCATCTCTGTTACCAGCCTCTATGTATCACAGCACTTTCCACAGAGAATTAAAATTCACCGGGCATGCAACAATGGTTGTATTTACTTATTTATCTTGACAGGCCTAACGTAAACCATTTTCTAAGAAAAATGGCATGTATTTCTCATCATGAAACAGATGCTATTAAAAATGAGTTATATTTCGAGGAACAGTGGGCTCTAGTCCTAAGATCAGAAAATCACAACCACAAGAGCAAATCCCAAATCCAACCCACTTCCTATTTTTATAAATAAAGTTTTATTGGAACACAGTCATGTCTAGTAATTTGCACTTTATCAGAGGCTACTTTTGTACTACAATGATCTCATGCAACACTCCAAATATACTCAGTGCTGATTGCGTGGTTGCTAGAGACCATCTGGCTCACAAAGATAAAATATTTATATAGATACGTATATAAATATTTATCTGATTTTTTTTTTCAAAATATCTTGCTGGCTTGTACTCTAGTCCAGTGCTTTAAGAGATCATTGTTGACAGCTTCGAGCAGGGTAGGGCAGGTGGCTGGGGGTGGATGGATAGAGCAAAAAAGAGAAAGAACTAAAAAAAAAAAGAGATCATTGTTGAACACTAGCAACAAAATTAATATTGTTTGCTAAAGCTAAAGACATAACATCAGCTTCTGTAGCTACGCGCTGGGGGATGATCAGTGTGGGAGGGGCAGCCACAGAGCAGTTGTCTCTACCCTCCAAAGACGGGTTTTTATTCTTCCTGGAAGGGAAGTTTTTTTGTGTCTTCAATTAACATACATCACTTTGATTTTAAGAAATATGATCGTGACGACTGAACCCGGAATTCTGTTGGGAAATCAAAGCTGTTCACACTGCAAGCATCATTGTGGCTACTTCAAATACATTTTCATGCATTCCTTAGCAGTGGTGACTTCCAATGATTTCTGCGAGCCCAAGCACAAGGCTCACAGAAATGTTTTTTTCTGACAAATTTAATTACAAAGGGGCCCCCAACTAAATTAATTTCATAATTTTTCTTCTCTACCAAGGATATGTTTTTGAAGATCTCTGTCATGCAAAGTTATGAAACTGTCCTTAAGCTTCACAACAATTGAAAGAGAGAGCTAAGGCACAGGAGAAGTGAGACAGCAGATGGTTTAACCCCATGTCTAGACCAGTCCCTAATTCTGTTGTAAACACTGAATAAATAATGAGGGGAAAAATTTTAAAATAAAAAGAAAAGGAGGGGAGAAGAAGGGGTGTGGAGCACTTTGGTATCCCAGAATACCCAAGCTCATTATTCTTAGTAGGTCCCACGGTGCCTCACTTATTCAAAGCAGGTTGCTCTTAAAGCAGCTCAGATCACCTGGAAAAGCTCTTAAAGCCAGGGGAAACAGATGTAACAATGGCAAAGAAAATAGAGTCTAGCCATTTACTCTGAAAGAGAATGGTGAAATATCCCTCAAGTCCACGGTTTTAATAACAATGAACAGCGGGGAAAATACTCAGTAGAGTAATAAGTACTCTGTGATCCTCAGTGGAGCATCACTATAGTAACAACTTTTCTGCTTGATTCTTGTCTTGCTCATCATTTGTGGGCAACGTGAAGCTGAGTTCTCCTCTTTCCTTAATGGCCAGGAATCCCAAAGCTCATTCTTAGACCTCGTTTTTAATGAATGTGAAAGACCTTATGAGATCCACTCTTCCTCTATGGTCACATCTTACTAGTCTACTTTTATCCCCCTTCCCTGTTTTTAAGTAAATTCCTATTTCTATTTTATGACACTAGAATGTGTTCTTTACAATTTCTCAAGTCATTCTAGAAATGTGATAATAGACAAACACATGTTAACAACAGTTATAGGCACAGTGCACTCAGCGGTATCTGGTTATTTCATACAGTCCAGCTATTCTCCTCAACAACCCTAAAGTTGAATGTGATAATCTACTTTAGACAGATCTGGAAAGTGAGGCCCAGAGATGTGAAGAGTTTGCCCAAAGCCACACAGCTAGTAAATAGTAGAGCTGGGATTTAAATCTCAGTTCTGTTGATCCCCAAACCCTATATTCTTCCCACTACCCCAGGAGTTGGCATGCCATGACCCTTGGACAAATCCAGCCCACTGCCTTTTTCCTAAATCATGCTTTATTGAAACACAGTCATACTCATCCACTTAAATATTGTCCATGGAGCTTTCATGATACAAAAGCAGAGGTGACTAACTGCAACAGAGATCGGATGGCCTGAAAAATTGAAAATACTTACTCTTTAGCGCTCTACAATTTTGCTGACCCTTGTACTACACTGCATTACTTCAAGTTAGTATTTTCTTTTAATTAAGAAATGACTCGTATATTGTCTTTTAGAAATATTTTTAATTATATAAAACAAATTGATGCTAAGTTAATTTTCAGAACATAAAAAATTTACTTGTGAGGAATGCACTCTTCCCTGATGTTTCTAAATTTATTAAATGTCTCACAATATGATTTTTTTAAAATAACTTAGGATGGAAAATGTATGGGATGGCAAAAACTTAACTTGTAGACTTTTAACATTTTTCCTTAAAAAGCCATAATTAAGATCTAGATTTAGAGAGTTCATTATAGCTAAAATCTACCTCTTTGTTTTTCTTTTCTTTCAGTTTTCATACTGTGAGGAAAAGCAAAGCAACACGATCCTCTGTTAGGCAAACCAGAAATGGATTTCTCATGTTGAGCAAAGAGTAATTGCAGATATGTTGGCTAAAACATTATTCTTAAAATTGAGCTGAGGAGAAAAAGAAAGATTAAGCTATAATTTACACATTGGTCTTTAGGGTAATTTATCCCTCAAAATTTGGAATTTATTTATAATTTATAGCCCACCCACTTCCATAGAAGGATTTGAGACAGCAAAATTTAGAATAGGAATCCAAGAATATTATATGTGGGATTAGTACATTCAAGTTCTGAAAGTAATTTAGTAAAAAGTGAAAATAAATAACTTTGTTAAAGATTTTTCTCCCTCAAATGTTTAAAAAGTAAAGAGGGGGTGAAAAACTGTTAATCTTTTATTTTATAAACATCACTATCCTATATTATTTTTCAAGGGAAAGAACACCTAATTTCTTTAAATTATGCTTGAGGCAGAAGGTGGGGAAGAGAAAGTAGAAATCCATCATCAAAAAATAAAGTTCTAGAAACCTTTAGAACTGCACGTAGTTGTGTCAATATGAACTTACTATTGATTGCAATTAATTCCCACAATGAACCAAAGCCCTTGGTCAGTATTATAAGAGCTGATTGGTAGCTGGTTTCCAAGCAATGCGTATGCTCTGTATCACGTGCCATCACCAACATTTAAAATTCCAGGATTGGAATGCAGTTATCCATTAGTTCAGGAATATATGGAACTCAAATTATAAAACATCTGAACAGAAAATATTTACAGACTTTCTAGTTCTAGGAGCCACTGAACTATTCTAGGCCCTGTTCAAAAATGGGTGCTTCTGAGTAACCGAAGTGCTAGCACCGGGGATGAAAATGTGCCAACTCATCACAAACAACATGTTACTATTTGGGAGCCCATCACAGAAACTCCCAATGTCCATCTGAGCGATCAGGAAGGTCCTGGCAGGGTACACTCTGGTGCGTGCCCCCGCTTGCTGGCAGTGTGGAGTCTGGCTGCTCTCCAGGGCTGCAGTCCAAACATAAATATCCTTCAAAACTCGGTTGGGTTGGGACTCACCACAGGCTTCGGTTTGGAACTTTCAGTAACGCCCAAAATAATTCGACCTGAGACACACTGGCTGACCACCACCATCACCAACTCTGAGGAGAACTGTCTGGAAGCAGACTGAGGCTTCCTGGGCTGACCACCCAGAAGAGTGAGTGGAGAAGAACACAACAAATGAATGAAAATGGGGGTGGGCAGACAAAGGGAGAGTGGGCGGAGGAATGGGCTGGTCAGGGTGAGCTGAGCCTTCGGAAAACACGCTCTGGCAAACAGTGTCCTCTTGATGGAAGACTTCACCACTACCTAGGAACTCTGCTTGCCAAAAACGCTGAACAGGAGTTTGTTCGAGCCTCTAGGGTTACCTGCCATTTCACAGGAAACACAGAGGACAACAGAATGCGTTAAACGACACCCTAGGTGTGCAGCCATTAGAGATTACAGAAGACTCTAGAGGACAACCTGGACGCTTCAACAAATACTACGTTGTGTTAATTATTTTAAAGAGAAATAACTGAGGAAAAAACTATTGATCACAATGCACTGATCTTATTCGAATCCTAATTTAAACAAACTGAAAGACGGAGAGTCAATAGAAATATTTATTAAGTGGTTTTAAGCCACTAAATTTCAAAGTAACATATTACTTAGCAATATATTCCAATACAGAAATCCACACTGAAAACTAAGACTGGAGTGTGAGACCTAATGAAAAGAAGAGTCGGTTTAGTTCAGACAGACCTGGATTCAAATTTTGGAATGCACCACTTGCTAAACTTGGGGAAGTCATTAGACTGAAAAGCTGGAGCCTTTCAATTTGTAAAATAGAGATAGAAATGCCTAATGCCCAGGGTTATGGCAAGAAATTAAAGACAGACCCCATGCATAACTACTTAGCACACTGCCTTGCACAAAATAAACAAAAAGTTGATGAGAGGCCATGATTTTGCACAGTCATAGCAGCAAGCAGCAGTGCTCATTCTGAAATGGTCTCCCTCCCCCTGGCCCCTACCCACCAAAGGAAGAAGAAACAGATATCCCCAGTGGGCCCATCCACAGCTCCTCCCCGCAGACCCAGGTAGAGGGGGCTCCAGAGCACAGTGAGCTGTGTCTTCCACTAGGTTTGCATTTCACACTTCTCTCTACTTTTTAGACTCAGGATACATCGTATGCTGCTAATCTCGGTGCAAAGAAACACTCTGAGCTGGAGTGTGAGCCCAGGGAACACACACAGGCAAAGGGGCTGGAAACACTTCCGGGGCGCCCATAGACCAGCTTTAAAATGGAATATTAAAGGGGGGGCATCCGCACAGGATTTCAATGCAAAGGTTTTTTCCTCTCCTCAGTCCACCAGCGCATAAAGAGACTGGCTCTGAACTGGCAGCCGTTCTTTCATGTGTCATTATGTTTTATAGACAAGGAGGTTTTAATGTCTAAAGATGGGAGGTGATTATACGAATAGAGCTACACATGTTTTTTTGGCAGCCCGGTCACCAGCACTTAAATTCACTTCTGACAGTTCTCAGAATCTAAAGACCCGTAAGTACTGAACTGTCATCTGCCTATCCAGGAGAGATTTCACTTTGGCAGCATTTCAAAAGTTGAAATCACTCCCTTTTTTATGCATATTTTCACCACCACAATATTTCCCTAAAACATGTAGCACACTGCTCTCTCAAGAGACATCTAAAAAGAGGTGTGTGGTACAGTGTTTGCTAAAGGAAAATCACCCTTGTTTCTGCACCTAGAGGTACACAAATTCGGAGTCATTTGCTAAAATCTAAGATTAGGGCAAAATGGGTGATAGCTTTCTCCAAGAGTTTGGCCTCAGTGATTTCAAGAGGCACTGGAAATTTGATGATTTTTGAAGTACTTAATGGTGAGAAACTAATGGCCCTGTTAAGACTTGGAAGACGGGGCTGTTATGTAACAGTTGGCGCTCCCCAGCAGAACTGCTCGCTTCCACTGCGGCCTGATGCAGAACGGGAGGAAGTGGGAAGAGGCAGTACATCTAAGCTCCAGCTAGAGCAGCATGGTGTCAGGGAGAGAGCGAAAAAGTCAGAACTAGATAAAAACCCTGCGTCTGCTGCCAACCTGCCCAGTGACCCTGTGAAAGTCACTCACTTCCTCTGATCTCAGTTTCCACCACATTTAAAAGGAAGGAGAGTTCAGCACGGTGGTGAAGCGGGGCCCTGGAGGGAGGAACCGCATAGGATCTGAGCTCCTCTGTTTCCCAGCCAGCTGCCTTCAGATAACTAACCTACCCTCTGGTCTCACATCCTGCATCTGTACAACAGAGGTAGTAAATAACACTTACCACAAAGGGTGGCTTTGAGAATTAAATCAGAAAATGCATGCAAAGTGTTCTTAAGTGCATGGCCCATAAGAAGCATTCAATAAATGAGCTGCCCAGGCTGCTGTTGTGGTTACTGTTATTATTATTCTCTCTCAAACAACCACAAAAGCATTAGTTTGAGGAGTCAACCATTTGCAGTGAACACTGCCTCCTGACAACCAGAGACCATGGCTTGCTTCAGGATAACCGGGCTTCTAAGGGCCACCCCTCTCTTCCCAAAGCCTGGAAAAGTGCCTGGGGCTTTGGAGACCCTCATTAAATGTGTTAAGTGAATGAACACGTGGATAAATGAATGGTGAAGGTATAAACAAGCAAATGTCTGAAAAGCTACTGCCGCCCCCAGGCTTGGGGCTCTCTGAGAGCTCTGGCCAGGGCTGGCGGCCAACACTGCCCAATCCCACCGAGAGCACACACAGAAGGACTCGCCCTGGGCTGCTGGCAAGCTGAGGGTGTCATCCCACCAGTCCTGCGAGCGCACGGCCCAGCCCTAACTGGAATGCCGCTCTTTCACTGAGGACTCTCACTCAGTTCTTGGACCTCAGGGACTCAGGCCACTTGCATGCTTCAGAAAGGGCGTTAGAGACCTCGTACCCAACTAAAACTGCTGAAGGAGAAATCAAGGGAGACCCGAGAGAAGAACTGGATGCTGGACAGCACTGAGGGGTCACAGCCACATCGCACCATCTGAATATCTGGTTTAAGAACCTCCTTTTACACCCATCATCTGCCTGATGATCCTAACAGAGCCTCGCCCCAAGATGGCTTGTCATTTTACTAGTGTTTCTCCAAATTCAGCCGTGTTGGTGCCACCTCTGGAGCTATCTTGTCCTTGGCACCTACTGTACCATTATTAACCTAATCCTCATGGTTAATTCAACCCACTAGAAAAAAAAAATTAAATGAAGTTACTTTTTAATGAAATTTAAACCACTATGTTAAATAAGAAACCAGTATTGCCTGCCCTAAAAAAATATAAGAGAACCGTAAAAATAAACACTTGGAAACAAAATATTGTAATTAAAATGGAGCTAACCACCACTGCTTGCCTCAGCTTTGGGTTTGAGGCCTGCTCTCTCTGTTAGAAAGGGAGGTTAACATGTGCCAGTATAAAAATTTGCCAGCCCCTAGCTAAGGCCTCTTCTTTCAGGCACATTGAAATGCTGAAAAAGAATGAAAAAAAGGGTAAGTTTCTCAGGACGGGAGCCCATAGCTCCGGATCCACGTGCACGCATCACCGCAGGTTTGCAGAGCAACAGACCCTTCTTGCCGGGCTCTGCTTCTCAGCCCCCTTGCGGTCCCGGAGAGCTGAGCTTTCCTCTTCCCAAATGCAATTAAAATGTACTTTCCCTCGATTCCGAGGCTGCAAAAATGTCTGCAATCAGGATGCATCTTACACTCATCTGGCTTATATTAGCCACTTTCACTAGTGCTTCAAGTGTCTTGTCTTTTCATCTGGGAAGCTGTTACTGGATGGATGACACGTCTCATAATGAGAGTCAGGAAAATAGGGCACACCTTAACAGGGCCGATATAAATGAGCCTCCTGCTCGGATGCCAACACAACACAACAGCCCTGCGTTCTCCCAATTATGGTCATCTGATAAAGACATTACAATAGTAAGATATTATGATCTATAACCCTCCACTGGAACACTCACACATTCTTGGCCTTGAACGCTTGAGCAAAATGCTGCACGCTACGGAGCAGAGCAAGGTCCAGGGTCATTGCTTCCACCTTGGCTTTATGCTGGAATGAGAGAAAATAAAAAGAAATGATAAATAACAGCAAGTTTAGTTCATGGTATCAAGTTACAGTAAATGTGTTATGGAACATGTCGGAATTCCCCTGTTTAATATTAGACGCCCAGAGAGAATATAAATCATTGGAATGAATGGAGGAACAGGGCTTTTACTGCCAAGTTTAGGGAGGATGTGAGGCTGGGATTCTGCTAAAACTACAGGCTGGGGGTTGTGCTATTTCACGCAGTGCATGGCAGAGGTGCCTAAGGGTCTTTAGGCTCACGTGTCCCCTCTCAATCTGCATCCTAAAAAACTAGGATGGTATGGGGACACCAGGACAAAGCCTGGCTGCAGCAAGAATTCAGCAGACAACATTTTCACCTCAAAAGCTGCCACTGGGGTTCTGAAATGATGCCACTGAAACTGCATCAAAAATTAAAGACAATTCATTTATGAAAAGTACAAAAGCAGGCAAAAGGCAATTATACTGACGGATCATGACCGGCCTAGATCCCCCCATTCAGTAACCCAGAAGACCCGTGGGTAATTGTAATGTTAATAATGGCTGCTGTCTGTTCAGAGTCTGCCATGGGCTGGGCACTGAAGTGCACCACTTCCTTCCACTCTGACAACTGAGAGATGGGCTACGTTTCCCCATGTTCAATGTGGCATCTTATAAGAGATCACAAAGGTTAGAAGTGGGGGTAGCAAGCACTGACCTCAAGTCAGTCTCAGGCAAAAGCCCAAGTTCCCTCCTGGAAAGAAAACAGAAGGACTGCAGCAGTTGGGTTTTGAAGCAATCCTGTTCCACCGGACGGCCTCCTAGCGCAACTCTGAAAGCACTGCCTTTAGGACTTGCCTCGTGTTTATGGGGCACGCTCAAGTTCCAAGTTTCACTGGATCTCAGAGGTGTAAGATCAAATACTATCACTCCTTAGACCTGTCTCCTCCAAAGACAGGATGCCAGGCCACCTGCCTGTTCAGGTAAGAAGAGCCCCATAAAACAAATGATTAACTTAGGAATTCTTGTCTGGACGGTGATGCTAAAGTCGGACTAAGGAGGATACCATGATATCTCTTATGCTATAAAGGGGGAGTGCCAACAGCACTGCTGAGAACATGCTCCACCTGGACTGTCTTACTCGGGGAGGGACACGAACCGCCGAGATGCGCAGTGGGTCTGCGGCAGTTCGTCTTGGCCGCCTAGGCCCTGGGCTCTAGCCCAGCTCCCAAGCTTTGAATAATAAACATCAAGCAGAGGCAGTTGGGAGCATTCTGACTTTGGGCCATTTAACATTTCTGAGACTCAGTTGCCTTTTTTGTAAAAGGTGAATATTGATGATATACTCACCGAATTGTGAGAATAAGTGTAAAGCACCTAACATCCTGCATAGAAGAAAGTACTTCGAAAAGTTAACTAGAAAGAGATAAAATGTCTACTATGCCAAATTCTTTCCCTGATGCCACCCACAGTAAAGGGTGGCTTGGGAAGGCTGCCGTGCAGCACGATGGTTGACCTGGTGTTGATGATATGCCAGGGTCTTCCCTGGAGACCGCAGCAGACTAGATCTCTGGTGCATCCTAGAGGATCCAGATCTCGACTAATAAAGAGCCCAGGTATAGGGAAAGGGGTCAAAGAGTGATTGTGTGCCTTCCCCAAACCCAACAGCTGTCAGTGGCAAAGGTGTTGGCCAATGTAGATTCACATTCAGAGAACTTCAGAGGATGGTGGCAGATGCACAAACACGCAGATCTGGGAAGGAGGATGAGAAGCATTTAACTTGACCCAGGAAACGGGGAAAGTGGAAACTCAGGTGTTGTTCCAGTTTCCTAAGATCAGGGAATGTCTGAGCTGCAGGACCCACCGTGAGGCAAGGCCATGCCCCTCATCCTACAGAGCAGGAAATTACCACCAGGAGAAGTAAATGAACTTGAGTGAGGTTGAGTAATATACCCTGTGTAGACAGCTTGGGCTTCCAGATGAGGAGCAAAACCCCACAAACTTTCTGTCTGAATAACCAATATTCATCTGATGGCTAAAATCAGAGTGTAAAGTTTGTCAAAAGCTAACTTATTCCCCTGGAAGATTCTTATGCCTCATAAATGCTCGACTACCTGATTTGTCACTCAGAGTTGGCACGCAAAAGGGCCTTTCTCCATCACGTTGCGTCTTCTGGCCCAGCCCCAATCACCTCGCTCAGACCCTGACACTCTCTACCACACACAAAATCTCACAGAACTCCGAATGCATCACAGGACGAAAGTCAGATATTCATCCTGCTGGGAAGAGTGGTAGTCATTGTTTCTGTCAGCCAAGCCCCCTATAAAAACTTCATGAGATACTGTAAAAATGCTCGTACAAATGTCCACCATAAAACAGGGAGGACATTCCCAGATGGTGACCCCAAAGCAATTTCCCAACGAAAATGATGGCAGGGCTGAGTGGGCCTTCACATTCTTCTCCACGTATAACTTGCAGTTGGTAAGTTGTCTTTTGGTCCTCCCCTTTCCCTTCAAAATAAAGCACAGAGCTGCCACTACCAATAAGAACAAAATCAGAACATACACATCCAGGGGGAACCAGGGGTCGCCAGCCATCAAGTAGTTCAACAGACTAATCCACAGGCCGTGGGTTACTAGGCTCCTGGGGACAGTGATTCAAGTTCACACACTACTACTCAGGTAATTCTCCTGCCCTTGGTATCAGGTTTCTCTTTCTACCGCTGACCCTGAGAAATGTAGTGAAACTGTGTGCAATACAGTAAATCCAGCGAAAGAAAAACACAACTTTTAGAATGAGGGGATGTGTGTGCTTGTGTGTGTGTGTGTGCGCGCGTGTTGGGGGGGTGCAGTTAACTTCTGATTCCGTAAGAAACTTAGCAACTTTACCAAGTGTTTATCCTGAGACACACTCTGCATGAAAGTGCAGTGGCTGACGGATCCCATTTCTGAGGCACAAACTACCGACTGCTGGGTGAAGGCAGGAGACTAAATCTGCCGCCGCGAGCTCTTCTACCAAGTCCGGCCTTCAGCTGGGACTCACCACGATTCACTTTTTTTATTTAATTCATGGAATTTCTGTTGTTCCTTTTAACTTTGATTTGGAACTAGTTACAGACTCTCAAGAAGTGGCACTTAGAATGCCCACCCCCCACCCACCAGTGCCCCCTGTGGTGACATTGTCCCCGTGTACATGGAGCACGTGGTCCAAGCCATGACGCTGGCATCGGCATGGTGTAAGTTACTACGCCTCAGACGCTGAGAAGATTTCACCAAGTTTTGGATGCACTCATTTTCTCTATTTGTAACATCTTTGTCCATAATTTGATGGCATTTTATCACATGCATAAATTTATATGACCTTCACCACATCAAGACACAGAAACGTTCTATCACCACTCAGGAACTGGTGAGTTTTCTGTTAAGAGATATTAGAATTAGCACAGGCCATCTGGCTTGTTTGGCCAGAGTCTGCTCTCTGGATTGAAAAAAAAAAAAAAACACATAAACCAAGTCCCAGCTTGAAATCCTTTTGCAGCTTGAAATGGCTGACAATACACTGTCCAGACCCCTCAGCAGGGCTCACACAGAGTCTCAGTATCGATCAGGATACGCTTCAATAAAGAACAGCCCCGTCCCAACCCAAACTTCTGTGTCTCGGAACAGCCAACAATTATTACTTGCTTGTGTTTCAGGTCCACCCCGGGTTAGTGGAGCCATGATCCTTGTGGGTAGCCAGGATCCTGGGCAATGGAACGTCCCTCTTCTATAATATCATCAGCCTCTACAGTGCAGGGAAGGGAGTGTGAAAAATTGCACGTGGGATCTCCAACACTTCCACCCAGCAGTGATAGAGGTTGCGTTTTCTCACATTTCAGAGCCAGGAGAAATGGGAATAATGTGATGAAGAATAGTAATGACCAACACCAAGTCTACAACTTGGCCCTGTCTACCTCTCCAGACTTATCTCAGGTCACTTCCTACATAGTGCTTTCATTAGTTATAGAAAATTTTTAAAAAGACTGACGAACATGAACAAAAATGCATGCGCAATCCCACTGCCCCAACATAAACGGTCATCCTTCCATGCGTCTGTCTGCACCTCCCTTCCTATCCACCCGCCTGGGTCTCTATGCAACTGTCTGCTTAGCTTTAACGGGAAGAACTTCACGCCAAAGATTTTGAATCTTAAAATGTGTAAAATGCCTCTCTCAACCCTTCCCTAAACCCTTACTCTTTTTTCTAGTCACACCAGCACACAAGCTTATCATGGCAGGCAAAACAGGAATGTAAATTTATTTTAAATTATGTATACAGATGCTAGTACCCATCATTTTAAAACAGAACTGCACAGGTGGCATCTCACACACGAAACATCAGGCAACTTCTAAGTAGCTGAGAGAAGCCCACCTGCTCCTGACACCCCAGGCTCAGCCAGAAAGACAGGGTAATTAAGCAACCCACATCTTCCTCTTCCTTTTCCTTGGGACCCAGGGATCCTCGCTGGTGGCACAGTCACTGACACCCTCAATAGACCAAGCCCGCTTAGTCTATTCTTTGTTGAGTTCCAAACCCTGTCTCAGTGATTTAAGAGTCTGTAAATGCAGAATCCTTTGATTGCTTGCTGTTGTCATGCAAGAGTGATCTCTCATACAATTTCATGACTATGAATTAGCCAAGTGTGACTCACACGTGATACCGCCTGAAACCAAAGGAACCATATGGGGGCTGCGTGGTATTTAAACAAAGAACTAGAAAGCTGTTGCCACTCCCAGCAGAGACAGCAGCGCCAGGCTGAGCTGGAGGCCCCACCCAGCACAGCCGCGGCCCCGGCAGCGTGCGGGCAGGGAAGGCACTCCAACACTCAGGGCCTCAGCTGCCTCGCTGGAAAGTGGGCACCCACCTTGCAGGTTAGAGAACAGATTAGATACGATGTACGTAAGGTACGGGGCACATAAATCGTGACTATTATCACTGCCATTTGGAAGGCCACTGCTAAAACATGATGAGCACCGTTTTTCCATGGTAAAGCACACTGGGAATGGTAGTCTCACTTCTTTATTTCATAATATTAATACTGGTAGCTCAGAGAATGCCTGACTAGCAGCTCCGTGATGAGGAGGACACATCGCCCCAGAGCAGGAGGAAGAAGGCTCATAGAACCTCCTTGAGGCCGGAGGGGCCCAGTCTCCAGTCTCAGTGAGTGTTTTGAACGTCAGAGGTGTTCATTCGGCTGCAGACTCACTCGGACCACCTGGTCTGAGTCCAGTTCCAGCACGTACCAGCTGAGCAAGTGACTTCTCCTTCCTGCACACGCAGTTTTCTCTTCTGTGAAATGGAAATAACAGCACCTGCCGTACCAGGAAATGAGGTAATATATATGTAAGGCACTTGGAACAGTGCCTGACACCTGATACTGTGACTGTTTTTGTTGTGGTTTTACCATTATCATAATCAAAATCGTCATTGTCACCACACGCACAGAACTGCTTCACTATTCCCGGGAAGGGCTGAGTGAAGCGTAACTGGCTGACAGGAGCAATCTGCGAACACTGGCCATGCGTGCACTTGCCCCACAGCACCCTCCAGCCCCGCAGCAGCCCTCCGGGGGCATTCGTTGTCAGCCACCCATCTCACAGCTGGGGAAACTGAAGTTCAGAAAGCCGCTGCGCAGCTTCTCCCAGACAGTAACTGGAAGAGCCACAATTTGCACCAAACTATGTTTTAATCATGATTCCATAGTCTGCAATGTCCACGTGACCTGTCCATCCTCCTACCCTTCACCCTTCTTGCCACGCAGAGACCCTCAGAGCAAGGCCAGTCCCTGGGAAAACCTCCAAATCTGGAACTGCCTTGTACAGAGGCAGCATGCTGTCCTGCCTGTAGTCAGCAGCAAGGGAGACAACATTTCGAAGAGTGAATTCATTCATGCCTTCACTCATTCAGTGACACTGCCTCTGGAGGTAAACGCATATTCTACGGATTCTAACCCCTTTACTTCTTTTCTTTTCTCTGTGTAAGAGAGAATGTCTCACATCCACAATGTGCTTACCAGCAATGAAAGAACAAAAAAGGTAATGTCTTATGGTGCTGGGCTTATAGGAAACCATACATATATATTTATCTATATATAAATATATATTAAATATATAAATACATAGATATATATATATAATATATATAAATATATATAATATATATAAATATATATTAAAAAATTAAGTGACCAAGCATATTGAAAAAACTAATTGTTACTTAAAAACATCATTAATTAGCCCTGGCTGGTGTAGCTCAGTGGACTGAGCACAGGCTGCAAACCAAAGGGTTGCCAGTTTGATTCTCAGTCAGGGCATATGCCTGAGTTGCGGGCCAGGTCCCCAGTAGGGGCCTTGAGAGAGGCAAGCATACAATGATGTTTCTCTCCCTCTCTTTCTCCCTCCCTTCCCCACTCTCTAAAAATAAATAAATAAAATCTTTTAAAAAACATCATTAATTATAAACTGCCTTTGAATTATTAGCTGGGGAAATATATGTGACTTTTCCCCACTATCTGAATTCTCCCCATAATGCACTCAAAGTATTTGGTCTGAGGACCAGCTGGTGAGTGTTATGGGGCGTGGCTGGTGAAAGCAAGTGGGAATAGGCCCCGCAGTGTTCTCACCCAGCCATGAGGTTCGCTTCCTACACTCAGCTTGACCAGTCTCTGTACAACCCTAGTCCAGCGGCAGGCGAGGACAGGTCTTCCTTGCATCATGTTGAAAGCACCATCTCTGAGCTGGTCAAAAAGAGGACCAACGTACATCTGTGGGAGGTGGATGGGCAGAGGAACCCAAATGCAATGAAGGGGCATGGGGAACCCAGCCCCCGATACACCCAGGAGAGATTCTCTTTCAGCCACACGGGACACGCCCCACGCAACTGCAGGTACAGGACCGAGTGGTTACAGGGAGTTGGCTGGTGTGGATTCTCAGTGCAAGTGCCAGTCCATGCAGGCTGCGTGGGTGCCTACCGAACCTTCTCGCATACTTACAGAACAGTTTATTTCTGGGGTTCCCTCAAAAAAGCTCTCATTTACACAAATTTATTATTATTTAAAGGTCAAAAAACAACGAACACCTATGATATGCATGGCATTTGCCTTTTAGTTAATAGCAACGTGAAAAACCTCTTAAAGTACATTATGTCCCCTGCTTCACAGACTGGGACAGGGAGGCTGAGAGAGTGTAACGTGGCACACCCAGTACGGCAGAGATCCTGGCTCCTCGCGGGGCGTGGCCCGCTCCAAAGCTCACGTCCTTGTGGGAATGTCCCACTGCACTGCACCCTCGTCATCACACTCTTCAGCACGTAACACCGAGGGCTCTAAAGCAATGAACATCACCTGTATATTCTTATTTATGTCTATTTCACATCATATTTACTTTGCACTTTTGGAACTTACAAGAGAAGCCCATTGCCGGAAGAGAAAACGCTAACAGAGGCGATGATCTACAGTCAGAGCTTACTGCTAATGGCATCCTGCAAACTCCAAGCCAATGGGCCTTAATTGCATTATGCTGATGTCCCTCGCCCTCCCACTACACACACTTGCGGTCCTGACTTTATGTGCGGAAACCTTAAATAGGAGTTGTCACATTTACAACAGCAAGAGACACCGGCGCTGAGCGTATTATTGACATGACATTACTCACTGATCTACGATACAGACCTCACTAAACTGGTTTAATAATTCATCAATATCCTACGTGGGACTTCATAACGCTCATCTCTCCAGTATTATTCACGTGATGTTAATGGTGGAGGGCTGCATCTTCTTCTGGAAACACAGGACCAAATAAATATTTGCATCTACTGTCGGCACCGGTACCTCTTGGTTGAACAACCCCAACCAGCGTCGTGGGCAAGTGTGGCATGATGTTTGCCCGGTGCTAGCCCAGCCCAAAGACGAAAAGGGTGCACTGATCAATGTCTCTCCAACAGAGCACCCAAGGATGAAGGAACGTTTGGGAGTCTCTTCTAGCTCTACACATCTGTACCAGTCTGAAAGCCACTGTGTATTTCATAAGAAAAATGCTCTTAGAAAAGATTCCACATTTCAAAATAGGAAACCACACCAAACATGGTCCTGGGCAAAGGCCTGGGTTTTTCTGAGAGCCGTGAAGGACAGGGGCTGAGTCTGCCCTTCCCGACCTTCAGATCATGACCATCAGGCACCAACCTTTGCTCCTGGATGAAGTGCCTCCCAACTCTGTCCTCACCGAAATATAGATACCCCCAATAAGAAAACCATGACAACTCTTTCTTCATTACATACGGGTCAAAAATTTGCCTTGTGTTGCTGGAACTCAATTTATAAAATAAACGATATCAATACCTATAGGTAATTGTAAGGCTGATTCAAGGAGAAATTGCACTGGATAACAGCTTATTTAATTTGGTATATGAGTTAGGTGCCACGTAAAGCAGAACTATTAAAAATGCTTAGACAGTAATTGGTAATATTCTGCACTCTGGATAAAAAATGCTTATCTTGCCAGAAACTAACAAGAGAGTGAAAATATTCTAAAATCTTCCAATTTCACTCTATGCAATGTATTCACTTTGCAGCTTAAAAACAGTTTAAGGAAGGATGGCTAAAGGCACAGGAGTTTGGCAGTCAACATGATTGTGCATTTATGCCTTGCTATTGAAAGAGCCTTTTTTTCATAGTGAATTTTTCATTCTAATGTAAGTGATGATTTACGTTAACTATAGGTAAAGCATGGTTACATTCTCCTGAAGGATTGCAGGCAAGTAAAGAGTAGTACAATAAGTTGAAGCATAAAAGCTTTCTCTGTCATAATATTTATTATAATGGCATATAAAATAGCTGAAATAAATAATAGATGACTGAAGGTAAATTCACATGATAAAGAATCCTTCAGCAGACACCATTACTCTGGCTGCTCTAGTTTTATACACAGTTGAAGACTCTTAATAAACAGGCCCAATATCTCATGTAAGTACTGGAAACATCAGAGATGTGCTTAAAAGGCAACATACTGGACGTTGCTAATTATAATTATATTCTCAACAGGAACAGTCTGTATATTTTGAATATGTAATAGCTGTGTTCTTAATGAAACCTGTTAAGCGCTGGAACCCCCTACTCTAGGGGAGTCGCTGATAAAAGAAAAATCAGGGCCCACCCCCCAAAGATTCAAAAAGAGGTGTGTAGCTCAAAACACAGAGATCCACAGCCTGTTGATTATCTGGTAACAGGTAAAAAATCAGATTTGTCCACTCTGGTTTAGAGGATTCTGAATCCCACATGGAGGGCTTGTGAAGTCTGCAAGAACCTTCTAGGGAGGAAGATACTTCCATTACAACCCTCGGAACATTGAATGCCACGCACAGAGAGGCCAGTGCCCGCAGACTCCCCGAGAGGTTCCCAGGGGCATTCTACCCAGCAGGGTCACCCTGCAGTGCCTGGTCTGCACAGCCTGTGGGAGGGCTGTGCTGACCTCCAATGGAGGGAGGCTGGGGACGCTGCTGAACCTCCTATGATGCTCAGAGAGCCCACTACCACTGGCACCAGCTGTCAGCTGTGCCCAGGGCACCTGTGTGAGCCAGTGAGGGGAACTCTTGTTTACACTGAGAAGTTTTCAGCTATTTAAATTTATCTTTAGTTGTAAAAATAAAACAGGCTTGTTGAAGAAAGTACAAATAATGCCGAAGTGTATAATGTATCGAGTGCAAGCATCTCGTAGACCCCAGGGTCTCCAGGAGAAGCAGAGTGACAGCCTGGTGCACAGCCTTCCAGAACACATTTTCTACACACGCAAAACATCGTGCAGCAATGTCTTCCCACAAACACCGTTTCATTGCTCCCGTGTTATATTACAACCTGTTCTTTCCCAATTAACACATAATTAAATAAATCTATGTAGAGTTCTACTCCTGTTAGTTTCAACCTGTACAGTTAATCCATTGTAGGGGTTTTCGATCATTTATAAAACCTTATCCCTTTGGAGGGCTCAGCCCTCTACATCCTTAACTAGATTTGTAAACTTTTACGTAAACTCTTGATGCCTGAATTTCCTTATCTATAAAAATAGAAATAATGTAAAAACCCCTCCTTGAGATTTCTGTGAGAATTCAGTGAAATAATATCAACAGAAAGTATCTTAAACAGATATCCTGTAAGTGTTACCTACTGTTCTCACTGTAATTAGTATTATTTAATATAGTTTCCAGATTTCCATTACTGAATGCAATGCTACAATACTATACTTTGGAATATATGATATTTTCTTCTAGAGAACAAATTCCTAGAAGTAGAACTGCTAGGTCAAGAAATATCTACATTTTAAATTTGATAGATTTTTGCTGGGTGTCCTCCAAAAAGGTTATAGCAATTTCCATTCCCAAGAACACTGCAGGAGACTATGAAAGAAAACCAAAGCACCAATAATTCACATTGACATTTACAGTAAATTAGAAAACACAGTTTTATATCTCTATCTCTAATACCTGGTACACAGTGTGTGGCACAGAGTAGGTTTTCAAGACAAACTTTAATTCAGAAAATGAATGAATAAATATATAACATACCAACAAACTTGGGAAATTTTCATAAATAGAAATAAAAGTAAGGTAGTGATTTTGGCAAAGATTTTCCATAAGCCATTTGGAAGGCCAGGCATTTCTCCTGGTGCTTTAGGCAGGCTGGCTGGCTGAGCACCTGCCTCTCAGAAACTGGCCACACTGTGTGATGAGTGGATATGAGCTCAGTATACAAAGCATGTAACAGTACCATCATGCTTAAGGAGTGACCAGAAAGGTTATTTTTAATTTATGGATGAATCCAAAGACAGAAGTCTTTCTGAGATTCAGAAGCAAGGCATGATATTCAACAGATAAACTAGAAAATATGTTAAAATATGCTTCAGAGAGAAATCAGGTTTCCTGCTTAACGTGGCATCCGCCTAAGCAGCCTCTTAGAGGTTCCAACTGAAACACTCACAAAGGCAGAGAGGATGAGAATTCAACACTGTACACACACACAGAAGGAGCCACAGTGACACTCTCCCCAAATTCTGTGCATCTTCTACATTCGCACAGGGCTGAATCGATTCCACTTAAAGAAGAATTTGAGGAGAATTTGAAACAACAGCAAGAAATTTTTTTATCAAGGGGGGATTTCATCGACCCAGTAAATCATGTAGGGTCCGGTGTTGTTGGTTAAATGAAGGAGATAAATAACTTTTTACTTTATAAGAGAAATTTAAATATGTATATAAAAATTTCAAGAGTAGCTACAAAAGGGAGGGAGGGAGGGAAGGAGGGAGGAAGGTAGGAAGGAAGGGAGGAAGGAAGGAAGGAAAGAAATCTTTAGCTTCCAAAGTAACAGCAGAAAAACAAGAATGACATATGGAGTACACAGGATATAAAGAAATTGGATCAATCCAAAAATGTCCAAAAAATTTTAAAAAATAAAAAATAAAAACACTACATAGAGAGGAAACACAAAGTGAAATACAGAAATTAGTATAAATATATCCATCATAACAAGAAATAGAAATAGACTTAAATCCATATATTAAAAGGCAGAAACCAACAGACTAGAATTTAAAAATTACCTCTACGTTATATAAAAAGATACCTGTAGATAGAGAGAAGTAGCTTTTCTCAAACTAGTTCTTCCCTTTCCACAGTTTTGGATTGTCCTGAGAAGAGACTGATGGGCCAGGAACTACATTTCCCAGACTGCACTGAGGTGGGCATCTCGGTTTCCACCAATGGCCTTTGAGGGGAACACTGTGTAACTCGTGTTCTGTTATTCATATGAATTGGGTTCTCCATATTCTCTTTCTCCTTCCATAAGATAAATGTAGATTATAATAAGATCCTAGGAAATAGTGGAGCCACTAGACAAAAGAAGTTTAGATACTTTTTCTCACCAAATGAACAGCCACCTGTCGACCAGGGCTACCCCAAGCATCTGTGTCATACACCGGAACAATGTGGTGAGACTGCTGCCTGCCGAACTGTGAAAGGCAGACCTGGCACCTACAGAGCCTGACACCCGACAGAAGAGCCCGAATCTCGGGGGTGCTGGCTGCTCCACGCTGCTTTCATGAAGACAACGCAAGAAAGCGGTGTGCTCAGGGAGGAACGGTCCAATTCGTAAGCGGAAATGGACAAACAGCATAAAATAAGCCTGTGAAAGTCTTTGAGAGACAAAAGTGCATGATGACTTATGGGTTAATTCAAATAATTCAGCTCAGTAGCCTTATCAGGCCAATGAGGCTACTATTTCGCACAAGCCTGTTTGTTTCTCCAGAGAGCCTCACAGTAGTCACTGGTTGTCCGGGGGTGAGAGAGAGGGAGAAAGGTAGAGAAAGAAAGAGTCAGGTGGGCCAGTGAGGTCTCCAGAGCTTGTCTGACACTCAACCAGGGCTCCTTGCGGAAATGAAGCCCAAGCAGGAGCTGCAGAAAGGTGAGGCCACGAGGCCGTGCTGAATGGGAAAGTGAGGCCAACACTTGCACACGGATTCGGTGCAGTGAACGGGTGCCCCGTCCTCCGGGTGCACGTGCATCAGCACGTAGCCATAATCACATCGGGCTTGCTCAGCGGTCTCCTCTCTTACAGCCGAACGGGACAAGTGAATCACATGGGATAATTCTGTTTAAAGCCAGCTGAGACACAGACTGCATGTTTTCAGGACAGCATCTAAGGCCGCATTAGAGTGGGGAGGGGCGTGGGGGACACCCACTTATAAATAAATGCCCACTAGAAGCAACTTTGGAATGGCATGCATGTTGGAGCAGCTTGGCCTCAGTACATGGTCTCCTGCCTCTTCAATATTTATAAAGGCATCTTCCCTTCTCCCTTTGGCTGGCTGAGAGGCACAGCTCCTGCTGCATGCAGTGCGACAGGCTGGCCCAGAGCTTCCACCTCTGTGAAGGGAGACCCCGGTCCACTTGGTACTTTCCCTTCAGAAGAACACTGACTTCCCTGAAGGAGGCTGCACCCCTTTCTGGGTCTGCAGGGCATCCCCCAGAAGGACTTGGAGATGTCCAGGCTGACAGTCACATTTCCCAGTGAACCCAGGTGCCACTTGCATCACACAACTAGGACTTAAGGCTTTCTTCCCCTGTATAAATTTACAAAATCCATTCCATCAGGGAAGAGATGACTATGAACTTAGTCGCATTTTACTCTGCTGAGCCCTTCAAGATAGACCTACTGACCTATATTTTTATAAACAAAACAAAGGCCAAGAAAGCATGGAAAAAAAATCTGTTCAAAACTCCTATAATTAGCAGCTGGCTGAAGTGGGATTCAGCCCCCCCCCCCCCGCCCCCGCTCTGATAAGCCAATTCTCCTTATAAGATAGCACTATTGTCTCTGGGCCAGAACTTTTGTCCCAACACTGAAACTTTCCAAGTGCAGAGATCACGGTGGGCCAAACGTACATTCCCAAGAATGTTGTTCTTTCCATGAACCCAAAGCCTTTTACATTTGTTTTACTTTCACCATTAAATTTTTAGCTTTATTATAACAAAAACAGCTAACTTCAACCTCTCCTCTACCCCCACTCTCCCCACCTTTGGATTAACCAAGTTTGATAAGTAATGTGTAATTGGAATTGCTTCCATATGTGAAGAAATAAGATACGAAGCTCACTACCTGCTCATTCTGACTTAGTAGACCAGACTTTTCTTTCAAATGGCCATGAGTCTTCTAGCACAAGAGCCAGAAAACTTTTTTTCTCAAATGGGCCAGGTAGTACTTTAGGTTTTGCAGGCCATTACCAACTATTTTACTTTTGTAGCACAAAAGCAAAAGCTACCACAGATAATGTAAAGGAATGGCTATGGCTATGTTCCAATAAAACTTTATTTACAAAAGCAGGTGTTGAGCTTGATTTCCTCCCAGCAGAGCATCATTTGCTGACTCCTGTTTTAGAGCAAGAGTCAAGAAAGTTGGATGTGTTTCCTGATGTCTGACAGTCTGATAATTAATATTATTCATGGATTCCAATGAATGTCGGAGAAAATAGGAGAACATCATACCATGCCTTACAGTATGTCTTATTTTATCACACAGGCCATTTGGTACAGATCCAGGCAACACACGGTGCAAAGACTCCCAAACAGTGTGTGGAACTAAGCATGTACAATGGATTTAGCAGTGAGCATCTGCTAACATTGCTCCTTGAAAAATGTTTCTCCTACTAAAAACCCAAATTTGGGGAGTATTACACTTTGTAAGTATCAGCACTAAATGGTACCTGTGATTCCACACATCTGCTTGGATACTGAAATATATTTTGTCATCTTGAGAATTTTATTAAAACCTATCAAAAAATTAAAATGGGATTTCTAGATATTTTCCAAGTATGCCAATCCTTTGGCATTTAGGGAGAGAAGAATAGATATTTTTTTCATTGAGAATCAAAGTTGTATTTCTAGATCTGGTAATGATTCTTTTTAGAATCCTAACAAGCATCAAACCACAAGCCGCCATCTTGGCCACTTGGGTATGTGGGCATGATATTTCTGTCTTGCTCATATGCATTTATACGTCAAACAAAAATAAAACAATAGTAAAACACAGATTCTGACGAAAAGAGAACAGAACTATATACCTTCTTTCTGTTGGAGAGAAGAGAATTGCCAATACAGAAACCGAGGTTGGGAGAGGGGACCACTGGAGCGGGACAGACAGAAGTACACACAAAAAATGAAAAGAATAAAAAAATGAAATAGAGATTGTTCACAAAACAATTACTAATGAGGCCACTTCTTCCACTTTCTGTAATTTCTCTAATCCAAAGATGAGGAGAAGCTTATGCGTGGTTGACATACTAGTGTCATTCCATAAAGTAGTAAGAACTACAGGACACATTATCACTCAGGCAAATTCAGGCTTTCTGCTGAAAAGAGCAGGGATGGCCCTTCCAGCAGGCCCCTGAACCCTGCTGCCATCGGTGATGGGTTTCGATCCCTCAGTTTTGCCAGGATTTAGTGCTAAACTTTGTTGAGGACCACAGTCCCTCACTGGAAGAATGCTTTCTGGGCCAGGGACCCATCACACACCTGATCTATAGGGATATGAATATTCCCAAACAAATACAAAACCCACTAATAAGGAAAGAAGAACAAACAGAATCATAACCACCAGCTGCCTCACGGCGCTCAGAACCTCCAGCTGACAGGTGGAGTTCCATGGACTGAGTCAGGAAAAGCAATCCCGCCAGCAGTGGTGAAAGGTGGTACAGCCCCACCGGTATTCCTGGCTGGGCTCTCTACTGGGTACTTCACCTCAGAGTACATTTACTCCTATAGCCTCAATACCTTTAAGATATAGGTATTAGCATTAGCATCTTCATTTTGTAAGCGAGAAAGTAGAAATTAAGTAACTTGAGGTCATAAATCAGATGAAGGTAGAATGTTGAACACAAATCCAAAGGGTCTCCCACTACTCACCTATAGTGCATTTAAACTACTATTCCTGTGACCATTACTATGAAAAGGAGAAGGGAGGTTGAGGACCACCAGAATCCGTGTAAATGATGAAATTTCAAGTATCTAAGCAGAACAGGGTAAGGACAAGAAAAATCAGGACAAGGCCAACAAGACCGCGTGTAGGAAAAAGCACAGAAAATGCCATTCCCCCGCTCTCCCAAGATCCATAACCATGTGCTACACTGTTCCCTGCAAGTGCAGACGTACACAGGGTAGCACATTAATCCTTCAAACACTAACAGATGCTGGCAGGGATTTAGACTGGAATGTATTTACAAAGTGACAAATTATGTTCTGTATTAGAGAGAGAGAGAAAGAGCACCCACAAACGGGCTGATAAATGTCAGCTGCAGTCACGACAAACGGTTTATTTTTATTATACTGTAACCACAAATGTTTTTTTTCCCTTTTTTTTTTTTCAGGGAGACCCAAAGATTTATTTGTTGCCGGGAAAAAACAAGATTATATATGACACAAAGTAATAACCGTACGATCAGTGATATTCCGGGCACCCTGCCCTCCTAGAAAGCTACAAACCAGGCAGAATACTACTACTAAAAACGCTACCTTCTCCGAAGCCCAGTAAATGGTTAATAAATCAGAACCGATACAATGCCTTGTAATTAGATACGGCCTCAGTTCACAGACTAAGCCAATTGATAGACAATATCCAATTCCCCCTTTAGTGGCTATCAGGAGGGTAGAGTAACTATTAAAATAAATTTAATGGCTGTGACAGGTAAGGAAATATACCAGAAGCTAAAATGTAATCAGTATATCCAAACCCAAAATAAAATTATAGTCTTTGCTGCAAACACAGTCCCTGGAAAGGAGGCTTATGGATGGATAGCGACATCAACAGGCCAATAAGGGCAAGGTCACTAAGATTTGAGAGGAGGGATTTGGCCTGGGGCCAAGAGAAAATGTAAGCATTTATTATTAAGAAACCATTCTGAAGAACTCCTTTTATCCACTTGGTCAGTAGGACATTGGTGGCAGTGACAGGCATTCTTGAGTAAGCACCATGGCAAGATGGCAGAAAGGCAGCCTGGAGTCCATACCCCTGGCTCCTCAGTCAAGTTTACCCTTAACTCTGTACGTGACCTTGGCACGTTCCTACCTCCCCCAGAACCTCCATTGTCTCAGCTGAGAGCTACAAGGAATGGAGCTCCTGGTGTTGCCAAGCTCCCTTCCAGAATTCCTTGTTCTTAATAGGCCACGGACCCACAAATAAAACAGGGCTAGCAGAGGACAATGAATAGTAGTGGTCAAGTACATCAGTAGAAAGAGGAATGTTGTCTCTTCTGGGGCACTCTGATGCAGATCTCTTGTGAAATTATTGCAAATTAAAGCTTCTCGTACTTGCACACTCTAAAAGCAAGATTTTAGAAAATTGAGAAATTGACAAGAATGCATAAGTATATGTGTATCTACAGATTATAGAAGGGTGAGGAATTACACACACGCACGCACACACGCGTGCACACACACACAAGCATCTTGGTGACTACTGCATGGAAAGGAATTTCCTTTTCCTGACAATGGTTAGAAAAGACTTTGTGGTGGGGAGGGGGCAGGGTGGCACTGTGGGCAGAGCAGGCAGGAAGTTTTCTCTCCTACCCCACCCACTCCCGGGGAAGGGGTCCTCTGTGAAAAGTGCACAGTGACATTCCTGGGGGATCGGGGAACAAGATGCAATCCTGACTCCACCACTTCCCTTATGTGTTGACCTTTTACAACCGTAGAACCTCACTTTTCCCATCTGTCACACCATAGTATTAAAATCCCCTTCACGACAAGATGGTGGGAGGATTGGTTAAGATGCTTGTAGCCTCGGTGGCCCAGCACCTGCTTGGCACATTGTACATTCTAGATGAACTGTGCCTTATTTTTAAGCAGGGGGTGCTCCCTGGAAACACCTCTGCCCCTTCCAGTTGTAAAAGAAATAGCTGCCTTTCCTGCAAGCACTGCAGCCCTCTGCTCTTTCTTTATCCCAACCCCCGTCTCCATCCCTGCCTCCCCACGTCTTCTCTCATTACTTCTACGGGCAAGGGGACAAGACACAAACGCAACACTAGGCATGCAGTGAGAAGGGAAAGTCACTCCGTTAAAATGGCAGTCCATCCAGAAGCCAGCCAGGAGACTCTCCTAATGGCCAAAGCTGGCACAATTTGAATAGCAAAGAAAATAATGATAGTATTGGATTATAAGCCATACAATAAAAATATACCTGTGAACCCATACTAAAATAAATAAAATAATTGAATAAACAAATGAATAGGGGAGAAGAGACAACTCTTCCTTCCAAAGAATTCTAATTAATAAAGGTAGAAGGCACACGGGAAATATAAAATCGTTATTGGGCAAACACCACAGTAATAAGTGCTGCAGGCGAGGTGGACTCATGGATGTTAAAAGTCCATGTGTGAATGTTTAACAAGAGAAATGAGATCAGCGTAATCTCAAAGCACCTCTTCCCAAATATTTATAAATTATGAAGAAAAAATTAATAACATGACTATAGAGAAACTCAGCAGAACATCATCTTAAACAAATGATCAAGGTTACCCCACTATTAACATCACAAGTGATAAGACATATCAGCTAAAGCTACTACCCGATATCATGCGAAAAGAAGGACACATCATTTCTGTGCTGTTCTTGCCAAACTATGCTTAGATTCAATCTAATCACGAGAAAATGTCAAACACACCAAAGTCCCAAGATCAGCAAGGACAGGGAGGGGATGAGGAACTGTCAGAGACTGAAGGTGACCAAGAAGACACCGTGACTGAAGGTAACTGGGCCTGGGGACCGGATGCTGAGCACAGGGGAGATGCTGCGGAAAACTGGCTCCGAGTCAGGCGGTACAGGTAACACCGCGTGCCCGTGGTAACGCCTCATTTTTATCATTACGTATGGGCGGGAAAACTGTTTAAATTAGCAGGAGGCAAGTGAATCCTCTGGGTTGTTTCTGCAACTTGGCAGTAAGGCTAAAATCAAGGTCTTGTCTAACCCTCAGGGGACAAAGCTGCAAAGCCCCCAGCGGACGCCTGACATGCAGACAGCATCAAATCCTAGGCATGCGAGGTTTCCCCCACACATACACATCTAGGATACAGTTTAATTTATAACTTAGGCACATTAAGAGGTTAACAACAACTAATAATAAAATGGAACGATGATGATGTACTGCAATACAAGTTATGTGAACGTGGTCGTCTCCCCCACCATCCCATCCGCCAGCCCCCCACCCAACTCCATTTCTCAAAATATCTTATTGAACTGCACTCACCTGTTCACCGAAAGGAGGCATGTTATGGCTTTTCTTTGGCACGTCGGAGGTGCCAGCATCACTACTCTTGCACTTTGGGGCCATTATTAAGTAAAATAAAAGTTACACACAATCACCACGATACCACACAGTTGACCTGATTGCCAAGAAAGCTACTGCGTGACTCGGGGGCGGGAAGCCTGTGCAGCTCCGAGACGCTCCAAGGGGTTGTTGGTTTCCCGCACTACGGGGACCAGGGGCCGGCGGGGGCGGGCCCAACCGGTGCGGGGTCTTATCATGCCACTCAGCAGGTGCACAATCCAAAACTTACAAAGTGTTTATTTCTGGGGTTTTCTGTGTAATATTTTCTGACCACGCTGACCGCAGATAACCACCATGTAAAGCTAAACCTGGGAAAGCCAGACTGCGGATAAGAAGGCACTTACATAGCTCCAAATAAAATGTTAGTAAGATAAGAAGTGGCCACCCTTCAGAGTAGGATGTGTATCCTTACAACGTTCGGTGTGAAAATACCCTTCCTTTCAAAATGTTGACTCTCCATAGAAGCATGTTGTTGCAATTTGTGGGGATTGTGTTGTTGTTTCCGTCCTTTCTTAGAATAAATAACTAGATAACTCTTTGGCTAGCCTAACTTGGTGTCCTCATATTTTTGTTTTCTTTTGAAAAGATCTGTTGAATCCTGAAATTCATAATTCTGAGAAACACTAATGAAGCTCATTTTAAATTATTTACTAACGATTGAAGACTAAAGCAACAAAGTTTGCAACATGAGCACTGTGTCCTTCACGGGATACTAGCAGTACTCCAATCACGAAATTAGGTGTCTGTCGTTGCAGTGCCACACCAAACTTAAACCCACAGTCACCTCTCCGAGGGAGGCTTCCCTGACCGCCCCCCGCCAGGGGCGGCATCCTGCTGCCGGTGTGTGGCCACAGTCCCCCTGGGAAGCAGGAGGCAGAGTCCAGTGGAGTCCTTGCTTCACGGTGTGTTTCCTACACCACATCACCAGCTTCTTAAAATCAGGGCCTCCGTGCCTATCTCTGTGTCTCCTAACAGGTCCATTTCCCCCTCGGTGAAAATTCAAGCCATTAAAAAAAAAAATCATATGCATCTCTGTGGCTTTTGAGAAAGTTAAGACAAGGTAAATATATTTTTGAAATCCTGGTTCAACATACAAGCTATGAAATGATTAGAAACTCACAGTCTAACTCATGTTAAGCCTTTCTACCTTTCAGGACCAAGGTGGATTTAAAACAAAAAAAGTTGTTCAGTTTATTTCCTAAGTACCAACTATTGATCCCTTCTGTGTTCTAAGCACTCTCCTTATAGCAATTCTGGGTTCCTAATGATCAGTGTTTTAATAAGGATTAAACGCAGCAAAAAACTTAATTTGCACACCCTACATCAGAGATTAGTCTGAGAGCTTTAAGGGTGTTTATGTGAAATGTTAAAACTTTTTGCTCAACACATTTTTAAAGTTGAGAAGAATACAGGGACAAATGCCAGGCACCCCCAGCCACTTTCCTCTCTGTTTTCAGCAAAACAGGGATACACGCTCTTTCAGAAAATAATACAGATCATATGAAGTGATAAATACACAGTGATGATACAGATGTGAAAAAAAAAACAGACCCACAGACACATCTGAAAAAAAGGCTGTAAACTGGAACAACCTTTCTGAGAAGAAGGGCCAGTCCGCACTTGAAAGCCTCAGTCGGCCGAGGAAACAGCAGCACTGCCTGCGACTGTGAAAATGGAAAGGAGTGTCCGTGCCCAGCAGTGAGGGGCTCGTTTCATAGGTCACGAAGGTAGACTGTCGAGTCGCTGGAGTGATGCTGCCACAGAATGTTTGCTGATACGGAAAAGTGGCCAAAATACATTGGGTTAATCAGACTACAGTGCGATTACAATTGTAAGAACTATAGACAAACCTAGTTGAATAAAAGACAAAACAGTACAGGCAAGGTTCAGGCGATGGCTTCTGAGATGCAGAATTACTTCTTGCTTCATATTTGGTTATGTGAGACTATAGCTGCAAAATTTTTAAAAATAAGTGCATTATTTTTTCAATCAGGAAAGAATTAGCGGGCTTTTATTTAGATGGATATGTATTAAATGTGAGTATATAACATACATGAACAAATTTACTGCTGGTGCAGGAATTATGTTTTCTGGAAGGAAATAGAAGGGTTATCTTTTCACAGAAGGACTGATGTTCAATGAATATTGGGAAGAGATTTGGTGTTTAGATTTGTCTGTACTACTTAAATTTTTACCATGTGCATAATTTTTGAATAAAAACTACTTCTAAGAATATATAGAAATGTAAGATGAGGACGTTACCTTGTGGGTGTATGCATTTGTACTCTGCCCAGACCAAATGCATAATTCAACCCCTTGAGGAAACAAACCCCAGACATATGAGTGACAGAGGGAGAAATAAACATTGACCTTCTGGGGATCAATGCCCACACCCCCCACCCTCCACTAAGTGAACACCCACAGACAGAGAAGTCAGGCCCGACCAAGTTCAAATCCCATTTCTGTTGCTGGTTAGCTATGCAATGCTAGGCAACTAAAGGAACTCCTGAGACCCAGTGAAATGGATTACATATGCCCAGCAAGAGTGCTGTGACCACTAAGTTAGATAATGAGTATAAAGCATCTAGTAGTACTGTGCCTGGATGGGGAGGTGATCAGTAATCACAGTTAATATTAATAATAATCATAACAGTACCAGTAAGTATATCTCCAACCCCACAAAGCTGTGTTGAATATTAGAAATTACATGGAAATGTTTAATATAAACACATAATCCTTAAATTTGTCCCAGCCCATATGTTTGTTTTTTCTGACTATACCCAATCCTATCCCCAAATTGAGGTTATGATAACATCACAAATGTTTCAGGGAAGACACAGGTGGAGGGGACCAAGCCATCCTCTTACACGTGTTGATTTAATCAGCCCAAATGCAAGCACTAATGGGAAGAGAGGGAGCCATGCAGGGAGGGGCCAGATGGCTCAACACGGGTTCCCTTGCTTCCCAGAGTCGTGAGTGTGTGAGTGTGTGTGTGTGTGTGTGTGTGTGTGTGTGTGTAAACAGGGATATCTGTGATCTTCCCTAAGTAAGGTCTCAGCAGATCTTAGCACTCTCTGTACCAGTAGCTTCCAGAATGTCACTACGTCACCATCACAGGGCCCAAATGGCAACACATGTGCTTCCTGTCACCAGGAGTATTGTCAGCCATCAGGCACTTTTGTGCTGATTCAAACAGGGATGGTCCAGGCCGTCTGCATCAATGGAAAGAAAACAGAGCCTATGCCCAGCATCCTCTGACCCATACCCCTCCCTCATCCTTCCAAAATCCTGTTCCTGTGTCTCCACAGCCAGGTTTCAGAAAAGACATACATGGCCATAGGGAGGCAGACTTCATGTGGAAACCAGCCGTCTCACCTTTGATTGGGCAGAGTGCCTAACTCCTCTCACATGCTGTGGACAGGAATGCCCTTTTCTGGGTGCTAATCTTTCCAAGAGCACTTTTTAGCCACACTCCCCTGTCCCTGGTTCCGCTCCATTCAGAGCCCTGGACATCAGGTTTAGCACAGCAAGATGTACAATGCGCTGGAGATGCACAATGCTTCCTCCCTCCCTGCCCAGCGGCTAAGATTCTCTCGTATATCCACAAATCAATAGGAAAATCAGGCACTTCATAATGGGGCTTTGAATCCTCATTACTTAGATGGGTTTTACTCTTAGTTTAAACAAAATGTGATTCGGACACAGGAAACATAAACAACTTACACCATACACTAGAAAAAATATATATGCATATGTATGCATATACTCATGCAACACATACATATATCTGTGTGTGCATGTGTATACATGTGCGCATACACCCACACAACACATACATGTATGCATGTACACATGTGTGCACATAGTCATGCAACACATACCTGTATCTCTGTGCATGCATGTGTGTACACATAAGTGTGCATATACACAACACATATCTGTGTGTACATGTGCATTCATATGTGCGCATATACTCACACAACACATGCATATATCTGTGTGTATATGTGTGTGTATAGAGGTGCACACATATGGGTGCATAAATGTGCCTATACATATATAAATGTGAATAAATACACACACATGTATACACACACACAAAGAAACAATGACTGAACAGAGGAAAACAGTTTCCTAATTGTTAAAGCAGGATATTTGGCATGGGGGTGGGGAGGCCTCGTTATTATATTATCCTATTTATTTTTGAATGTATTTCAAATAGCCATAATTAAAGTTGTTTATTACAGACAGGCCACACAGGAAAATAAAAACATGAAAAATGAATTTAACTGAATTACAATAAATATATCAATAATTGCAAAAACATTTCAGTAGTGTACATAGTTTAAATAAGAACATGCTTCTACTGGCTGAAAAAACAAAATCCAAATACTTATTGTTAAAGATATAACAACACATACTTCAGAAAGATTACAAATAAAATGTAAAACAATGCAGTGGCTTGCTGAGTATTTTTAAGGATATGAAAAATAATGATCTCTTCAAAACTGCAAATGTTTTCCAGTTGTGATTGCTGGTTTATACACTTTTTTTAATACATCATCAAAATCAGCATCAAAATTAAACTGCAGTAATGGGAGGAGGACCAGGCTTCACAGCCATTAATGAAGCAAAGAGCCCGATTCCCTCTCTCAAGTCATTTGGCCAAGTGTAGGGGTTTCAGTTCAGCAGTCACACACCTACACACCTGACCCCGCTGCCCCCCACAAAAAGCACCAGCCAACACTCTGTCTTATCCAGATGCCGAGCAAAAAGAGATGAAGCCCATTGTTTCTGTTGGGGGCAGGGGAGTGCCAGCCAGGGCAGGCACCGGCGAACGTTCCCAAACAGATGTTTACAAACAGAAGGTAACTGATAAAAACCCAAACACAATGCCGCATTGTCTTCTGTGATTCACAGATGAACCCATTGGAACTGCTGCAAAAAGCCTTGCTGGAAAACATCCAGAAATTAAAAGGTGCAAACAAGCTGCCTAATACCCTTGCGTAGACTGAATTCTTATGAAGAAAATAAAGTTTATTGTCTGGAAAGAGAGAAAGCATGAAGAAAGCACTAAAGCAACGGAGGTGAACAATTAGACAGATGTTCACTTAAGGAAATACGGGGAACAGCAGAAGCCATCAGCGAGGAGTTTTACGAGAATCCTGACAAGTCGGCACCACGTCAAGGGCACAGGGAACGTGAAAGCCGTGGCAGACGGGGCCGTGCGACTTCACGCTAACTGCTGACCTTGCGGAACCAGGCCTGCAGGTACTGTGGTTCTGAGCAAAGGCAAAGTACGCCACTCCTGTTAGTAAGTTCCCATGTTCTTCTCAAGCTGATTCATGCAGACAGGGAGCCATGATTCGTATTTTTAAAAATGCACCCCCCACCCAATAAAAGCAAAAATAAATAAATATTTTACACCCCAAGTCCTGGCACATGGGTAAATGTGTTGTCTCTTTTTATATCTTCAATGAAGAAAGCACAGGTTCCTTCAGAAAGATACTGGGTTGCTGCTGTTCGTGCCCCAGCTGGCTCTAGTGGGAGGAGGAAGGACAGAAAGGTGACTATTTATTGAAAATCTTGTCGTGTCCCCACCACTAGGTGACATGTCCTCGTTGGCGGATTCAGCGAACTGCGTCTCCTGCTTCCCCTGGGCCCCTGGGAGGCTCCCAGTACCTCTCCAGCCCGGCTGTCGCGTTTGTTCACAAACTGGTGGCCGAGATATTTGGTCGGTGCCCTGGCCCACACCCTCGATTTACCTGATTTTCCCTTAACCCTATTAAGGGAAAATTCTCATCTAGGTGTTTTTGTCTTGCAATATTAAACATGGCTCCTACAAAAGCAACCTAAAATCCTCTTTGCAAAGAGGCCTTGGGAATTTGCTTCCAGAGATGACAAGACAAAAGGAAGGACAAAGGAATGGGTGGATCACAGGCTGAGAAAGGCTAGCCGACTGAAGAGGCTGCCACAGATATAAAGATGAAGTGAGGACAGCATTATTTTATTTATCCCTTATACAAAAAAAACTTAGTCATACTACTTTACAAAAGAAGAAATGGATAATTCGATAAATTATCCAATCCATTCTCTAAGACTATTTTTCAATTAAGTGTCAGAAGTAAAAAAAATTGTTTAAAATTTTTAAAGGATAATGTAAAAGCCACTGTTATGATTGGTCTCTTTTCTATGCTTCTGTCCAATTCCTTTGTGAGGGGGACCCTCAACCACTACCCAATCCAGAAAGAACTATGTACTCTGTGTAGCACAGGGAGGATGCAGAAGAAATTTAAGACTGAAGCATTTTCTAAGGGGAATATATGTTGTGGGTCCTGGGGAAGGCAGAGTAACCCCTTCAAGCTCAAAGATGCCCACATCCTAATCCCTGGAAACTGTGAATACGTTTGGTTACATGGCAAAGGCTAATTAAAGTTGTAGATGAAATTAAGGTTGCTAATTAGCCAAACTTACAGTAGGAAATTTATCAGGGTGGGCCCAATGTCATCAGAGGATCCTTAAAAGCAGAAGAGAGAGAACAACACAGGCAACACTTTGAGAAGGACTTGACCACCCATGGCTGACTTTGAAGACAGAGGGGAGCCTCACCCAAAGAATGTGGACAACCTCTAGAAGCAGAAAAAGGCCAAGAAACTGGATGCTCCCCCTTGAGGCGACAGAAAGGAGTGCAGCCCCGCCAACATGTTGGCTTCAGCAGGAGACCCATTACTGACTTCTGACCTTTGGAACTGGGGGACAAAAAAACTTTGTGCCGTTTTAAGCCACTAAGTTTATAAAACTTGGGCATAGCAGAAATAGAAAAGGAATAGGTATATAACATTTTTAATGGGAGATTTCACATTGCAAATCCATATTTCTAGCTCCTGTTGAGAGATGGAGAAACAGAAGGCGACACCCAGCCCAGGTGCTCATACTTTGACAATCAGGTGCACTGAGCTGCAGATGACCTAGAGATGGGCCCTCCCGTGTGCCACACCGCTCTCCACTGCCTCCCTGAATCCAATGCCGTGACTGATGACGACCTGATGGTACTAGACATTTGAGCCTTGAACCCTTGGTCTAAGTTTTAAGAGATAAAAACAAATAAAGAAATGAAGCATGCCCAGATAAGCAGGGCTCGCATCCACCCACATGCCAGTTAGAGCCGGCGTCAGTTCTGACTGGTCAGGGCCCATGCCAAAGGGGCTGTTCAATATTTTGAGTTAGAAGCAGAAGCAGGATGCTTCTGGAAACAGTCCTGCTTCTTCAAACATGTTTACAACAGACACATCTCTTAGCCTCACCTAACTAATAGCTCATATGATACCCCCTGTGAGCCAGACACACTTGTGGGGCTACAGTTTGGGCTAAACTGATGCAGTCAGGCATCCTGACGCTTCATGCATTTCCCCAGCAGCTTGACAATGTGTACTTGTCTCCAAAAATTGCTCTTGCTCTTGCCAAATTCTGGTGGTACAAAAATGTACCAGTTTTAAAGGAAAGGTTTCTATAATTTGGCCTCTCCGTATTGTAATCTGGAAGTGTCTTTGTTGGGAATGTAAATCATTCCTCATCCCTTCCCTTGATGCAGAGACCCTATTAATGGTAACCTTAGGGTGACTAAAAGCTCATCTCTAATAGTTAGATGGTGCAAAGGCCTGAAGACCCACTTCAGACCATTTAAAAACATGAAATAAACATTTGTGAGTAGTGACAGTCAGATCAACTACTGCCTGGTCTCCAGGGCTTTGTGGGGAAAATGCTCCACGTGGAACCAAATAATTCAGTAGAGATCCCTCCAGATGACCTAATAGTCCTAAAAATTGGGGAAAAATTGAATAAAGAAGATAATAAAAAACTTAGGGTACTCACTGGCCTCAGTTCACACTTCAGTTTCTAAAATAAAATGGGACTAGCTCACAGCTTGCACCCACCGAGCAGGCTGTTAAGAATGAGGGAAGGACATCCATGATGAGAGACCAGAGGCAATTCCAAATATTAGCAAGTTCTCACTCCTAATTCATTTGACAAGTGTGTGCTGTCTTTTCAACTACAGAAACAAGCTCCTTTTCAGACCAAACCTTCCATCCCAGGAGCGTCTAATCCATATACCAACACTGGCTGAAAGAGGTTGGCAGGTGCCTCCCTGCAAAATAAAATAAAATGTGCCTTAAGAAATGTGAATAACACCCCAATTTAAGGAGGCGTGTATTTTGGCAAATCAGAAGTTCCAGGAAGTCATGCAGTAAAACAATCTCTTTAACATTATTTGGATGAATTTTTGCCCAAACACATCTAATCTCAGAACTCAGTTTTCAAATAGTATCATTCTATAAAATCCAAACCCCCATTTCCTATGCTAAAGGTTTAAAGTAATTTTTGTTTAAATATGTGAATTTAAACATTTTTAAATGTAAACATCTTTAAATTGTTACATTTTCAACATTTTTGTTAAAATGTGTGAATATGTGAGAAACCTCTCCACCCATCATTTTACGCGTTTTTCTCTCATGAACATTATCAACAGTTTCCCTACAGGAGCAACATAGGTATTAGCAATGACCATGGTGACAGTTCTGCTGATGATAATACGATTACCACTACTGCTACAGCTTTATTATTAGAATTGGTAATTTTATAATCATTTCTAGATGAGAAAACAGAAGCACAGGAACATTACAGCAAGACCACCCCACTAGGAAGGAGCCAAGTTTGCGTCAGACCCGAGGCAGCACCTCTGCTAGCCCAGCTTCCGGCCAACACATGGCACTGCCCGTCAAAACGTGCCAGGCCCCGCTCTCAGGGGACACCCATGCTCCCGAACTACACTTCCCTGGCCGGACTGTGCGTCACAACAGATCTCCGGCCTCCGACCACAAAGATTCTAATTCAGAAAGTAAGGGGAGGTGGGAACCTGTGAGCTTCTTTTGTTGAATATAATCACTCAAAAGAACTTTAAGAATCATTCATCCAATAACCACATGAAAAGGTGCACATTTTGAATAGCCATCGGGAAAATCCAAATCAAAACCTCAATGAGGCACCACTTCACAGCCAATAAAATGGCAACCATCAACAATATAGACAATATCAAGTGCTGGTGAGGCTGTGGAGAAACTGGAGCCCCATACACTGTGGGTGGGAATGTGCAATGGAGCAGCTGCTTTGGAAAACAGTCTGACAGTTTCTCAAATGGTCAAACACAGAGCTACACATGAGCCAGCAACTGCACTCTTAGGAATTTACCCAAAGGACAGAAACACATATGTGCACAGAAAACTCTGGACACAGGTGCTCATAGCACCATTACTTACACTAGCCAAAAAGTGGCAAAATCTAAACATTCATGGACTGAATGGGTAAATGCAATGTGGTATAGCTGTACACTAGCCTCTTATTTGACAATCAATCAAAATGCTGTAACCTCAATAAACCTTGAAAAGTTTGTGCTTAGTGAAAGAAGCCAGTAAGAAAAGGCCACACACTGTGTGATTTCATTTATGTGAAAAGTCCAGAAGAGGCAGATCTATATAGAGAGAGAGCAGATTAGGGGTGGTGCAGGGCTAAGGTGCAGGGGAAACCAGATGCATGGGAAAGGTGCCAGCTAAGGGTACATGGGGCTTGAACATGTAAAACTGCCTGTGGTGGCGGTTGCCCAGCTCTGGATATACAAAAAGCTGCTGGGCTGCACACTTTAAACCAGTGAAGCACCTGGTGTATAAATTATATCTCAACAAAGCGGTCTGAAATACAGAAACACCTGCACTTTGACAGTATGTGGAAACAACTTATTGGGGGACAAACCTCACAACTGATGGAAACATATCAGGTGACTGTTGGGACTGTGATGATATTGTTGAATGGGAGATTTATGGTATACCCACATGAGAGGATATTGACTAGCCAGCAAAGATTGCGATAAGAAAAAAAATTTATTGACATGAGAAAATGTTTGCATTTATCATTAAGTTCAATGAAAATCAGGCTATAAGAAAGAATACAGAGTACAATCTCATTTGGCTCAAAAGTGTGTGTAAGAAGGCATATATATTGTATGGGTAATTATATAACGTATGTAAGAGTAAAAAACCTACTTCCATAATACAGGCAAAAACATTAACAGGAATTATTTCTGGGATATGAGACTGAGCCCTGAAAAATAAATCAGTGTAGCTCAAACTTGGGATTCATTGTTTTCCCATCACTGGGCTCACTGGAATTGTTCCTGTACCCCATTCATCACCACACAGCATTACTAAGTCGTCCCTGACACCTGCACTCCAAGCATATCTGCAATCACTAGAAACAAGTGCAAATTTGGGTTGGCTGACAGAACATCTGGGAAGAATGAAGAAATGTCAGAAGTGCACACCACTGGGGCTCATGCCACCCTGGGGCTAAGTGGGGGGCAAGACTGTGGCGTCCAGAGCAGCAGCTGCTATGGCAGGACATTAGTGTGGTCACATGGTCAGCTGACCATGACCTAGTCAGGGTGGAGAATAAGTGCAACAGGAATTCAGACGCCTTCTGAAAGCCGTCATATTGCCACGTAAGCATGAGAGCATGGTGTCTGTTATGTCTTCATCCCCAGCTGTTACGGGCTGAATGGTGTCCCCCCAAATTCATATATTGATGTCCCAACCCCCAGGACCTCAGAATGTAACTGCATTTTCAGGTAGGGTCCTTAGAGAAAGATTAAGTTAAAAGGAGGTTATATGGTGGGTCCTAATCCAAAAGGCCTGGTGTCTTTCTGAGATGAGGAAATTTAGACACTCGGAGAGACACCAGGGATGTACACGTGCAAAGGAAAGTACCACGTGACGACAGAGCAGGAAGGTGCCCATGTGCAAGCCAAGCAGAGTCCTCAGATGAAAGCAAATATGCTGACTTCTTATCCTCCAGAATGGAGAGAAAATACATTTCTGTTGTTTCAGATGCCCAGTCTGTGGTATTTTTGTTATGGCAGCTCTAGCAAACTAATACACCAACCTCAACCTGTATGTCCCAGGTCCAGCTTTCCTGTTTTCCCTTCTGCTGGGGTGTTTTGCACTCATGGCTTCTTTGATTTCTGACTTTCTATTGTACTATAAACCCATGTTCCCCTGCCCCCCACACACACATCCCAGACACAACCCCTTCTTTTGCTCTCATATTTGGGTTATAGATACCTAACTCTCTTTCCTGATTCTCTGAATCTAGACATCAGTGCTTCTCTGGGTTAATTTACCTCTTTACCTCAATGGCCCTTCTCCCACCCCCTTCCTATTGCCAACAGTCTGTCCTACCCAACACCAGAGCTCTCCCTTAGGAGAGCTGCTTGCCGTCCTCCTTTCCTGGACATAAGTGACATTACAGAGACTGCTCCTCTGGTAGTTATTAACCCGGCTTTTAGATCCCGGCTTCTTTCCTTACCATCATCATGACTACAGCCATCCTACACCAGACCTCGCCCTGCTGAGATGAAATGCAGCTATGGCACCAAAGCAAAGGTATTTTCAGGGGGTCTCTCGACCTCAGGGGTTCAGCTCTGTCCCACTGCAGAGCAATGAGAAATGCGGTATTTCAGAGTCTGAGTAAGGCTGCACCTGAGCTTTGTGGGTTAGGAATAGAAGCAGAAAGTTTTTTTAAGAGAAAGTTTTATGTTCCTTTAAAACCTGGACATGCTTTTAAGAGAGTCTTATTCTTGTCCTTTCTGGTAAGTGTTAAGATGGTTAAACAAAATGAGCCCATAATCCATATTGTTTTATGGAGAATCCACCTTAAATATATGTACAACATTTAAGGAACATTAAGGAAAAGTGGAAATTGAATTCCTTCCATAAAAACTTAACTGGAGATAAGGAAAAAAAAGGCTATAGGTTAAAGATATTTCCAAATTATAATCAGAAATCACCAGGGTGACTATTTAGTAGCCTCACAAATTACAGCATGAAATATTTTCCTTGACCTTAATAAGGTAATAATGCAATTAATTTCAAAGAAAAATAAACATGAAACACATTTTCAGGCAATCTGGAGAATACAAATTCATTGATTCATTAGATGAATATTTACCGAGTGTCTACTCGGGCTCGGTAATGGGAAGAAACAATGGTGCATAAACTCAGGCACCTTATACAACTGTAGGGGGAAGGGGTATGGGCAGGGATGATGTGGTGATGCGTGTGGAGGGTTGTGGGAGGAGTGTGACAAGATGGCTTTATGGCCTGCTGAGTGTGTCCTGCAGAAGATATATGCAGGTGGGAATAATCTGGGACCAGCAGACTAGGGACAGATACTCAGAAATGGACGTACAGATACAGGAGTGAGAATGATGGCTGACATGTTGGCAATGGGTATAATCCCCAGGGAAAGAGCACTGGCAGAGACAACGGGTAAAAGCAGAGTTGTGGGGGACATTAATTTAAGAGGTGGGAAAAAATGAAGCCAGTGGTATGCAGTGGGCAGGAATGATTTAAAAAGCAAGGGATAGGAGACACGGCTTGATTGTAATTATGATTATGCAAATCTATGAATATACCAGAAACCATTAAATGGGTGAGCTGCATAGTATGTGAACTATATCTCAAGTAAAATTATTGCCCCACCAAAAAGGAAAAAAGATTATATTGTTAATAAGCATATTTTTAATGTTCAACCTCATTAGGCATCATTAGTCATTTATTTTGCAAAATAAAATAAAACCACAATGAGATACCACTGCATACCCAAATAGAAATTTAAAAGACTGACAATATAAATTATTGTTAAGAATATACAGGAATTGGACTCTGTCAACAATGTAAAATGGTTCAAGACCTTTGGAGAAACATTTGCAAGCCTCTAAAATGTTAAAGCTAGTGCTACTATTGGCCGACTCATTCTACTCGGAGGCGTTACCCCAAAAGGACTGACAGCATATGTGCACACAAAGACACAGGTGTGAATATTCATAGTCACATCCACTAACAATAACTGAATGCTGGAAACAACGGGTAATTAGAGAAACGCCATGTGTTGGCTCAATGGAATACTACTCAGCAACGAAAAGGAGTGCGCAATTGATAAATGCAACAACCTGGCAGATTCACCAAATCACTGTGTTTCGTAAAAGAAAAAGATGCAGAACACATACTATATGATTTCATTTACATAGAGTTCTAGAAAACACAAATTAATCACTAGTGACAGGAAATGGAGCAGCAGTTTCCCAGGGCCGGGGCTATGGGAACTGCAGCCTGTCAGGGTCTGAAAGGAAGCACCAGAGATCTCCGCGGGCAAAGAAATGTTCTGGGTTTTTTTTACTGTAGTGGCTAGTTTATGGGCATGCATATCTGTCCAAACTTACTGAATTGTATTTTTTAAATGGATGAAGTTTAGTCGACATAAATTATGCCTGAACAAAGCTGATTCAACCATACCAAGCAAGCAAGCCAGCAAAAGGTATGATTCAAATATCTCATCTTTTTCCTTTAAAAATTACCAGAGTGACCTCCAAATAGCCCATTCTGCTTTCAGAATAGCCCATTATTCATGGCTACCTTGACTGAGTGTCTACCCATATCATAAACTGTGTAAGGCACTTTCCGTATATTATCTCATTTAATTCAAGCAATCCTATAAAACACAGTTAAAAACTCCCCACAGGCAGCTGAGGACTGTACTACGCAGAGAGGCTGGCCTGCTGAGACGGCCCAGGAGCCGTGTCTCTGCAGTCGGCATTCTTTACACTCCTAGTCACTGATTTTCACCTGGGTGACAGCTGCGACAGTCATACCAAGAGTAACAATGACCATAACAAACTTTTGTGGGGTTAACTACATGGCAGACTATCTCCTAGATAGGTTAGGTGCACTATACCAAACACTTTCCACAACCACCTTAGGCGGTAGAGCTCTTATGGATCCCTGTTCCCTCAGGGGAAACTGGAGCTCAGAGAAGTTAGGTGACTTCCCCGAGTTCCCACAGCTAAGAAGCAACAGGGCCAAGCCTGGAGCACAGGCAGTCTGGTCCCGCAGCCCATGCTCATCAAAGCAGCTTCTTTAGATGCCTTACAAGTTTTCTTTTGGGACCTGACATTAGCTAGAATTTTATGTGCTTTTATCCATTTTAAATAAGGAAAAAAAGCAAGGGAAAGTAAAACTTTATCAAGACCGAAGACCAAATGAGTCGGGAAGCTGGGATGAAAATCCTCGTCACTCGATGTCTGCTTCCTAAAGGAGATCTGTGTGTGAAGAACAGGTAAGCGCCTGGCACAGAGTCACTCATTAAACGTGCCTTCCTCAGCATTTGCACCTGCGGATGCAGCGTGCTAGCAGCCAACGTCCTGTGATTCCTTCGATTCCTGCTAATGGCAAAACCCATGGATGGCTCAGTGGGTGGCATATCCTGTGTTCCTCTGAACACAGCCTGCTAAAGATTCAGTCATCCAAGCAGAAACGAAGGGCAGGCCCATTTTGATAACCCACTCTTCCTCACTGTAAATTAGTTGAAAAACAGGTATTATGAGCTAGGTTTATAGGACACATTTCCTCAAGCAATTACCTTTCAATAAAAACAACTGCAAAAATAAGAAAAGCAGAACTTAGAGAAATTAAGCGATGAGCTCCATCGCTTACCAGACCACAGAGAAATGCTCGGAGCCCAGCATATGTAGCCATCACGCCGTCAAAATGCTGCCGTTCATTCACAAGTACCAGCCAGTCTCCCTCACACCTGGGTGAGGATTCGCTCAGTCTGGTGAGACACACCAATTATGTTCCCCTTCGGCCCTTACGAAGGTAGACTTGACCATGGCAAAGAAGAGTAATGATGGAGTTCTGGAAAACTTCTTGATGGTGGGGGATAAAAAAGGTGGAGTGACAAGGGAGAAAGAGGCAGACGTGAGAGGGAGAAAAAGAGTAAGTGAGGAAGGTGAAGAAAAAAAAAATGACAACTAGATTCAGACTCGTCTGCTCAGACCCGCAATGTCATTGTCAACATGGGCAATCCTTGTCATCCTCATCATCATTGTCATCATCATCATCATCATTTGTTGCAAAAGGCAAATGTTTCAAAGCCAAAATTAGTGTCATACCTATACTAAAGCAGCTTATTGACAAATAATTTACAACAAATCACTCCTTTAAACATGAGAATGTCTACCTTTTGCTACCAAACTTTAGGAGGCAAAGCTCATATTCCAGCTAAAGGACCATTAAGTAGGCCCTCAGCTGAGCACACACAGACTGTCCAGGAAGCCCTGTTTCCACGTCCTGTCCCTTTAAAGAATCGCCTTTCAGCACCTGCACTGGACTTGCCATTATGAAAGCTCAAGAGGGCTGCACCCAAGAGCATTAAGACCCTGCTCAGAGCACTGCTTTATACAATGAGATGCAAGGAATCTGAAAACAAGGGATATACATCATCAAGTCCCACCAAAAATGGTGCCTGTTGACAGCTGGCCGTCAGTGATTGATTAAGAATTAATATGGAAATGGAAGGATGAGAAAAATGAGGGCCTGTGTGCGGGCTGTTTAATGTGCCTAGAGGCAAGTACCCGAGGAAAGCAGCCGTGGATTATGAATTAGTTTACTCAATCAGCACAGCATCAATGGTGATGGGCAACTTGGTGACAGCTGAGGACACACACAGGCACTGAGGAGAGCTTCCACACTGAGCGTGCTCCTGAGGGCACGCAGAGGACACCAGACAGCACGCAGAGTCTCAGAGCCATCCCACAGTCCTGGCCTCCCTCTGTTGTCACATGAGGCCCAAGTCGAATAGGAAACAGCCACGCAAGACAACAGGGTGGCGGGAGTACCGCTTGGCCTACCGACGGCTATCATTTACGTCAAAGAAAACATGAACGCTGGGCATGCTGTTTTTCACAAGTGCCAAGACACCTTTCTTACCATCTGCAATCCCCTGCTCCAAGGTGAATTTATAGCTCCAAGAAGAAGCTTCAGTTTCACGAAGTGAGCCGAGATTCTAGAGCACAAGAGGGCTCACCTGGCCCTCAATGGTAGAAGCGCTAGAAGGAATATGTGCTCCAGTGCAGCTTTGATACCTCCGTGTTGGTGGCAGAATGGCGGTGGATCAAGGACAACCTGGTGACTTGTTTTAGGTATCAATAAAAACCTCCAAGTTCAGGAAGTGATGGTGCTACCCCTTGGGTGCAAATGCAACCAATATTGATAACATTCAATATCAAATGACAAGCAAAAAACTCAGATGCTGGAAAGCAGATGGACAACTAGGGAGTGACTTAACAGATTCAACAGAGCCGAGTCTGAAGCGAACAATGGGGATAGTCAAGCAACCCAGTTCACATCAGAGAACCAGCAGCGGCTCGGGCGCTCAGAAGTTCAGAGTGGAACCTGGTACTTCCGGAAGTGGGGCAAAGGTGGACCTTTCGAAAACCTGTTTACAAAGTGTATACACCCTCAGAACTACCCCCACCACCACCTTCAGCCCAGCCAGGGCTTTGTCATTTCCAACCTCAGAAAAAGGATAGGTTTATTCTCTGAAGAGCAAGAATGTAAACACTTGGGAAAAGTATTACTGCACTCAAAAAAGAGTTTAAGAAATGCTTGCATGCTGAAAGGCCCTCTTCCCTCACTCAGCTCCCAGAACACTGGCAGCCAGAGTCACGCCCCCTACCCTCACCCCAGCAGAGTATTAGAAGGTCCTCCTCCGGAAAACGACCAGCTGCACAGGGAGGATCCAGTGATTCAAGCTCAGGGATCTTCCTGCAACAACAAGCCAGCCAGACCCCTCCTCAGTGCAGTCCCTGGTTACATCAGTCCTGCCTGTGTGCTAAGGGTTGCCTGCAGCTTTGGGAGTCCTCCTCTTCAGTAACAGTCTTCCACAGATCGGAATATTGAGGAAAGAGAGTGACCAAAACATACAAACAAAAGTGCTTTGGAAGACACAGGAGCTATACAGACACAAGAGAAGTTAAAGCAATTACCAATGATATCAAAGAAATAAAAGTAAGTTTCATCCATGACACAACAAAATGTTGTTAAACAAAATAGACTATTGGGAAAACCAACCAAACGAAAAATATGTAGAAATTTAAAATATACCTGCAGAAAGGAAAAATACAATGGAAAAGTTAGAAAAAATCTCCCAGAAAGTATTACCAAAGAAAATAATAAAATATGGAAGAGAAAAATAATTATGAAACCATCTGGGAGGTTCAATATCTGAATAATAAAGTTTGCCAAAAAGAAAACAGGAAAAAGAAATGGGACAAAATAATCAATGATCATACAAAGAAAATTTTATACAACTGAAGGCCATGTGTTTTGAAAATAAAAGGTCCTATTAATTGCCAGGTACAAAGGATAAAAATAGACTCACACCACAGCAGGTCATGTAAAATTTTAAAACAATGAGCACAAAGAAGGCACCCTTTTCAGGGCTTTTCTTCTTATTGAAGGGTAGCAGGTAGTGGAAAATATGCCTCCTGTAGTTCTTCCAAAAGAAACATAGACAAATGAAAGTATCAGAGATAAAATGGCTTTGTACTTCTAAGAACAGCACTGAAACCTGTAAAGTCCCAGAGTAAAGACTCAAAACCCTGAAGAAAAATTGATTTCAAGTCTGTAATTCTATACCTAGTGAAACAATCAATAAAACAAAAGTGGAAACAAAAATATCTTAAAATATGCTAGGTTCCAAAAATATATTTGTACTTCCCACCCGCCTTTTTCCAAAAGCTACTGGAGGATATGCTCCTAAAAAGCAATGAGCGCACCAAAACGGGAGGAAGCTGTGAAACAGGAGCTCAGACTCAGGGCAGAGCTGGCGAACTCCCCAGGTTATACGACGCGCAGGCAGCTGGAAGCAGAACGCCAGCAGACGGTGCTTGTGCGCCAGGCACAGAGGGCCGCCGTCTCGGACTGTGCAAGGGCCAGAGACCCTAGGAAAGGTTTTTGTAGACATGACAATAATAAATTACTTGTTATATTCTCAACTTTTTGAGAAGAGATTTATACAATCAGATGAGAGTCTGAGGTTGAATTAGACTGACAAATAAAAAACTAAGCAAACAAGAATATAAGTCAAGTATTAAATCCAGGAATAATAAAGATGGTGCAGAAAAAGAAAAGCAATCTTATTGCACTACATGGCTTAGTTATGAACACATTTACATATGCAAAACACTGTAAAAACTAAATTGTTGTCTTAAAAAATCATGATAGAGCTCCAAGGATAGAAAGAGACAAAAGAATGTTGCTCAACGTGTAGGTGTAACAATGAAGAAAAGCTAAATTTTGTTTTTTTCTTATTGGAGAGCTTACATATATCATCAAAAACTAGAAAATTCAAAAGTAGCAATTTAAGTGAGATTATTTAAAATTATATACATAAAGCCGAAATGAATCTACTAAAAGAGTAGATTCACAATAGATAATAGATGAAGAAACAGAGTTGTATTGGGGAGTGCTTTAATTTTTCTTATAAAAATGTAATAGAAAAATCTGGCTATGATTGTAAATTATGTGCATATAGAACTTTAACAAAAAGAACAAGAAAATGAAAACATGAATAGTGAGGAAAACAAAATAAAATCAGAAAACAAATAGCAGAGTAAACAGAGAGAGAGAGAACAAAATAGGGAAAAGGAAGGAAGGGAGAAAAAACAAGTGAGAAAATTTAAATCCGCACAAAATCACATATTAGGCTGAACTTAGAACAATATCTGAATTCCTAACCACTTATGTTATCTAAACTAAATTTATGATAGATTATGGCATTAGTGTCCTATGTCGAACTCTAAGTAAATGGGCATTTAAAAAAATAGTCCTCTTCAATGAAAGATTCTCTCTGGTTCTCTGTAGAAACCACAGATAATCCCTATAAGAATTTAGTATGTGTCTTTAACTCCTTTAAGGTAACAATAATGAAGTAATTTTACATAAAGACATTTTATCCCCAAAAGGGCAAAAAACATAAGAGACAGTCTTGCAGTGATAATATTGCTCACTTTTTTTTTTAAACAGGGAAAACAACCCCTTTGTCTCTGTGGGTTAAACAGACGACTCCAACTCTAGGAGCCGGAGGTCCCTGAGGCTGCCGAGGCCCACATCGCTGCCTGCTCACCAGGCGGTATAGTGAGCAAGTGATACGAATCTGGTTGCCCTGTGAGAGCATAAATGTGTGCGCTGCTTTTATTTTTAATTCAAAAATTCGAAGTGTGTAATATTTTGTTTGTGTAGAACTGAACAGTAATGGTGACAATGTATGTGAATACAAAGCACAGGACCTAAATTGTTAGGCATCTCTCCTTTCTAGAAAGCTTTTGCACTGTGTCAGTTTTGGTCAAAATAATTTTGTATGTATGTATGTATGTGTATATGTATGTATACACACACACTTTTTTAAAGAAAAAACTGCAACTTGGAAGCTGGGTGGCCTGATGGAGCACCTTGCAAGGTCTCCCTCTAAGGAAAACCTCAGCAAGAGGCAGGAGGAGCTTAAACTCATCATGTGGGCTTCAGCTCCTCATCTGTAAAACGAAAGAAGGGAAGAGATGATAGCTGAGAAAGTCAAGTTTCAGGATTCAGTTGCAACTGCTGAAGGCATCTCGGAGCCTGCAGATGGCTCATTCACACCACTGAGACCCTCCAGCCTGCTCAGAAGGACTTTGCTAGCAGAAATGGCAACATAAATAGAGGAAAGTTTTAAAGACACTTTCTTTCCAGGGGATTTTTAGGGTAAAGACACTATGCTGTATGAAACTGTAGTGGTGAATACATGCCATTATGCATTTGTCAAAACTCACAGGAGGCACAACACCAAGAGTGAACCTTAACCTAAGTTAAGAAAAATCTATCAGTATCGGTTTATTAATTGCAACAAACGTGTCACAGTAATGCAAGATGTTAATAAGAGGGAAAACAGTGCCTAAGGCAGTGAGTGGGGTTCAGGTGGGTATATGGAACTCTATGTAATATCTCCTCAATTATTTTGTAAATCTGAAATTGTACTAAAAAAATCCTTCCGCATATTCTTTCCAAGATTTCTATAAACCTCTGTCTGACCTTTTTAAAAAATTTAGTAAGCTTGCTCAAAGATAACAATGTCCTACACAGATTATAAACTGGCGACCTACCACATATTTTCTTTGAACTGCAGTTTTAAAAAAATAGTTGCCAATAACTTAAAATCAGAAAGAATTTAAAATGGCCATTTTTTTTTTTTTAGTCTGTAGTAAAAACAAATGAGAAATCATGGCAGCTCTCCATTTGCCCAGGGCAATAGGCAGCTGGAACTGAAGGGCCTGGACCTCTCAGAGAACAGGTGGAGACTGTGTCTTCTAACTTGACATAGGTCCTCACCACTCTCTATTGTCTTCCCTGAGTTCACTTTGATTTGGTGTTATCTGCAGTTGCAGGCTTTCATTGGCCAGGACATATTGTATTAACATCACCTGGGTTCCTTTTAGAAATGCAAAACCTTGGGCCTCAGCTCGGTTCTATAGAATCAGAATGCAGGTTTTCCAACATGAGCATGTACCAGAATACCCTGGAAGGCTTGCTGCAACTTAGACTGCAGGGTCTCACCCATCTCCACACTCTCCCTCCCTCTTACTCGTTTCTGATTTAGCAGGTCTGGGATGAGACCGGAGAATGTCTATTTCTAAAAGCTACTGAGTGATGTCGATGCTGTAGGTCTGGGGACTATTTGGAGAAACTGTTTCCATTGTTGGGTATCTCCTCATAGATACCCATCTCACCTTTGCAACTTAAAAAAAAAAAAAGTTGGCATCTCCTCAACTAATTTAATTTTTTCTTGATCTTGTTCTGATATGATCTGGTGGTATATGTTTTTTTGGAAGGATTTTCCCTTATTCTGGTGGGTGGTTTTAGTTCTTTGGAAATATCTCCCGTATGGGTGAGCATTTTGTTTAGTTAGCTATTTAAAAACAACGTGGCTTTTTTCCTCTGTGGAAACTGGGTCATTTAAATTAATTCTTGAATTTATAATACATATAATTAGTTCCAAACAATATACAACTCTATGCTCTATTTGGGAATATCTTGATTACAGAAATGTGAAAATAATTGCACGGAATGATGGCAGGAAACACAGCCTTAAAAAATCCCCTCTTCCTGCTATGCTTTGCCATTAGGCTGTGAATTGTGCAACACCTAACCAAAAGTGCTCGCTGCATTTTTAATGGTTCACCCGTGCTCAGAGTAAAGTCTGGACTATTTGTTGTTTGCTGTTGTTATATTCTGTTCCAAGGTTCATAATTTGAAAATCGACTTTGGGGACTTTTTGCTTGGTCTATTAAAATGATTCATGTTGCATTCAACATAAATTGTGCATTCACAGAGGAGGGTGAGAGCCCGCATTCACAGCATAATAACTAAAGTGAATTTTGTGCGAGCCGCAGTTTGTGGCAGCGATGTGGTATCATTTGTCTTAATTTTTCTTTGGCATTACATTAGGCGAGTGCATTTACATTTCCAGGTATGGCTAACCACTTTAAAAACTTTGTTTTTACAGCGTGAGTAAAGGGAGAATCAAATCTGCATGTTTATGTGATGTAACATCAAATAATGCCATTTTACTGTCTGGAGTACGTAGGGATTTACATTCCATTTACTTGACTTCACAAAGGGAACCCGGGCTAATATGCAAAGTACATGAAATATTTACCATCAATGGATCATGCCAGGCTTCTAAAAGAAAAAGAAGAGGGGAAGAGATAATACCTGTCTGCTATTGCTGCTTTTTTCTGTGTTTTTCTTTTACTAGTATAGTAAGTAATTTCTTAAATGGATTAGCCATTTAAAATTCAAATGCACTTTAAATAAAACCAAACTCCAAGTAACTTAAGCCAAAACTTTAGATCACACTTCCAGAACAGTCGCGATATGAAATTTCAATGCATATATACACATATATATCCAATAGCTATACATACATACATACAAACACAGACACGTATGTAAACACAGGTGCCCCTGCTCATGAAATAGTCTGGAAAATTGAAATGGAGTGCCTCCCATAGCTCCATTAATGTCATTTAAGATACATATACGTTTGTGTGTATATTCCTATATCTATCAGAAAAATTTTACACATAAGATGCAATAAATTCATTATTGCAGTTTGAAGAAAAAAGTAAAAAGAATCATCTTAAATTGTTTCTATCAAAGTATTTTTTGACAGTCAACGTCAAGTGTCAGATCAGCAAAGATTATGCTCACTAAATTCCATGATTATAATGCTTAATGATAAAGTGCTTATTTTATTTAAATATGAAAATGAAATTTTAAAGATCTAATACCTGTACAAAACATGGTAGTTCTTCCCTGCTGCTCAGACAGAATATATCAGTGAAGAATGTCAGTGAGAAAGATTGTACTATGTGCACAAAGCTTCTGAGCAAAACATGGTTTATGATGATCAAACCAGTTAGGGACATAAGCAGCAGAGACCGATCTCGATGCACATCAGCCCTCAGTCTTAGTCATGTGACTGCGGGAAATTTAAATTCTCTGAGCATCGGTCTCTCCGACTGTAAAAAAGGGGCTAACACTATCTCCTACGTGACCCAGGAGAACAATGTACATGAAGTTCTGAATGCACAGAGCAAAAGCAGCACTCAATGAATGGTAGTGATCTTCATCAATCACCATGATCGCCATTATTATTGAAATCATAATGACGGGGATAATTTGGGCAACTGTGGAATCATTACATCCAATCATAATGACATAGAGGAAAAGCAACAGTTCATTTGCGAACAAATAACAATTAGTTAATCAGCCCATTTAATTGAACTATGTAAATACTTGGGCGGGAGGAACGAATGAGCTTTTATTTGAGTGTAAGGAATAAGCTTTTGGCTTAGAGAGTGGACTTGAAAGCGGTGATGAAATCTCAGCTTTTCTCTAATATCCATCTTACAGCTTGTTAGCTCACTAATTCATTCTGCCCCTAAGTATCACAGGCTACTCTGCCTGAGGGCCTGAGACAGGGAGGAGGACACCTGCCCTGGGCTTGAAGGCATATTGGGATGTTTCTTCAGTTTTAACTCCCCCAAACAATTACCTGGGGAGCATTTTACAAATGCAGAATCAGAGATTCTTAAACAGGGTCCACCGCAACCCCCCCCCCACACACACACACACAAACACTGAGACCTGGGAGCCTGTCTCTTCCATGAAGGGCTCTGCTCTCTGGGAAAAGAGATGGCAAACCAGGCCCCGGGTGGGAAACAGATGGAAGGCAGCAGGGTGGAGGCAGACACGAAGCAAGAGAGGGACCCAGGATGTGCAAATCTCAGCTGGCCTGGGGGTGGGGGAGGGGGCTCAAGTGAGGCTTCTCAAAGAGGAGAGTTTGAGCTGAGCCTAGACAGGTAAGTAAAAGTCAGACTCCCTCACACCACTGAAGAGCTTCCCAAATTTTGTCTTCCTCTGCCCGACACAGTGCTTGAGAACAGAGCTTTGGAGTCAGACCATCTGCTCCAAATTCCAGCTCCACCCCCTCTCACTGTTAGCAAATTATGTAACCTCTCTAAGTCTTAATTTCTGTGTCTGCAAAGAGGGGATAATTATAGCCGACATCTCAAAGGTTGTTGGAAGGAGTAAATAAAGCAATATATGCAAAAGTGTCTGACACAAGAATTACACACAGTAGGCACTTCATAAAATACAACTAGTGTGGACAGGCTGAAGTCCATGCAATGAGGGGCATTTAAAGATGAGTAGGACAGATCCACAAAACACCACCCATGTCCATAGGCCATGTCACAGGCAGTCGCTGTGTGCCCATCGGTCTTCACACAAGCGAAACCACCAGGGAGGGGCAGCACCTTTCGCTCACGTTTCACCGGAGGGCAGGTACAGCGCTGTGTCTGCGTTCGTTTGGCCCACCCTCCTCTTCTCTTGTACATGAAAGTTGAGGCAAAAAGAGTGAACAGTAACCAGTTGTATCATGAAGTCAGTCACTAAGGAATCTCACCTACATACAAAGTAGAAAATTAGTCACTACCATGAGACTTTGTGTGTTAACGTACAACTGCTCTGTTACCTGTTGGCTTAATGGTTCTATTTGGAAGGAGAGAAGTTATAAATTTGCAAAATAAACAAATAAATATACTGATATTACCTTTACCCTTGACAATTATTTTGGGAAATAATAAGGCTTCCAGCTAAATATTTTATTTAATAACAAATACAAGAAACTCAAGTACAAGAAAACATTCTCAGTGATGATTTCTGCAACTGAAAGCTATTTTAGTTGAAAAAAAAAAACCTTCCAAATTATGGAGACAAATCTGAATCAAACATATTCAGGGACTGTAGGTGTTAAAAATAATACAGAGTATGAAAAAATCTATATTTTAATCTTTTTGGTGCAGAAACAAATTATCTTATTTACTACATGAATGGTTTCCTCAATTTAACGCCAATCTTTAGCGTCAGCTTCCACCTGTCTAAATAAACAGGCGGCACCAAAAAAGGACTAGATTATTTATATTACGAAGCAGTGTTTAAAAATAAAATGGAGAAATTACTTTACCTAAATTGAGAATAAGAATAACATGCATATCATCCTGGCTTACAAAAAAACTAATTTTGTTTTCTTCTGTTTCCAAGGAGAAGTTTGAGGAGTATGCATGAAGTCATAAATTAAATTCCTCTTTGAGGGTGAGCGAAAGGGAGATGAATCTTTACTTTTCTGACATGTTCAGAAAAACACACCCATTTATAATACAGACAAACCCCGCTTCGACTGTTTTCACACTTGATAACTGGAATGGAACATGTTCTCCATAGTGAAATGTTCTTTCAAAATGCATTTATTTAGGAAAAAATAATAGAATCGTTTTTTTAATTTGTAGTAAAAATACATAACACAAATTTTACCTTTTTATCCATTTTCAGTGTACAGTTCAGTGGGATTAAGCACATTCATATCATAATTGCTTCTTACTAAGCTAAAACAGCAACGAGAAAACGAACGTGTAATGAAGCTCCAGCTCCGGCTTTGAAGAAGCAGGCACCGCAGGTGAAAGTCTACAGAGACTGGCATTAGGGGAGGGCAAGACGCTTTGCTCTTTATCTCTTGGACGCACGGACAGGAAACAGGCGAGACCTTTCCCCACGAGTGTCTCTTCATCCTGAGTGTGTTCAGAAAGCTGCTCATGCTTCACAGAGACTGCGTTTGGGGACGTGGCCAAATGCCACACCGATTCCACGCAAAGACCTTGCTAGACCAGGCCACGCATGCCACGGGCACATGCTTCCGTGAGAGCCGCAAAGACAGGTCACGCTTGCCACAGAGCCCTAAGAACCATTTTTGCCACCATTACAGCCTTTTGGCGACAGGGTCAGCGAGTGCTGAAAAGCTGCCGCTTCCAGAACCTTCAAGGTGGAAGACTGCTCTAAGACGCACTTTTAAAAAGAATCCTTTTGTTATTTCCTATTTCTTTCAAAGAGACATCCCACCACCTCAAGTAAACCAGAACCAAATGCTCAGCCCACCGAAGCCCTGAGGTGGCCATTCCACTTTAACTATTTCTTATGATAATTAAAAATATGTTGGAGAAGGTTAAATGCCTTGAGATGAGAGGGAGGAACCAGTGGTGCTGGTGTGTGAGAGTGGACCCTTCACCTTTAAGAATGCTTCTTAACAGAAGGGAGGGCTGGCTGTCAATACTCAAGTTTCACCCACGTTACCAAGACTGCATTTTTGTTCTTGCTAGTGACTCTCCATGGCGATAGCACTGAACTCACCTAACTTACTCATGTGATTGCCTTTCTGTGTGGTGCTCTTCTTTGAATCTCAACACCGAGCACAGCAGGCCACCAGTAAATATTTGTTGTACGAGAGAAGGATTAAACCTCTACAACATTCTCATAAAGTTATTATTCCTCTTACCATCACCGTCACCTCATTCAACCCATTTGTAGAAAAAGGAAAATAAACAACTTGCCTAAGGTGAAGATCTGTATTATTATTCAAAACCTATGTGTTGAAGGATTCTGAATTTGGTTTTTTTTTTTCAAGATTTTATTTATTTATTTTTAGAGAGAGGGGAAGGGAGGGAGAGAGGGAAATATCAATGTGTGGTTGCCTCTCTCATGCCCCCTACTGGGGACCTGAGGGGTATGCCCTGACTAGGAATCAAACCAGCAACCCTTTGGTTCACAGGCTGGCACTCAATCCACTGAGCCACACCAGCCAGGGTTGAATTTGTTTTTTTAAGAAGCCTACAATAGTTCACTGACCATGCACTATTTCACACCCCCAGCCAAGCCTGGCCCTACACCCAGATGTCAAACATGTTATGTACTATTTCTGCAGCAAAATATATCAACAGTCATATAAAATGGAGAACTGGGACAAATGAAGATTAGAAACCGGGCCACAATAGTTCCAATCAAGTTTTGCTGCCACTTGAGTTTGCCACCAATTTAAGGAATATTTTTCGTTTATGTGTTTTTAAAGGTTTTGGATTTTTGCATTGCAGATAAGGGAGTGAGGACCTAAAGAAATCGGGCTCATTCAGGTTTGCTGACTCCTAATCTCTTGCTCTTTTCAAGTTGGCTCTGGGTGCTGCTAAGAGCTTTGCTGAAGCCTGACAAGCTTTGCAAAGAACCATTTGAGATTAAGTAACGTAGGCACAGTCGGGGATCTGCCGGAGAAGACATTAGCTATTTGCTTGCTGTTCAGAGAAAAGCATCCCCACTGGACAGACCAGAGAACACTTTTTAAGTAACAAATAGAGTTTTGTGGAAGCCCCATGTCATGCCAGAGCAAGGTTTCCCAGTAGGAGTTAGAGTGGAGGGAGCAGTGATTCTCTGTATGACGGAAAGAGATGGGTCATCATTTATATCAGCCAAGTGCTCCATGCTCTACAAGTGTGTTGGGCTTCACTATCGCTGAAGCCTTATGCCCAGTCCCTTGAACAGAGCTCTCTACTTTGACGCTGGGGTTGTTGGGGACAGGAAAGTCTATCGAAGACGCCCCTGACCCACACTGAGGCAGTGCAGAACAAGATGGGAAGTCAGCCAGTCCGGACACCGTGCGCGCTTCGCACCCCCATCCAGACTCTTAGGGACACTGGCACAAGCAAATCAAGCCAGCCTGTCATGTAATGACAGAGTGATTTCTTTCCCAATGTGGCATATTCATTTATCATCTTTCATAAGACAGACCTAGACTAAAATGTAGTCCCACCGCTACTGCTTAAATGAGCTCTGCGTTTGGACGGGCTTTAACAGATTCTCCAACATGCAGTCACTTAGGGACGTGGATGCCAGGTCAGGATTTGAACCCACAGTGAAGCTCCTGGGGACAGTGCCTGGCGCTGTGCTGAGGACCCAGGAAGCCAAGGATGACTATTAACTGATGGTGTTGATGGTCATGAGTGCCCAGAGGCCACAAGAAAAAACAGCACGAGGAATTTAGTTAGAAAAGTAGAATTTTTAGATACATCTGTCATCTCCACAGTGGGAAGGTTATACTCAGTATTCAAGTGGAATGCAACTGAAACAGCTTCTGAAATTGTCTTTACTGGCGAAAGAGATTTTAAAAGTAAAATAAAGTAAATATGCTATATTTTAAATAAATCATTCCTTTAAATGTCTAAATGAGGTAATTAAGTCCATGCCAGTAGCCAGCAAGAATACAAAAATTTGTTGGTATTAACGATAAAACAAAAACACAAGTCATGATTTAAACATGTGTTTTATGCCAGATACTGTGCTTTATGTTCTTTCTGGTAACACAACCACCCTGCCAGAGATTTCCAGGTTACAAGGAAAACAGAACAAACAAGGTCAGAGAGGTTAAGTAACTTGTCCAAACATGCACAGTAAGTAGCAGTAGGGCTGGGATTTTAATATTTATGTCCCTTCTCTAAGGCAAGCTTCCTGTATGTGATAAGAACACTCAACTGCCTATGTCTCCAAGCAGATGATTACAACATGGCATTTTCACAGAAGGATGTGAGAGGCTGGCAGCAAATAAAAAGCCTGAACCTGCTAAACTGACACACTGCATACAACCACGCCACTTAAGTTTCCGCCACTGAGCACAGGTACACTGAATGCGGGCGGTATTTTGCTATTTGTTGGGACCTCTGAGTTCAGGTTCCCCCGTCATGATAGGGCAGTGTGGTCCTCGGTTTCCTTGCTCCTTAGGGTAATGAACAGAAGAATGGGACATTGCAGTACAGGATGAGTAGGGGTCATGGACTTCGGGAGGGGAGCCCAAAAGTTTAGAGGCAGATGGAGCAAACACTTCTTAACTGTCCAACTCTGAGCATCTCTCTGAGCCCTCACACCCTTTCTATTAAAGAGGCCCCACCACCTCATGGGGGCTGAGAGAATGAAACAATTTTGTGAGTGGCAAGCTCTGGGCTCAGAACCCAAGGTGGGCATTCAATGCAGGCTATTTAATTTGATTAATTTTTTATACTCCTGATCATCCAAAGCTGCCGGTGAGTTGTTCGAGTTAGCGCACAAAATCAAACTTCTAACTCCTGAACCTTCCATTCCAGGGCAATGGACCTGCTTCCTTGCCTGCAAGGCTAATGTATCGGCAGTCACTCAGGTTACAGTCCCGTGGAAAACACAGGGTGACAAAAGCCCCTTGCCGCAATCTCCAAGAAGGAGAAATAAATTAATCAAGCTGCCAAACGGAGCGGCCGGGTTGACCTCCCTCTGATCTCATTACTTCTCTCTTCCCCTTTTGAAAAACATCCTCTTACAGAGATCACTAATTGAAGATTATGTGGAGGGAAATCGCACCTCTCCATCACGGTGGTAACTTTGCCTCATTTGTCATTCTAATAATTCACTTCTTTTCTTTTCTGAAGAGACAGAGACACTAATGGACTATCATCAGTTAGAAAGGCAATTTTTCCATTTAATTGCACTCATTAAATACTGCAATAGAACAATTGGAAAAGCAATACTCTCAATATTTAATCATAGTATAGGAATAATGAAACATTGCTTCAAAATAAATCCTGGAATATTTATAAAGTCGTAACAGAGCTGTTTCAACAACACCTGTGATCAGAGGCAACATATTTAAAATTAGACATGTGATTATTCATTTCGCCTGATTAGAGCCAGTAAACATTTGCATTGCGAAGGAGAGGATTCAAAGGGGCTGGTTACCCTGAGCAGCTCATGCTGCCTTTCAGGGCCACTGCCTTTGTGTGACTAGCAAACCACTCCCAGGCTGTTGAGGAGATTGGAGGCCCTGCCTGACACAAGCCAGCCTTCCAGGCCAGCTTGGCCAAGGAGTCTGAGAAGGCGGCTTATGAACCCATCGGTAGGTCTTGCCCTGAGCGGGTTTTCTGAGACTAAAGATTAATTACCACTTTCACATCTTCAACAGCTTCATTGAGATATAAGTCACATACCATATAATTCATGCATTTAAGTAGTACGATTCTATGGGTTTGGGTTCATCCACAGAGTTGGACAACCATCAACACAGTCAATTTTAAAACATTTCATCACCGGTAGCTATCACTCTGCTATTCTCCCACCCATAGCCCTTCCCAGCCCTAAACAACATTACTCTAAATTGTGTCTCTATAGATTTCCCTGTTCTGGACATTCCATAGAAATGGAATCATACCACATGTGGGTGTTTGTGACTAGCATTTTTCATTCAGTGTAAAGTTTTCAAGGTTCATCCACTTTGTAGCAGTTGCTGGTACCTTGTTTTTCATGACTGTATAATAGTCCACAGTATAAGTATACGGCACCTTATTTACCCATTCATCCATTGATGGATTTGGGGTTTTTTCCCATCTTTCATCTATTATGAATAATGCAGCTATAAATATTCATGTACAAGTTTTTGTGGGGTTTTTTTTTTTTTTATTTCTCTTGGATATGGATCAAGGAGTATAATTGCTGGATCGTATGGTAACTCTATATGGAACCATTTGAGGAAATAGTAGACTGTCTTGCAAAGTGGCTGCACCTTTTCACATTCCTAGCAACAATGTGTGAGGGTTCCTCATTTTCTCCACACTTTCACCAACAGTTGTTATTGTCTGACTTTCCCCTTTCACATTTCAACAGCGAGGTGAGCACTGTCTAGGACCAGAGACACACAGGAGCACCCCAGCTCACTTTGCAAACAAAAACAATATGGCTCCTTGACTACTGGCAGGCTGTGTGGCATCAGTGGGAAAGGCCTGGGTTTTGGAATCAGGCAGACAGAGGTTCAAATCCCAGCTTTGCCACTTCCAAGCTTATTACAGCCTTGGGTAACTCGCCTAAACTAGCTGACCTTTGGCTCCTTTTGTCTGTAATACAGAGGAAATAACCATAGAGGGTGAAGGATAATGTTGAAGGAGGAAAATGCATCAGAAATTGCCTAGCAACGTGCCGTGCACCCAGTCACATTTCTATCAAGGGGTAGCCATGATTATTAAAATTCTCGACTGTAAGCTGAGCACCCATCCCTACACCCCAAACCAGCCAGCTCTGAGTCACGCCTCAACACTGCTCATGTATTCAAACCGCACTGCATCATAACTCTGCACAGGCCTCTGGGTCCTTAGCAGTGCCCACCCTGGGTGCCCATCCAGCCATGGGCCCCACAACCTCAATAATCAGTGATGCATGTAGGCCAAAGAAAAGGAAGATACACTTTGAAATGGCCAGGACAGTGCAAGCTTATTTACCACAGAACATTTGGAACAGAAGCATGTTTCCCGATTCCAAACAGGAAGAGGACACAGAGAACTCATTCTCCCTAACTTGTTCATTGCTGTGCACAAGAAAGGAAGTACCCATGCTCAAGGCCAGCCCCTTCTTAGTTAGACCCCCTTCTCACTGCCTGGTGTTTTCCGACTCAGTGACTTTAGTACTTTAAACTGAGCTAAAAGAAGGAGATGGGAAAAACAGAAGCTGTTGGGTCTTTTGATACTGGATACCATTAATTGTATCTCATGTGCATACTATCTTTCTGCTATTAACAGAAGGTTCTGGAAGTCCTGGGAAGCTGTTGACAAGGACTGTTTTACTATCTAATGTATAAATATCATATGGCAAAGTACCTGGCTCAAAGTAGGTGTTCAGTAACTATGTTTTGTTGGGTGATGCATGAATCCTTACCACAAGCAATGCTGTGGAACAGTTTGGATGCCCCCCCCCCCACTATAATTTCCATTCACACAAACACAGAAAGCAACTGAAAATAAGCAAACAAATCCAAGAAAAAACAGGTCATGCTCTAAGCTTCCAGACAAACCCAACAGCCTCTTCTGGCCATCAGACAGCCACCCCAAGACTCTCCTGAGCAGACCCTCTGAAGGAGCCCCTAATGTTTTCACTTGGGCTGTTGTCTCCTACTGCTTCTTTATAGCAGACTTCAAACCACAGCCCAGCGCCCAAATCCAACTCATTGCCAACTTTTGCATGGCCTATGAGCTAAGAATAGCTTTAACGTTTATGAATGATTGGGAACATTTTTTAAATACTATTTAGTGACATCTGAACATTATACAAAATGCAGATTTCAGCAACCACAACAGTTTTCATTGGAACACCACTGTACTGTTCATTCACACATGGCCTGCGGCTGCGTTTGCCCCACAAAGGCAGAACTGGATGGTTGCAAGGAAGACTGTGCTCAAAGGGTGAACACTGCCTGTCCCATCACAGGAAAAGGTTGCTGACGTCTGCTCTGTGTGCTAATTTTATTTACATTTATAAAAATAAGGGGGGATGTTAAGGGGTGGAGGGATTGAGCAAAAAGGGAAAAGGACTTATGGACATGGACAGCAGTGTGGTGATCGCAGGGTTGGGGGGCTGGTAAGGAAGGTATCCGTGTTCTAAACAGTAATGGAAAAAATATAATAAAACATAAATAAATATTCTTAAAAAATGCCGAAATTGTTAGCGGCATCAATATCCAGGGACAAAAAGTTCATCCAGACCCACCTGGGTTTGTGTCCTGCCTTCATCATGTGATGCCCTAGGCAAATTTCTCAACCTCTCTGAATTCCCGTTTGCCTCTCCGAAAGTGGGGCTAATAATGTCTGTGCCACTGGACTATTGTGAAGTTTAAAAAGAAAAACATATGAAAGCATCTGACATAGATCTCGGCTGTAGTAAATACACAGCAAATGCTGGCCATTGTTATTACATACTATCACTGTACAGAAGAAACTTAGAAGTACATAGCAATGCATTACATGACACAGGGACTTGAAGTCAAAATGTCATTTTCCCCCTAAATTTGCCTAATATACAGAAGGTTCCTGAGACTTTTAAAACAACAGAACAGCAAACTCTATAATCAGCACATAACCAAATCCAGATGGATTTGGCTCCTTTGCTATTTGGCATTGCTTGTCCTTGTCTACCCCACATGCCTCATTCCCTTGGCAGTGCAAGTGAGAAGCAAATACACAATCATCCCATTATATATGACAAAATTGAAACCATTTGGCTTTTTGTAAAACTGGGAGCTACATGTTTAGGCAAGGCATTTGGGTTTGTCCATCCAAGCTGCACTAACTCGAATTTGCGTTCTCTCCACAACCTGTCTTTGTGGGTCTGTCACTTGTAATACGTTTCACAGACACTCAAAAATGAAATCCATTTGCATCAATTTGGTATGAAGAACTAATGTCACTAAATGTCACCGGAATCAGAAGCCTCCCCTGCAGCTGCTTCCCCACCTCCAAATGCTTAGGACGAAGCTTCAGAGCTGGAAACTCAGACCACAAAGCTAAGACTCAGGATGCGCTGGAAAAACTCCTAGTCCATCAGTCTTAACTGTGCTACCACCAGCTTCTCATAATTTACTTTTCCACAAGCTCTGGTGTGCCACTCAAGAAAATGACAGAGTAATAAGATAACGCATAAATTCAGACCCCATGTCTTTATTTACTGTTAGGACATCCTTTTAAGGAAGGACTATATATCCAGGCCTGCAGAGCCGTGCACATCGGAGAGGGACTTTTGTGGGTGACTACGAATAGGTTTCATTTCAAGTTTCAATAAGCCTTTCAATTATGTTATTTTACTCCAGTCTTAATTTAATTAAAAAAAAAAAAAAAAAAAAACCATAGCTGTGAGCCTTTGCTTAGGCTCAAACAATAGAGAGTTGGGGGCAGGGTTGGAGGGGGGGTTAGAATTTACTCAAGTCTCTGCGATTCCTGCTCCAGACGAGATCCATTTTCAATCAGGGCATATGAATTCCTACTTACACTGGAAAGTTTAGGTGCCAAACTTTCTGTGTAGTTTAAGAAACACTGAAATGTGTAGGCAATATGCAGATTTTAGCAGTGCTGAATATCAGCATTCTTATATTACATTTGTAAAGTTATTGGTTAAGGTGTGAGTGCATTATAAATAGAATAAAGTTACAAACAATTTAGACTCCGATGGTAAATGAGTCAATTAACCTCAAATCTTTGCAGTCTGGCACTCGCAGCAAGACAACAGCTCCAGAAAACAGGAAGCTATTTTCACTTTCTGCAATCGAATCACGGCTTCAATTAAAGACATATACCCTGTGTTAGTACAGATGGGATGCCATCGAAATTTTCTACGAATACTATTTCTCTCTTCTTTTAGACTAGGTATACCATCTTCTGCAAAACAGCTGGATCATTAGTCAATAATCAAGAGAAACAGATGGTGAGAAACACCCAGATACTTGAAAACATCTGGCTTTCTCCTCCTCCATCCAGATGCTCGGCCTCCCCTAGGTGCAGCCTGCTATCTTTGGTTGAATAACTCAAAAGAAGCGTGTGGCCAAGAGGTACGTTTACTTCATCAATTACTTCTCAGGACAATTATGTTTGGCAAAAGAAGCCTACATTTTGGGGGGGAGTAATGCTGTTGTTAGGATTTATTTCATCAGTATGAATTAACCAAACTATTCCAGGAAAAAGATAAGGAATAAAAAACAAATGAAAAACAGGTCCACTGTGCAATGCGGGTTCAGCCATGTTAAACTATCTGCTTGAAGTTCACAGAACTGTAACTACCCCAGGACCAACCAGAACGAGAGGTTAGCATGACAGCTCTCAGAGAAGGATTTGTAAAAGCCTATAAAATGCAGGCAGAATTTCATATGATGCTGGTGTACTCTTCTATTTAAAGATTCAGATGCAATTTCACTTCTGCATCTTGAATATTGTCATTCACTCATTCATTCAGCAAATATTTACTTGGCTCCTACTGTCTGCATAGTCACATACATTATGCTGCAAAATCAACATTGAGTAAAACAGATAAAGTTCCTGCCCCCGTGGAGTTTCCAGACTAACTGGGGAGACAGATGAAACAAATACTCCACACAAATAAACACCCATTGTCCATACATCACGATGAGAGCTATGGAGTAAAGAGTGTAACGAGACATCGTGTTGGGATGAGGTCTGACTGAGACTAGGAGGTCCAAGAGGGGTTATCTGAAGTCTTAAAAGATGAGGCAGTAGCAAGGAAAAGTGGGGCAAGGCCATCCCGGCCAGAGTGAACAGCGTGAGAAGGTCCCTGAGAAAAGAAAAGAGCTTTGCCTCCTTGTGGCACAGGAGAAGGGCTATGAGCAGAGGGTGGGGGGCATGACTCCACAGGAGATGAACTCCGTGGTGGTGTAGTCATCCTGTCCTTTAACTGTGGTGGGGGGCTACATGAACCCATGCATGTGATAGAATGACAGAACTTAAATTACTTTTTCACTGCAGTACAGCAAATCAACAAAAACTTTGTGATTTTGGAAAAGCATCTTCATGAAAGTGTGGCGTGAAGCACCTCCTGCTCATCCAAGCCCTCTCATGGTTTTCAGCTCACGGAAATGGATGGTTGACCATGACCATGCCCAAAAGAAGGCCAACCCTCTCCCGAGAATCTAAACCTGGAGCTGAGTCATTCAAGGAAGGGGTTTGGAGCTAAGTCACCCCAAAGGGCAGTACCATGAAGAGACTTACTGGTGGTGACCACAGGGGCCCAGGCACAAGGATGGAGACAACATACCCAGGATGATCGTGTGGGACACATGGGTGCTAGTGCACCCACTCTAGGCTGCCCCTTCTGGAAAATAAGCTACAGTGCAGTGGCCTTTTTGTTGCATGCAACCAAAGTCGTATCAGATACAGCACCGTGTTTTCTTTCTTAAATTATCCAGCTTCTTCTACTGCCTGAAACCAATGGACCTTAAGGTCCATGGCCCCTCGGATGAGAGAAAGCGGAAACCCTCCTGCACTGTATGCACTGTGCCCCATCCCTCTATCCCCAAGCCCACCAAAGCAAAACTTCCCTAGAAATTTAAACATATACATACAAAACAAAAATCCTCCCAGGCCCAGGGCTCCTCATGGTTTCTGTAGACCGCTTCTGGGCTGATGCAGCCGCCCAGTTGCTAGCCCCTCGCAGAAGGAGAGGTCCAGCGCGTGTCATCCTCTAACTCTGAGCTTGAGGGACACAATGCCTTTCACGCAAAGGGAAAGTGACTCCCAGCCCCTTGATGTTTTCAAAAGGGATATTGTTAGAACCAATTTCTACTCCTGGGTTCTTTGTGCTCCAGGGTAGAAGTGGGCAGTGTTCCAGATACCGTGTAACCTTTTCAGCAGCCATAAGGAAAAAGTCACTACCACTTTGCTTTTTATACTAAGGCTGAAGAAAGAATGTGCAAGGCCAATGCACAAGAGGATTAGCAATGCCTTCCAAAAAAAGAAAGAGACAAGGTTTATGGGGAGTGAAAATGAATGATAATAGTCTCACTGTCCACTCTTATTTCCTGGTGGTCCAACCAAGTCCCTGGATGTTGTGAACACCGGAGGGGGAACAAAACGCTCTGAGCAGTCCCACTGGGAAGGGGGCTGACAGCGAGGCACACCTGCTGAGTCACTCACTCTCGGGACACAGAGTCAACAAGCCGAGAGAGAGCTTCCAGAACTCACACATGGCAGCCCCCACGCAGAGGTGGCATGGAGTCCTCCCACTTCACAGACGTGTGAGTGCACGGGCACACTCACACACCCTCTAGTCCTGAGAAGGGGAGCAATGCATTCATCTCTGCCATCACCCTGCCTCTGACTTCCCTTAACTGTAGCCCCAGATTTCCCAACTGAGCACCACTGACATATAAGGCAACGACTTCTGGTGTGGGAACTGTCCTGCCTGTGGCAGGATGGTTAGCAGTACCGCTGGCCTTGACTAGCTAGAAGCTGGTAGTCCCCTCTGTTACAATGAAACAAGCAAAAATGTTCCCAGACATCACTGAATGTCTTCCAGGAAGCAATATCACCCCCAGGGAAGAATGAATGCTTAACACGAACCGTGTGTGTGTGTGTGTGTATGTGTGTGTGTGTGTGTACACCCAAAACACCATGGGTGCTCATGTCTCTCAAAGTTGCTTATCCCATCCTTCACTTGGCAAAATCCCATACATCCTTCCAGATCCAGCCTCAGTAAAACTTTCTCCCTAAAGCCTTGCTGGACTCCTTCATTCCTCGGTGAAACTGGATGCCCTTATCCAGGTGCCCCCAATTTCCTAGACGACTAGAACCCTTATCCCAGCCCTGGTCTCCTCCCTTGCCAGGTTCCAGCTCTAGATTCTAACTTCCTCCGAAGCAGGGCGCAGGCTTATCTCATCTCTGTGCCCCCAGAGCTCAGCAGAGTGCAGTGATATTAGGTGTGCAGTGGACGCCTGCACGGAAACGGAATAATGAGTGAGTGAGGAGACAGAGGGAAGTCTCAGCAGGAGGAATGTCCCAGCGTACAGGACTGATTCTAAGTGGCAAAATTTTAAAAGCAACACGGAAATGTACTACAGCTGGGAGTCTGCTACCCGTGACAGAATACAGCAGACACAGGGTTCCCTCACTGCCACCATCACCTTATAGACACGGAGGTGCACAGGTGGTAAAGCTGGACAAGGCAGCAGAGAAGGCAGGACAAGAATAAAAAAGCTCCATTTTCCAGACAAGGAAACTGATGCTCAGAATGGCTAGTTAGCTTGTGGAGGGACACATAATGGAGAAGTGAAGGAGCCGGAACTTGAAGCTAAGCCTCTGGGTTCAAGTTCAAAGCTGTCTTTCCTGTACCACCACCAGTCAGGAAACAAAGCTGCACTCAAGGTGAGAGCCGTCCATACTGATAAAGTGGCCAAAGGAAACGGTCCAAGCAGACCTCTTCCCATGGGGCTGATGAGCATGGGAGGAGACAGGCACTAGGGTCACTGCTAGTGGGTGAAAAACTGGGCGCAGCTCTCGGAAAGGAATCTGACAGCAAATATCAGAAGACCTTGTGAGGGCTGAACCTTTGCACCCGCTACTCCACTTCAGGGGCATGAGGCCGACGAACCTGAGACACAAAACTGCTCCGTGCGCAGGTGTGGACTCTGTGCACCGCAGTGCCACTTGTAACAGGGAAAAAAACTTAGAAACCTCCTAAATATTCCACTATAGCAGCTTGGTTAAAGAAATACAAACCTACTCCATAAATACTATGCTACTATTTAAAATGGTATTTAAAAGTAGGCTGTTAAAGTAGGGAGAAATTCTAACATGGTTAGAATGTTATGTGAAAAGCGTAGAATTCATACTTTTATCAGTGCAATCACAACTTAAATGGTAGCATATTCACACAGTGAAATACTCTACAGCCCAGAGAATGAATGACCTACTACTCTGTATAGCACAAAGCATATGTTTCAGAAGCATGATGCTGAAAGAAAGAAGCCAGACACAGAAGACTACCTACTACATGATTCCATTCACAGAAAGTGATTCCAGTTATGGGAGGCAGAAGGGCAGGCAACACTAATCCACGCTGCCCAAAGTCAGAGTGGTGGTTACTCTTGGTGGAGGCTGGGGGATGATTGAATAAGGGCAGAAGGGGGCTTCTGGGTCCTGTTTTCTCCCTGATCCACATATTGATTACCTGGGTGTGCTCAGTTTATTCAGATTCACCCAGCAGCAAGTATATATTATGTGCACTTCCATGCACGCATGTTATATTTCCACAGAGCTTCAAAACCAAAGTCCCCCTTCCACAAAACCAAGCTGGCTCTGAGAGTGGAGGGGAAGGAAACCGTGGCGTTCCTGGTGGGTATCTTTAGATGGGGTGACCACGGCAACTGTGTCAGAACCTTTCCACTTTTGTGCGTTTTTCAAATGAGTCAGTGATACTTTCATGGGGGAGGGAGAGTACACAGCACTTAGAACACGTGGCAGGACTTCATTCCATACAGAGTAAGAAGACTTCTGTGTGGATGTGAGTGGTGTGTATGATACATGTGAGTACATGTGAGTACGTGGGCATGAGCATCTGTGTGTGAGCACGTATGTGTCACCAAGAGCAGCGTTACCAGTCAGAAAGAAGACAGTCATTCTGATGCAGGGTGCAGCCAGGAGGGGGGCACCAAAAATAGGGATTTGGAATGGGGCCCAGAACTCAGGGTGTCCAGGAAATATTAGAGAGACATATAAGATGTCCTCACCCCTTCCCCCACAGGTATGAGTTGGGGGAAGGGACACATGGAGCAGGGACATGCAGAGCTGCTAATCCATGGCATGGTCATTTAACATATCTATAGCCTTTGACCGGTGGCTTAGATGTGTTAAATAGCTATGGCCATGCTCTCAGCCAGGGGGACTGAAAGGACTCCCCCCAAGAAGTGACTGGGGGAGGAACCCCAAGTCACAGCGCCTGAGTGGGAGCTTAGAGAAGACTGGCTCCAGAAAATGGGGACACACCTGCCCAGACTCATGATGGCATCCCCCAAAACTTGGAATATATGGGAATGCTGGCAAGTGTAACTGATTGTAGGAGGAGTCGGAAATGGGGGTACAGAAGAGATTTGGCGCGGAAATTTAAACTGAGACGCAGCAGCCATTAGGGAGGGAATCCACGCACTTTCACGAGAGTTAGGACCCTCACAGCCCTGTAAGGGAAAATCACCATGTGGCTTTAGCAGAGAATTGCCGCTTGGCTTTGCCCGAGTGGAGACCCTCTCACAGCTTTGCCAGAGGGAGAGATTCCACGTGGTTTCATCAGAGTGCAGACCCCTGCAGCTTTGGTGAAGAAGGAGGGCCATGTGGTTTTGCCAGAGTGGGGACCCCTTCCCCACAGCTTTGGTAGAAGAACCACGCAGCTTTGGGGTGCTCCCTTTGGCTGCGTGGCATGGGGAGCAAGAGATATTTTACCTGGAAGAAGGGGGAAAGGAATCTTGCCAGTAGGCCATGAGAAGGTGCCACATGGCTTTGGATTAATTAGAGATCCTGCCTGGAGGTCAACACAGCTGACGGTGTCAAGAGCCTGGATCCCAGACATGTGCTTCTCTTCCTTGCAATTACGGTACCCTGACTTAGGGCAGAGGGAGATAGGAAGCACTGTGGGCATCTGTGGGTATCCTAAAAGACTTTGATATTTTAATGAAGAAGTTAAGTCGCTACTTTAACTCTGTATAGCATTAAATAAACATTTCCTTTCCTTTCCACAAATCTCTGGCTTTGAGAGGCATCTTTCCATAAGGCGGCGGACAATAACGGAACTTCTGTTGCTCGGTAACAGTTCTAAGCCCCACAAGAGCAAACAGAGCGCTGTCTCTCATCGGCGAGGCTGCACCAACTGACCACAGAGGGACACAGTTTAAAAATCTCATGGGGATCAATGAAGAAACACTAAAAATATATTCACAATAAAAAATCTGAAACCTCATACACCAAAGTGTTGTGCGTAGGTAGTTTTGATGACTTCTATTTTCTTCTTCTGTACAGTTTTATTTCTTTAAGTAATGAAATATGTATCACCTGTGTCTGAATTACTCATCTAAAAATGGGGATAGTGATGGAGGACTGAGTAACTGCAGGGATTAACCAGCCCTACCAGTGTAAGCGCACACTAACATAAACATACTTAAGAAGTGTTTTCTTCTTCATTATATAATTATGTTAGTATTACACAAAATTTGCAAAGGCATCTTTAAGACTATAAGGGGAAAGTTTTTCTTCAGAAAAATGATGGTTCCCCTTCTCATGGCAACATTTGATTGCTACTGTCCCAGTGATTTTACATACTAAATGATTTCCAAAAAAAGGCAGTTGTATTTTATTTTTTAAATTTTATTTTTCGAGTATACTTGAAATTCAATTATTATTTTGTATTAGTTTGAAGTGTACAGCATAGTGGTTAGACAATTCTATAATTTACAAAGTGAAAAAGGTAGTTATTTTAGGCACAATTCAACTTTCACCTCATGTTTAATGCTCTCTTAAGTAAAAAAGAAACTTGCTTTTTCTATAGGAGACAGAAAAAAAAGAAACAAAGTTTAAGACCAAAAATATAGAGAATGAAAGAGAGGCAGGGGGATGGAGAAATGGAGGAATGGATGAATAAATGGATGGATGGATGGATGGATGGGTGGATGGATAGATGGATGGATGGATGGATGGATGGATGGATGGATGGATGGACAGACAGATGGATAGTTGGGTGGATGGATGGATGGGTGGATGGATGGATGGTTGGGTGGATGGATGGATGAGTGAATGGGTGGATGGATAGATGGGTGGGTGGATGAGTGGATGGGTGCATGGAAGGAAGGATGGGTGGATGGATAAAGACTGGAATGAAATGCCCAGAAATGGCCAGGGCATCCAAATGCAGGAGCAGGTCTGTCTATGTGATGGATGTCAACAAGAACTCCCACTCCATGCATGGACTGACTTCTCAGAGGGCCCCCAGCTGACTGAGAGTAGGAAGAGGTTGACAGAAGAAGCAAAGATCACTCACTAAATAAGAATAAGAGCATTAACAGTGGACATAGCCATGGTGGTTGTAGCCAGTCTGCAGCAGCAGGCATAAGTATTTAAGGAGACCTACCTATATCCAGGACTTTTTCAAAGTGCTATTTATTCTTTAATCTAGAAAAGAGATGTTAAGGTTGCATACGTAATTAAGGCTGCTAATTGGCTGACTTTAAGATAAGGATATTATCCTTCATAGCTGGCTAGGCCAATGTAATCACTAGGTCCTGAAAAAGGGAGAAGGAGGCGAATGAGAGAGAAGCAGAGAGATGGCCATTGGAGACGGGCTCAGCCCAATGCTGCTGGCTTGCAGCTGAGAGAAGAGGCCTAGTGCTATGGAACACGGCTGCCTCTATGGTTAGAGAAAGCAAAGAAATGGACTGGCCCCTACAGCCTCCAGAAGGAACAGAGTGCACCAACGCCTTCGTGTCATCCCAGTAAGACCTGCGCCAGACTTCCAATCTCCAGAAATACAAGGCAATAAGTTGGCGATGTTTTACATCTCTAAGTTTGAGGGAATTTGATAGAGCAGTCACAAAAAACTAATACTCCCAGATAATTTTTTAAAAAAAGTATTACATAAACAATGCATTAACACATTTCCCACTCTTAAAAATGCAAGTAATGCCCTAACAGATGTGGCTCAGTTGGTTGGGCATTGTCCCGCAACGTGAAACATTGGTAGTTCAATTCCCGGTCAGGGCGTGGGACTGGGTTCGGGTTTGGTTCTGGTCAGGACACAAACGAGAGGCAACTGATCACTGTTTCTTTCTCCCCCTTTCTCCCTCACTTCCCTGCTCTCTAAAATAAATACATACATACATACATACATACATACATACATACATACATACTATCTTTTAAAAACATGCAAGTATTCTGAACAAGGCTAAAGGCCCTGCTGGCGCTCAGCCCTGGCCCTTCTCCCACTCCCTCATCTTCCTACACAGGCAACCCTTGTACTAAATTGGATGCACACTCTGTAGGCCTCCTGGTCTGCATTTCTTTACACTAGATATGTGCCCTGGTCACACCGCATACTGACTGTTTCAGCAATTCCAGTCATGAAACAATTAACACCCATCTCCCCAGGAAGGAAAACAGCTCACCAGCCCAAGGAGAGCTGCAGGCTCAGAGTCTGCCTGGGCTCCTGGGGGTGTAGGAAGTGATGGCTTGAGTACCTTTCACATACCTTCTGTCTCCCTCCCAGTTATAAATCCTCCAATCTGGAGCTTGTGGTAGGAACAGAGTTCTCCAAGCCTGAATCTGTTAAGCATTCACAGCTTAGAAGATCAAGAAAGGAATTTGGTTTTATATACATTGGGCCTGTGTTACCAAAAAAAAAAAAAAAAAAAAAAAATAGCGTAAGACATACAGGGAACATGATCAATAGCAAAATGACCAGTCCAACCTTGTTTTGCTACCAAGAGATAATGAATGCCTTCCGAGCTGCCAGAAATTGCTCAAGCCACACCCTCCTCTCCCTTTTTTTTAGCCTGCAGGAAGTCTGGTATTTTTCACAAGTCTCTTATCTGCTCCCCAAGTCTTCTGGGAGACTGCTTGCTAATCACAAATTAAGCCAGACTTTTGGAGGCCCTGGGTCTAGGAAACCTTCCCCCAAACCCATGCAGCCAGCAGGCACTTTGGCACACTCACTGCCCATTCCTCTGGGGCTTCTTGAGTGTCCACTCTGACACCACACCTGGCTCTTGTCTTTAGTGACAGCAAGAGCCGCCCTGCCCTCAGAGTTGGCTCTGGTCTCCGCTGGCAAGGCCCACTACTCCCCAGAAATGTGACTGGGTTCTCTCAGGGGCTAAAACATTGGAAAGGGTGGGGAGGGGCTGAGAGGGATGTTAGAGCATGCAAGGGTGAGAAAAACGCCTTTCTCATCAGCCCTATCTCCCCCACCCCACAGACATACCCAACACACTGAGACAGATGATGAACATGTTTTTCCACTGTGACTGTGACTCTCCACGCACCACACACATTCCACGTGGGGGAGAGGGGTAGGTTGCAGGGGTAGGTCATTAGGATGACCAGTATAGTATTATTACAGACTTGGGTCCATTTCTTACCTGTGATGGAACATTCTCAAGATGTGGCCTTGCTCTCAGACATGAGAACAAATTAGCTCTACCAGGAGTATAATCAGTATGTGTTTGTCATTCAGTAAAAAATTAATTATTCAATCAACAAATATGGTGCGTGCTATTGTGCATGCATGCATGTGTTTGCACATACCAAATATGTGCCTGTGGTATGATAGAGAGCTCAGGATGACATTTTTCTGGAGAAGCCACAAACAATTTTAGTGGGTTCTATGTGTAGCTTAAGGAAAGCCACGAGTAAAAGGAAAGATATTAAATGAAAGTTCTCATGGAAAATGCTGTATTACTAAGGATATGTGATCACGAAAAATAAAACCCACAAACAGGCTTATTATTATGGGGTAAGGGGTACTTTTAGACAATGAGGATGATGATGATGACATAGAAAGAGGAGGAAGACAGGCGAGGGGGAGGGAGGGAAAACAATGACAATAACCACAATGCTCACGGCTGTGACAGTTACTGAATGTTTACTAATGCCAGACATTGTTCTAAGCATTGAACTTGTATGACCTAATTTAAGCCAACAATACCACCAGAGATACAATTATTATCCCCATTTTACACAGGGGAATAATTTGGACTCAGATGGTTTAAGCAACACTTCAAAGTCCAAATAATAACAGAATTTGAACCCAGAGCATCTGCCTGCCTCCCAAGACAGAATCCATGACCAGCGAGGCAGATACAGCTGGGTGCCCCCATCTTATCATTCTCTCCATCTTCTTTATGAACAGCACTGCAGTTTAATTCTGGGTAGTGATGTACCCAGTAAAAAAACAATCACCTCTCCAGACTCCCTTGAAGCTATAGGTGACCATGTGACATGGTTCTGGCTTCTGAAATACCGGAGGAATTTGTGGAGTGAGATACATGCATCTCTTGCTCTTCACTGCCCCTGTTTACTTGCCTTGAAAACAGATGTGATACCTGGAGGCTGAGCATGCTAAGAACATCTCCGTAGAAAGACTGAGGGAGTTGCCGCCTCTGATGGCATCATGAACCTGGACTCCCAAATAGGACTGCCTACTTCCTGGTCTCTTGTAATGAGAAAAAAATAAGGGCCTGATCGAGAGAACTGGAGTACAAGTCAGCCCTTGCTTTTGCAGGCACCACAGACAGGTGAACCCTAATCAGTGCAGGTTCCATTTAAGCTCCCTTCCTTCCATCTGCTGTCACAGCCTGAGATACCCTATGTGGGATCTGGTCTTGGCTCCAAAGCCTTATGATCATGGTGCTCAACCAGAACCTAAACTTTTGCTAACTCAAGTGGAGATTTTTTCAAGGTGCAAACTGTAACATTATAGACATCCAGTAAGTATCTGTTCAGTAAGGATGGGAAGGGGAGGGAGAAAGAGAAAGAAAACAATCCGCAAGGCTTCTCTTGAGAAGAATGTTCAGAGCCCCAAAGGTTCTGGGCATTTGCCCTTGATTAGTTTCCTACTGTGGCTCTAACAACTACACACATAGGCTTAAAACACAAATTTATTCTCTTACAGTTCTGGAGGTCAAAAGTCAAAAATCAGCCTCACTGTGCTCAAATCAAGGTGTCAACAAGAATGTTTCCTTCTGGAGGCTCCAGGGGAGGGTCCATTCCTTTGCCTCCTCCAGCTTCTAAAGGCACCTGCATTGCTTGGCTCCTGCCGATCACCTTTTCTACGCCGCTGGCCTCCTCACCTGGCCTTCTCTGTCTTCTGCACTCAAATTCCCCTCTGCTTCCTGCTGATAAAAACACTTCGGTTGCACTTAGGCCCCAGTTGGATAATCCAGGATAATCTCCCTATGGCAAGCCCCTTAACATTGGTAAAGTCCTTTTTGCCAAAAAGGTAACACTCCCAGGTATCAGCAATTAGGACCTGGGTATCTTTGGGAGCTGAATAATGATTCAGCCTACCACGTTTCTCCATTCATTCACTTGACAAGTACTAACTGAGCACCAGGAGTTGTGCTAGCAATGAAGGGGCAGCAGCGAAAGAATATTTAGACCCTTATATTACACCTTTTGTAACAGACTCAGCTAAAATACTTGGTGAGTCAGGCCCTATAAAGCAGCCATAGCATATAAATCCCAATGAAATAAACATAATGGTACAGGTTCAAAAAAGTTAGAGTCATTGATGAATTTTTAGCATTATCTGACAAAAATATGATAAAACTGCCACAGGAAACTCTGAAGAAAAAAAATCAAGGAGGTTGGAAATGGGTCATGAGAGAGATAATATCTGGGGGCCTACAATGGAGAAGAGAGTGGGCTAGTCAAAGTCCTACCATACAAATGGGGTTCACCAAGAACTGTGGGAAGAAGTGAGGTTCACTGGCAGTTGTGGGAAGAAGTCAAGTTCAACTATCTTGACTCTTTGATCTTCAGAAAGAAATGCAACCTTCTGGCCAAATTTGGAAGCAAGCCCAACACACTCAAATAACATCATAAATAGAGTACAGAGCTGAGGCTGCAGGGGGCCTGACTTCGGAAAGAGTGCCCAGAGGAACTCTCATGTCACTTTGAGGACTTTGGTGGGTGACACAAAGCAGGATTCTGAAGTAGCTATTGCCACCGGGGTAAGAAAATCTTCAGCAGGACCCTTACTGCCTGGCCCACCAACACATAACAACCAATGAAGCCACATCTGGAAAGAGCTGAACTTCCCCTTCCAGAGCCTTCCACCATAAAATGTCCAGGGATATAACAGATATTATTATTCTATAATGCATTTCCCAAAATCCTTCCTACTTCATTTTCTTTTGGTCATTTCTTCCATTTTTGGATGCAAGAAAAAGAAAGAAGCCATTCATTCATTCATTCATTCACACATTCATTCATTCATCCACTCATTCATTATAAATGTGCTTAAGCTGCAAAACCACAAGCTATTAAAAGGCAATTCATTTGGAAGACTTAGGCAGTGACACACAGATGCGTCTCTACAGTCTCTGTGGGCAAGTGTCTATATATAAACACAGCTCGAACCAATTGTGGGTGCACCACCAGAAGTAGATTGGCCATGTGAAGGACATCTGTATTAGGACCTGTTCCCAATCAAAGGGGAGTAATTCTTCTTGGTGGTCTGACCACTTAACTTAAACAAAAAGAACTGAGCCAACTTTCATCAATGAGCCTTTCTTCCAACCAAAAAAGAAAAAAATGAGAGTTGGCTACTGGTTATGACGATGTGGTGCCATGAGGTTAATAATGATGGGTTTCAGGTCACTGGCAATTTCTCATTTCAAACTAACTTGAACCATCGACCCTCAAGGGCTGATTGTTTAATGTGGTCTGCACAGCACCCACAGTCCTTCTTGGACACCCAAGTGGTGGGTCAGTGACATCCTGCCATTATATCGTTACTAAAAACAAAAGAGGGGCTGTCCATCCTTAAAATAAGAAACCGCTCCTATGTTCAAACTCCATGGAACACTCATGAATTATTCAGTCTCATAATGACTGAAATTTGAATGGGCTACTATTGACTTATAATCAATTCATGGATCTGGGCTCTTTCTTCTAAAGAGAACTTAGAAAAAATTCTAAACATCACTACAATCATTCAGAAGACTCCATAGCTTTTTCCTCAATATTGTCAGTCAGTTTTTCTCAAATGCTCATTTCAGTTCTCAGTGACTCACGGATTCATCCAAAGGTTACATAGCTTTTTCCTCCTGGTATTATGAGAGAAAGCTGGAGGAACACAGAACAAATGAGTAAATCTGATTTAATTAGAAAAGGAACATTAGAGAGTGGTGGAGACTGTGGAAAACTAGAAACCACATGCCTATCTGATGCCTTTACTCATCTCCAGCCAATTGTTGCCTCAACTTAAAATTTTCAAATCTAATGGAAAAGTCAGATTTTTATATAAAATTTCTCAATTTGTATATGTATTTCAATTTTTTTTTACTTTTTTATTTAAATTATTGGGGTGATATTGGTTAATAAAATTATACAGATTTCAGGTGTACAATTCTATAATACATCATCTATATATTGCCTTCTGTGTGTTCACCACCCCAAGGTATTTCAACAATTTTTAAAGTCACTGAGTGAGCAAGACAAACATGTCTGCCAGGAGGCAGTATCTATAAATGCAGAGGAATGTCCCATTGAGTTTTCTGCTCTGGAAGTCACACACAAATCTGCGGCTTGTCCTTGTGCTAGACCAAGGGAAGGGTCAAAGGGGAAACAGAGAGGCAGGAAGAAAGTCTGGGAGTGGAAGGCTAGTCCTACGATGTTTGTGGTGATGCATCTGCCTGTCAAATTTCATGACTCTGGGAGGATGATAAACATACTCAAAAACCTCATCTAACTTTAGAGTAAGTTACTTCGATGCATGAACCAACTGTGGGTATGTCAGTCCCCTAAGCTATGCCAAACATGCCCCCAAAGGGGGGAGAAGAAGGGCTCAGCTCTAGCATGCTGCACTGCACAGCGTGTATGAGGCACAGAGGTGTGTTTGTCACCCAATGCCCGGTGTTCCCCAGATGAGCTGGCAGTGACAAGAGGCCGTGCTGATCTATACTTCTCTGTCTTTCTTGAACTCTAATGATAGGCATACAGTCCTGAGGTCTTAGAGGGATTGGTTTCTTGACCTGTGACTTGAGTCTTCCTTTCCAAAACTTTAAAAAAAAATTTCACCTGAGGATATGTTTGTTGATTTTTGAGAAAGAAGGAGAGAGAGAGAGAAAGAAACAACAATGTGAGAGAAGTGCCCCGAATGGGAATCAAACCCACAACCTAGGTATGTGCCCTGACCAGGGATTGAACCCACAACCTTTTTGGTGTATGGGACAATGCTCCAACCAACTGAGTCACCAGCCAGCACCCCTTCCACAACTTTTTTGTCTTACTGTCTGGCACAGAGCCCAGGGCAGCCTTTTTCTGCTTGAGATAAACACAGTGCACTCCCGCAATCCTAATTAACAGATATTTTTTTTTCTTTCCTCCCAAGTTTCACCAAAGGAAATCCTTCTCACAGTCCATCTTGGCTGGGCCTGATGTTGAACCAGGTTAGGTACAATCAAATGGATAACAAACTAAGTTTCCTTGATAATACAAAAGTGCCGAAAAAAATAAAGAAAAACATTGCTCCTGAAAAAAAAAAAAAAATCAGCAGTATCCACAGTCAACAGACAGGAATTTTCCCCCTCAAAAAAAGTCTACTTACAACATACAGGAAAGAGGAAAGATACTCATTGTCACATATGAACCTTGAATGACCACAGCCTGATTAAAACAGAAGGCTATGAAAGATGTTTTGTGGATAACTTGGTAAATCTAGGTAGAGACTATATATCATTTTACAGAGTAAATTATTATCAAGTTCACAGACATGATACCGATGATAAACATGATCATGTAGAACAAAGTCTTTCGTTTTAGGAGATTCCCACCAAAGTTCTTAAGGGTAAAGTATGTGGGTGGATGGATGAACAAATGGATGGACTAACAAAACATCACAAAATATAAGCATTTCTTGAATCTTAGTAGTGAGCACATGGTTGGTTGTTCATTGAAATGCTATTATGCTATTTCAACTTTCTAATAAATTCAAAATAATTTTGACTGGCTTTGCCTGATTCATAGCCCATTATCAGGATGATAAAGGATGCCTTAGCTGTCAACTTTATCCTTTACCCTCTGTTCTTTGTAAATGACTTTCCTCAGAGTCACTTACTTAAGATAAACATTCTCCTCTTTCCCATTTACCCAATAAACTATTTATTGCATTTTTTAAAGGGCATTATTCTGGGCACTTGGGGAAATGTATAGATCTTCAGCTCAGGGTCCCTGCCCTGGAAATAGAACCCCTACAAGTTATGTACTGGTATGAAGGACAAATCCCTAAAAGCTGTCCAAAAAAGGGTCAACTTCTAAAAATGGTTTCCAATCATTATATCTCAGTGACAGGAGAAAAAAATGTTATCTTGATAGTAAAGGATTTAAATTTATTGCATGGCTGAAAATGGTTAGTGAATTGAAATTATAAAGCAATGAATCATTTCCTTAAAAAGTCAAGATTCTAGTAATGCCATCACACAAAGAACTATTATTTAGAGATGTGAAAAAAAGAAAGTTCTGAAGATTCCCAGGAAATTATTCCTAAATGTATATACTTTCTAGAAGATTAAATTACTTTTTCAAATGAAAACAAAGTTGAATAGATTTCATGATTACTGTTGGAAAAAATAAAGCTGTCTCCTAACTTCTGCTCAGTTCCTTATGTTTTGAGCACTGTCCCTTACAAGTAATACAACAGTATGCACTTCAGAAAGTTCCCCTCCAGATAAAGCAACACTGCGGCCAGGCCTCTTAGACTTCACCCTTTCCTGGACCCTGTGAGGTGGATCCTTTCTAAATCTCACCACATTGCAGTGGAGACAACATGACCCAAATCTTAGCCCAGGTTCTTAGATCGCAACACTGATGACCTACTTGATAAGAAACTGGATTTCCAGCCACAGCTCAACAGACGTGGAAGAAACTAGGGCAGCTCTGTAAACTGATTTTCTGTGTTGGTCTGTACACGCCCAATTACTCCTTCTCCCTGCTTGTATTTATGACTACATTCAGGCAGTGAGGGTTCACTCTACTCCAGCAATCAAGAACAGGTATCATCCACCTGACACCTTGAGGGCAAGAAGGCACCAGGCAGCACGGAAGGAAGAGCTTGTTCCTGGGATACAGAATGAGAAGGTGGCTTGCGCTCCCAGTCAACTGTGCCATGTAACACGGCCACTCTGTGTCACTCACTGAGTTTCACCCTGGCACTTACAATCCTCCAGGCAAGAGCCTTTCTCTCTGAGAGCCATTCTCCAGGGCTCTGAGGTTACTGCTAAGGATATGGCTCCAGCCTAGGGTGTAGAGACTCACTATTTAACCTAATCTTAGATTATTCTCCCACATACCTCCCAGGGTCCTGTCTAAGCAGCATGCTGGCTCCAACACAGGTCATTTTGTTCTTTCCAGTATGAACCTTTCTCAGAAGGAGGAAGAGGTGGGGAAAGAGAAGGAGGTGATAGGAAGAAGGACAGCTGCAGTGTAGCAATAACAGAAGCTAACATTTATTGACTGCTACGTCACAGAGAGAGTGTTAAACAATTTGCATGATTCTCATTTAATTCCCACAATGGAGAAGGCAGAGACTATTATTAATCCCATTTTATGGGTGAGATAACTGAGGCTCATAAAGAATAAGCAGTTTTCCCCATACTACACAGACATTAGGGGCAGAGCCAGGATTGAAACCCAAGTCAATCTAAATCTGGAACCCAGAAGCCTTATCTGCTCTGCCTTATGTGACCTTCACTAACATTCTTAAAACCTGGAAAGACTTCTTGTCTCTTAGCTCAACATCCTGGCTGGCGTTACAGCCCTGCTCTGTGAGCCATTTACAGTTCCCCGTGTGGAAATGCTGGCTCCTTCTCCAGGACCGCCCCCACCCCCACAGTTTCCCTGTACCTTGTTTGAGGCCTTTAAAGCTAGGAGCTGTCCTCCTGCTAGACTGTAAGGACAGGTGTCGTGACTCCCCTCACACACAGGCACCCAGGTTACTGATAATAACATAAAGAAATAAAAATAGTGCCACGTCAGTCCCATAGCCCATCTCCGACGCAGGCAGCAAGCCACAGTTTGTGGGAGGACTGATCTTTTCAGGAGGTAAACACACACACATGCACACACACTCTGCATTTGTTCCATGAACATTTGCTCGGTCCATCACATGCTGAAGTTCCTCAGGCTCCAGCAGTCAACTTGAAATGATCCAATTGCCTCTTAGAAGGAAACTAAATGGCATCATTTTCTGGCAGCAAATAGAAATCACTTCTTAATGGGTTCTACAAACGACAGATTTCAGGTGCTCCTCCCAAATTCTCCATCCAAAGTCGGGGGCAGGGGGGAGGGGGATGCTGTTGGAAGGCTCCCTACACAATGCCATAATGACCCGAAAATGGAAAACTCTGAGAAATACAGGGGCCATGGAACAAAGTTCAAGGAGCAAGGGCAACTGTTGATCCATGCAAAGATCAAAGCTGTGCAGAAACCACTCTGGGGTTTACACAGCTGCACGCTCCAGGCGAGAGCCATACAGCAAACACAGTCTGGATGGGAGGGGAAGGTCTTATGAGTGGGGAGTGTGTGGGTGTGGATGAGTCCCCAGGCCGTCAGATGAACCAGGAGGCCGAAGAGCCACCTCATGCCAGGGCTAGCAAAAGAAGCCTGTACTCTTTTCCAATCCAGGACCTATTTTTATTGGGCCAAAACATTTCACCAATGCAGCCTTCTAAAACATCACAAGAAAGAAGAGAAGCATTAGCAAATATGCAAAAAAGTTTTGGAGTTTAACAAACACCACCAACAAGAAAGGGAATTGGTCAACTCTTAATAACCTGGGGATGAGAAACTCCCTGCCCAGCTTATCTTGTTTAGTTGCTGCGTGCAGCATCTGAACGAGACCCAGAGCTCTCCAAACTCCTTTAGGTGTATAAATTCCTAAGCGAAATAATAACAAAGCCATATGTTACCATATTTTTAGATATGAATTGCTGTACAATGCACAAACACAACAGCAGCTCCCTGCTATCATTTGGATTCATTAAAAATAAAATCATCTCATAAGCCGGCAAATGTAGATTTTTATTTTTTATTTTTTTGCCTTACAAAACTTGCATATTTCCCCTGTGTGCAGAAGTATAATTTCTTTATGTGGTTGTTTTCAATGTCTTGAACTTGATATACATGTAATATTAGGAAATGAAAATAATATATATGTGAATTCCTTGTTTCGTGTATTAGAAAACAATATGATTTGCTCATTAAAGGCGCCAATATAAATGCTATAAACCATGAAATTACCTTTGAGCCCTTCCTGAAATAACCAGTTCACAAACAAATGATCCATGCAAAAAAGGCAAGAGGAGATTACAATAATAAGACTAAGTTACATTTTCATTTCAGGATTTTTTTTAATGTAGAAAAGTATCATTACCGCAAAACCAACATCTGCGGCAGGTACATCCAATTTATGCAGGAAACCCTGAACTATATAGGTAGATTGAGCAAAATAAATTCAAAATAAAGTTTTGCATACCTTCCAAATGTGATGCAGTACTCATATTTACAACAATTATCTCAGTAAAAGAACCTTATCTTTGGATCTTTGGCTTTCTCACTTCAGGCGGTTACCTTAAAAGTAAGGCTATCGAAAGCATTCTACTACAGAAACTGCTGTTTCCTATTCAGAAAGTAAGTTTCTACCCTATTAATGACTGAAAAAAGTTGTGGATGGCAGGAGTTTGACCCCAGGAGTGAATACACAAAGCTCGTAGTCTAGTGTGACCCCCCAACCAGTATTATCAACACCACTGGGAAAGTGGTAGAAATGCAGACCCTTGGGCCCCATTCCTGACATCTGGTTCAGACACAGACACTCTGGAGGTGAAGACCCAGGATGTGCATGCTGAGAAGCCCTCCATGCGTCCCAGTGCATGTTCAAGTTTGAGAACCAGTCCCTTAGTCTGACCAGGGAAAGAACAAGTGCTGGAGATAACGAGCTTCTCTTCTCTAAGACCCTGCACAGAATCCACAGTGGTTCCTCCTACTGCTCCGAAACCCCTCGACACCCTGCTCCTCTCTATCTCAAAGTTAAATCCAGCCGGCTGATTTGCACATTTGTCTAACTTAATCCTGGCCATTCTTTCCATTCCACCATATCTCATCTCTTAAATTGTAGAAGATACGATTATAGCCAAAACAATGTGAGATGAGACTTGAGTTTCCTCCAGGTCCTAACCACCAACCCTGTAGTGGCCCCCAAAACTCTATGAAACAGGCCAGGATCTGTGCCTCCTGGGCAGGGAATGGTCCATTCTTCCGAGCAAGACCTGTCCGTCTCCTTTGAGCCAGATCTTGTTCTTCACTCATTCATGCATGTATTTGTTTGTGCACTTGATTAGTGAGTCATTCACACAGTCACAAAACAAACACTGATCAAGCTCTTATTCTTTCTGTTTTGGCTTCACGCTGGGGACACAAAGCTTTATTAGACCATCCCAACTCTGTTAGAGCTGACAGTGTATTGGGAGACACACACATGCAAATCATTAATTATAATACAAAGAGGTGAGCACAAAAAGGAAATCCACATTATGAACATAAAGAACGGATGACTAAACCTGTATGGTTTTGCAAGCCAATGTCACTCCAATAAATTCATTTAAAAAAAAGGGGGGGGGCTCTTGCAAACTAATGGAAAGATATGTTGAATTTTAATAATTTTAACCTGCAGATGTAAAATTAAAAGCACTAAAACCTTAAAAAAAAGAATGGCTGACGGGGGGACTGTTTTATTGGTGGGAGGGTGTCAGTCACGCACGGACCAGAAATGCATCGTACAGAGTGGGCAGAGGCCATCGAGGTTAGAAAAGGTTCCAGGCAGCCGCGGACCATGAGCAACAACACTGAAGAGCGGATGGGCTTCCTAATAGCGGGCCCTTTAAGGCAAGCAGTCAGCCTCAGTGTCTTCGTGTCCCCAGCCCCAGCACCTGGTGTGGCTAAGAGAGGTGAGTGAAATCCAGAGAAGAGTAAACTGGACAAGTGGTAAGGAACTCATCAGAGGCAGACAACTCCTGAGGCTCCACCCGAGTGATTCAGACAAGGAGAAAGAAGAGCTGGTGGCTGAGTGGCAGGCAGGACAACAGGACGGTGCGGGGAGCCGAGTGACAAACATGCGAGGATCCTGAAGAAGGTCATGAATCACCTTTCAGGAAGGTCTGAATGAAAACAAAGGCTCTGCTGTGCTTGGATGAGGTCCTGCCAGAACTGGCCAGACATGGCTGGAGTAGAGTGCCAACCTAAAGGACCCTGCTCTGTGACGTACGTAATAACTTTCCCATTATTCTGAGAGGAGGGAAGAACGTTCAGCTGCCCTAGTCCTGCTTAGAGGAGAAGACAACCAACCCCCAGATCTGTAAGACAGAGGGAAGAGACACAGGAGGGACAGGAGGATACAACCCAGCAAGATGGTGCTGAGCTGTTACACAAAATACATGAGGGGAAATAGGCAAGGGTCAGAGAGCACCACTTCCTTCTCTAGACTTCTGTTTCTAAAGAAGCCTGAGCTCAGTTACAAAGTGACAGGAGATGGAGCAAAAATAACAAATCTTTCTGGTCTGCTTCTCATATACCAGACAGCTCCCTGGGTGACTGTCCAATGTCCTCACTTTTAATCTTCACACAAAACAGAGAGGTAGGTGTGAGATCCCCATTTTGCTGCTGAGTTAATGAACTTAGTGGCACAAAGAGGTGAGGTTACTTCCCCCACTTGCCACACAGGTAGTAAGTGGGGGAAGCAAGGTTTATAGGCAAGTCTGACTCCATAGACCAGTGTGGACCTGGTCTCAGTTAGAGAGATGAAAGCCTCGGATGCTTGGAGGATGCAGTGGCTGGCAGGCCGGGCCAGGAGCAGGTGACCAGCAAGAAATGGGGACTTTACCAGAGCGTGCCCATGTGATAGTGCTGGGGAGGGCGTCTTCAGGAGATTCTAGAATTTTCTAACATTTTGGCAGAAAACCTCTGGCCAACATCACTGGCCTGAAGATTCTTAATTGGAATCCTCACCATTTTCCAACCCACCCTGAAAACTTTCCAGGCATTTTGATGAAGTACACAAGCAGCCCTATGACTGAGACCTGCCTGTATCCATGTAGCTCTTCTGCAAACCCCTTCAAATGCTCCAGGGCGGGGGCAGAACATTGCAACCCAGTGGAGTTCCCTGCCGTATTCTGCAGTGCCAGAATTGCTCTATCACATAAACAAATTTGGGAAGAACTTCTTTCCTTTTTGAATAATATAGAACATAATCTTTTAAAGTAAATCCTAATTTTAAATATTCTAAGTCCAAAAATTTATTTGGACCATAAAATACTACATGTGGATATAATATGGATTGCATGCCTAGCTGTAACAAAAACACTTGGCTCTGTTATTTTCTTAAAACTGCTGCGTTGTTGTTGCCATTTTTATTGGGTTAATTAAAAGACCATAAAAATCAATTCCAACACGTTTGGAAACAGATTTTCAAATTTTATAAACCATGCTCAGCCGTTGGACCAAAAATAAGAAAATGACAGACATCTTTGTACTCGTAGCTGTGGTGCGATCACTCATTCATTCACTCATTCACTCATTCATTCATCCCATCCAAATCCCCTACTACGCGCCAAGCACTGCGACAGAATTGCCTCCCGTCCTCAGCACTCTCAGTCTGGCAAGAGACATAAAACGAGGGGCATCATGGAGGTTGTGCAGCGAACTTGGTCTGTAAAGGACCAGGGCCTGAGCTCGTTCAGCTCTGGGGGCCACGGTGTCTCTGCTGCACTCTGCCGTCGCAACAGGAGAGCAGCCAGACGCTGCCCCACAGACAGGAGTGGTGTGGGCCAGAGAAACCTTACGGGCATGCTAATCTGAGTTTTACATATTTTCATGTGTCATGAAATACTACTCTTCTTTTGATTCTTTTTAAAATATGTTAAAAACCATCCTGGCTCGCAGACCATATAAAAAACGGGGGGTTGTGGACCCTGTTCATACTGTTACACGGGGAAAGATGCCATGCTATGGTTGACCCAGCATCCAGAAAGAAGAGGCTGGAACTCCCAGCTGGTGAGCCCGGGGCCCACCAAGACTGTGTGAATCCAAAGGCACGGGTGAAGGACAGAGAAGAGGAATTCCCTCCCTGGGCTGCGGGCCGTCAGACCTCTCCACTCATTTCAAAGGTGGCTTCTGGCCGCGTTCCAAGCCGTGGTCTTTGGTGACTCTCCCTGCTCCCTGGTGGCCTTGGCAATTGGCTCCAAACTTGATAAAGTGCTAATTTTGCTTTTTACAGGCGTTGTTTAACTTTGAAAAAAAGCCAAGCCAATCCTTTTTGAAAATCTGAGAAACGTTAACCCGCAGATTGAAACCTGGGATCCAAGTTACAACCAGAAGGCAATTTTCATGGTCAGCTTCTAAAACTATCCAATCGGCGGTCTCAGATGGAAATAATGAGAAGCCTCTGCCTTTGCCCCCAGTTCCCGGTCTGGCCCCGACGGCTGAGCACCGGCCCCGGGCCGGCTCAGTTAGAAGGACAGACACAGACCAGAGTGCCTGCGAGTGGCCTTCGGTGGGCAAACGTTCAAGCACATTAAGGTTTTAATATAATTATAATTATAGAACATGTTCAACCAATTAACCACAAATATGCTGTTTATCTGAAAGGCTGCCAACACTGTGAACTGCAGTCAAAATAGCATCAGGCTGGGGGCCTTAGCAAAGCGTGCACACTGAATCAAAAGAGAGATCAGGAGGGAAAGGCCAAAGTAAATATTTTATCTATTATTTTATGAATATTTCCTCAAACACCAGATTGCAATATGTCATCTCTACTTCTCATATATTTACTCGACAAAATCAGATTGAGGTCACAACACTGCTGAAAAACATCACAGACCAAGGAGAGAGGGAGAGAAATACAGTTTGTAAATCTTGGCAGTCCACCTCTCCTAACGCAAGCCTTAATATGATATAAATAAGAAATGGCAATTAGAACAATTCCTATTTTAAGGCATGTAGAAACTTCTCATTACTCCTCCTATCTTTCTTAGTTACAGCTCTTAGGAGTTTGAGCAAAATTAAACTTTGCCTTAGTGACTAAATACTATAAGTCTTCTCATAACTTTCCCCTAAGAAAGAATTAAAAAAAAGAAAAACCTGGTTGCACAATTTGTATACACACAATTTGTACTGCTGTAAAAGCAGATTTTGAAAAGTGCTCCCTAAATAATTAAGCTATTCCTTTTACCATACTTCCTATATTACAGAAGTCATTTTCCCACCAAGAATCAATAAGTCATTCTTCACGTCAGTCATTTTTCTCCATTTAACGGAATGGACTAAAGTCCGACACTGCAAGTTACATTACCTTTGAATTATGTGTGTAATTTAAAATTCAAAGTACTACACTAAGGAGCTTTTTAGACTGACCACTCTACACTCTCTTCATAAATACGGTCCCTTGCAGGCCCTTCTGACAGATTTACCGAACAACAGGAGTTTGAAGCAGTTAAGGCGGCGAGCCCTGCAGGGGGCTGTTCCCTCTAACAATGCCCCGCAACCACTCTCTGTTCCGAGGAAGCCCAAAGCAAACTGCCGTACATCACTCGCCAGGAAACTATGCTGTGTTTTCAGATGGATGGTAATGCTGTTCTAAAGCACCTTAACTTTAATTACAAATAAGCACTAGGGTAGATATTGACATGTCAGTCCAGAGTGCTCCCTAAGTAAAAGCTGCCAGGATGATTTTTGACCAAACCCAAGGCCTCTGAGAAAATTTCAGATGCAGAACCCAAAACAGGTGTGTCCTAAAGAGACCCTTTGCATCAGATACATCACAGGGAGGACCAAAAAACACAGGAAGACACACAAACGGAAATGCGTTTCAGTGTGCATGTGCAAACATCACATTTTAAAGAATTACTGTAATAAAAGTGGCTTCGTATGCTTGAACACAACCCATGGGTTGATTTCTGCTTATAAATGAAATACAATTACCCCAGTCTGCGGGAAAATAAAAATAAAGTGACTATTAAACATGTCAATAAATATTCTTAAATTTGTTATGTACTAACTACACTGTAGGTTGATAAAACTTTTGAACAGCTGTCACATAAATAGCCTTTCTCTCAATAGCCCATAGCATTTTATTCAGTGTCTCTTCAAAAGAACCAGACCATCCCAGGTAGAATGAGAGAAAATGAGACTTCGCAACACGAATATTGGTTATTTAGAAAATAGAACAACAGTTTCGATGTTAGAACTAGGGTGCACTAAGACAAATTCAGGTCTCTTATGCTTCCCTTTGCTCATGAGGTGACCCATTTACCTTTACGGGAATTTGGGGGTTTTCCTGCCCCTTGCCACCTGCCACACCCGGACAGTGAAATCCATTCTTTGGGAAAGCACTGCCTTGGATCCCCAGGGAGGAAGGTTTCTCAGACCAACTCATTGTCAGAGCTGGTGCCCTATTTATTCCCACCGCCCTGTAGCCTCATCTCCTTTTGTTTCCCCCTTTTTTCATTCGTAAGTAATTCTGGTGACTGTACGCTTTCCCTGATGTGGTACAATCTTAAACCCCTGGAGCCTTACTAAATCGCTCCGGGACGTGCCTTCTTTGGGTCATCAAAAATCCACTCTCCTTGCCTAGGTTTTATTCTTGCCAACTTGGCATTCCCAAGACAAATCACTTAAGAAAGCCTTAAAAATCATTAGCTCTCAGTTATTCAACTTTAACATCAGCACGGCCTGAAGCGTGGAAAGAAACAGACTGGCAAAGCCAGGCTGCCAGCACCAGGTAGCGCCACCCCTGCCAGCGCTGGCTCCCAGCTTGCCGTGGCCCCAGCCGCCCTGCACCCAGACCAGCCCAGTGCCCTGGCTCTCCCTGCACCAGCTGCCAGGGCGCCTGGCGTTAACGGAGATTTTGTGAGGAAAGCAAAACCTTCCCGCTGGGTGTTAGCTTTGCATGGCAACACTCAACAATCGCAAAGTGTGAGACCCCAAGGATAATTTTTTTTTCTTCCTACCCCCAGGATGACTTTTTTCCTTCCCAAACTTGTTGGCATCTCCTCCCCAAATGCAGCAAACCCCACCCAAAAGATGGATACTTGCTGGTAAATCACTATATCTGAGCAACTGGTAAACTGATGGGGCCTATAAATTATGGTCCAATGTGGGTCCTTCAAAAAAAGAAATTTCATCTAAGGGAAGTGATATTCTGGGACTTTTCTGTCTCCAGAAAGATTACATCCAGGGAGGTAACCCTTGCACACAAAGGGAGGTGTTGCCGTGTATCGGGCTCCTCTAAGACACAGAGGATCAGCATGATTGTGCTGGCAACAGCACCATGTGCTGGTATGCATTATTAATAAATGATGGACAAGAAGTACATGCTCCTCTGGGAAAGCAAATACTGCGCTGCGAACAGACTTGTTCTTTCCAAACGCATTTTATTAAAACGACAACCACAACCACACCACCACAACAAAAACTGGCCTAACCTAAATCAAATGGCTGTGAATAGAGCTGATGGTATTTTTCTTGCCATGAGGCGCGGTCCTCATCAGGGCCTCTCCAAGATTTCCCCGACTCATTTGTCCTATCACTCAGTAATAAATTTCATGCAGGCAAGTGCAGCTAAAAAAAAAAAAAAAAGTGAACTCACAATAATTGAAAATCGCTGCTCTAGACCATAGGTGGCTTAAAGTCATGGATATTGTTTGTGTTCTAGAAGATACAATTTTCTATTGGCCAAGACTCACAGGATTCAAAACTAGGTGATACCTTGTTAAAACCACGTGCTAAACACTGCAGCTAATAGTTCATTTTGACAGATATTAAGATTTAAGGAGAGTTAAATATTTCTCAGGCCAGAGATCTTCAACCTTCTCCATCTCAGGGCACACGTAAACTAATGACTAAAATTCTGTGGCACGCCAAAAACTATACTTTTCCCCGATCTAACAAAAAAATTTGATGTAATTTTGAGTCATTCATACTGGATGCCTATTGTTGTGTTGGCTATTGTCACTTTTTTATTTTATTATTTTATTATTCCCTTTAATTTAAGGGAAAAGAGGTCAGTGCCCCTGATTTAACAGCCAGGTACTGCACGTTTTAAAACTTCTTACAGCACACTGGTTGAAAAACGCTGGCTTAGGCAAATATAAATGAATACATTTCAAAAGAAAAAAAAACAGAAAAGCAAAGCCATGTGAAGCATCAAGTACCCTTCACCAAAATAGAGAACTTTATTTTATTTTCCTTATGGAGTCCCTCGCCACCTCCTGCATGTCTTCAACACTCTGGGCTGTTTCTGTGGCTGCTGCAGGAAGGACTGCCATCACTTGTTCTGTGCCATTAGCAAGCGGCTGGTTCCTTGTCAGTGATTTGAAAACTCGGAGCGACTCCAGCGGGCCAGCGATGTCAGAAGATGGGTGCTCCGCATGACAAAGAGTCATAAAATAAAACTGACTTTCTAACAACAAAAAAAAAAGGTAAGAAAACAAAGTTTATTCAAAAATCCGGTGATGTTTTAAATGAAGGAGAAATGAACTGTGAGCCTCTCGAGCGGTGAGGGTAACAAAGCAGAGACGGCTTCAACTTCTCGACGACACTCACACGGTGTATTTACCGCGGCCTCATCGGTATGCAGTCTGTAATCACACCGTTCGCTGACTCTGTTTTGTTTTCCTGTTTCCTTTTAGTTTTAAAAGTTTGCCCAAATACATTGCTTATAAATCACACCAAAAATGCATCAGTTAAAAAACAGTCTTGTTTCCTTTTAAGAGAACAACAACAACAACAAAAAAGAATCAAGTGCTAAAATCCAACGTCCATATCTTGCTTAATTTCAAACAAAGACATAATGCATTATTTTTCCTGCATCCACAAGAGACAGGCAGACTAATTTTTATTGCATGTTAAATTTTCACTGGATCGCAATATTATTAAGCTTTAAATCAGAGGATTGGTTCCTTGAGCTAAGTCTAACAATACTAGAAAGTAAAACGGAAAAAAACAACACCTCATCTGGGGCTGTAATATTTGCTGAAAAAAATCTACTTCAAAACATTAATCAAATTTTTCGCCTACTGGGCAACCATATGGTATAGCAGCATGTGAATCTCACAAACTTGCTGATCTCCTGTAACTGGGTGCAATTAATTACGCTGGCTGCATCCATCTCTTGGATTTTCGCCTTGTGAAAAAAGTATTTATTGCAACAGCTTTTACAAAACAAGGGAATGAAAATCACAATTGATTAATGAGCTGAATGGAAATATTTCCGTTAGCAGATTTTTAAAATGAATAAGGATTAATACCATGGATGGAAATGAACACACGTCAAGACCTCCTTGTACTTTTTGGACCCCCAAAAAGGTGGAGGGAGAGTGGGGAGTGGAAAAGTGCTGGGAGCTCTAACTTGCATAATTCACTAGCAGGCTTTAGATCCCAAGTAATAAAGCCTTAAACTGGTGAAGTAATAAAGAGGTTGGCTTTACAAGACAATATCCTGGGAGACAAAAGCTTGTTCTTTGATTTGAAAACACAGATATTAAATGCTCAGTGGGTGAGGAGAACTGCAGGCCTGACAAAGAAGGCAAAGGAAAGTGGCTCTTAGAAGGACACGATCTGCTCTGTCCTTAGCTGTTTAGGCCCAAAGGTTGCAGCACATCTGGTCCAGTTGTTGTTTTAAGACCCCTTCATAAATGTGAGCATCCGAGAGTAAGTCAGAATGGTAACAGTGTCCTTACCTGCTGGCTAAACCTACAAATAATGGATAATTGCAACATCTCCCCCGCCCCCCCACCAGGCTACCCCCCACCGTGTAGCCCTCCTGCATTTGACTTTTCCTAACAACCAGAACCCTTTCTGGCGCTAAACTGTTACTCCCACCTGCCAGGAGCCAGCTTCTTGATAACACAATCCTGTTAGGGCTGGGAGTCTTACAGATGACCAGAAGGAGCTGTTCTCTGCCCCTTTTGAGAACTGCCCTCAGGGCTAAGACCACCTGAGTAAGGCCAGCATGAATGACATCTTCACAAGCACGCTTATTTCTGGAAGATCAGTTCCATTTTCTCTAAACAGACAGCACAGCTGGTCCCAATACTTGTCATTTGTTAAATACTTATCTTGAGAAAACAGACCATATTAAATATAAACAGAAGAAATATATAAGTTAGAGAGATCAAATATTGTAACACAATCGATAAAGGAAAAAGCTATAAAGACCAAACTTTGTAATTCAACTCTTCCTCCAACCTTTTTCTCTAATGTGTCTACTGTACTTAAACTTTTACCATGAAATTCTGCAAAGAACTTTGGTAAAGAGAATTTACTATTTCCTTAAGGTCCACAGTGTGTGTGGCCAATATGGTGATTTCTGGGCTAGTCCTGTTTATTTGTTTGTTTCGTGGGAATGTCCAAGAGATCAAATATTTTGCAGTCATCTGAAAAACAAGAGCACCCAGGTAAAGAGGCATGAAGTTCCACAAAGCAATGGGTTAGTAAGCAGTATTTCAAAAGACAATTTTTCATCTCAAACAACTCGTTCCATATGTAGTCTGTGTTTGCATTAACTTGTAAGTCCAGAAATTCTGATGCTATGGAGAAAAACAACTGTGCACTTGAGAGCAGCAAGCAGATCTAGATGGGGCGAGATTCCGGAGGCCACCGCTGAGGGCGTGGAAAGGAAAACCTTTAAAGGTCTTGTTAAAGTCACTCCACTCAAGAATCAGAGCCACTTTATAAGCAAAGAAGCCAGTTTGATGAAACCGTCGGCCAGTGAGAAGTAGCAGGTAGTTACCAGGGAAATGTACTTGGCTCTGGAAGAAAAAAAAAATCTAATAGGAACTGGCTAGTCCAACTCCTTAAATCAGTGACCCTCGGATGCACACTACGCCCCATCACCACCTCTCGGTCGGCTCTAACGCCCTCCTACCTGCGACGGTTGTTGGCGTAAAAGTTTAAAGAGCTAACAAAATGTTTTAACGAGATACAAATCTCAGAGATCATTAATCAATATGTTCAATGTTATTTGTGATAATTCATCATGACATGATATTAATGGGTTACTGTACCCTTCAGAGGTGAGATTAATGCAAATGAGCTGCCACAATTAACTTTACTGCTCCCAACTCACAGGAATGGACAGATGATTATAAATGACAACTATATGTCAATTACAATATCCAATAAAGTGAAGCTTAGAGAACAATCCATCTCCTTTTATTGCTCTTCCTTGACGTAGCTGAATTTAGCTCAACCCACTGTTGTCACAATGTAGCTTTTGTTTGGGAGAAGGGAAAAGGTTTTGCTTTTCTTTCTTTTTTGTTTTTGTTTTTAATTTTTTCAGTATCTTAAGAAGTGCTTCAAAAGTGTCCATGTAAATACATTTTCTAAAATAGGAGAGCCGCAGGAAACCAGGAATAAATGCCACATTCATTCTACATGAGTTAAAGAAAATTGTATCCATCTTCAAATTGTAGCAGCAAGGCCAGTAAGGAAACAACCTACCCAGCTGTGTATAATATATTTACTCAATTAAAAAAAGGAAGACATTAGCTCAGCATCCTGAAAAGCCTTGAGTTTCACTAAACAAAAGTTACTGGAGGATCACTCTGCTGAAGTAAACAGGTTGGAAAGTGGAAAAGCAGGTATGAGGCCAAGGGTCAGAAGAGAGGTTTAAAATCAGTTGCAGACCTGCCTGTGAGGTTCCATGCCAGTGTCCTTCCCTCCATGGTGGAGCACTTTTTGAGAGAACTGTCTCCGGTGCAGACTGGTGCACTCTAGCAGTGCCTCCTAACCCTGCATCCCTTGCCTGGGCAAGCGCACCTAGTGGCTCTGAGCCTAGTGGCCCCGGCTGTTAACTCCCAGCAACCTCACTCGGCAGGCTACGCTGACACCATGCCCTTTCCTGGCAGATGTTAGCTCAGCACTGACTGTGGCAGCCAGCCCAGTGCGGAGCAGAGTCAACTCTGTGGTACCGTTCGTACCCCAGCGCTCCCCAGGGGGTCAGGCTCGAGCTGGCTACCTCCTTGCTGAACACCGTCCCTGCCCTATGCCTCTCTCCCTGCTCCCCGCCTTGGGAAACACAAGTCTCGCCCCCTGCCCCAGACCACTAAACAAGAAGCCCGCCTCAGGCTCTGCTCCCAGGGAACTGAACCTAAAGCAGACGCTCACAAGATGGAAAACAGGAGAGCTCTTCCTGCAGTATGATTTACAAAGAGACCCATTCTTTGCCCACCTCTGAGAGGAGACCATCCACCCTGTTCCTTGTGTCTGTCCCGGATGTTTCCCATGTCCCTTCTACCGCCAGTATGGAGCTCATTACTCCATTAGGGACCTGGGCCTCTCTGACTCCCTGCAGAGCCAGGGCATGTGACTCCAGCCTGGACGCAGGAACCCAACCCAGGAGCCAGCCTGGTGCAGAGGAAGGTGCCAGCCTAAAGCCAGGCCAGTCCCATCCTCCCTGTGGCTTCTGTGCCAGGGACAGTGGGGGGAATGCTCCATGGTGCCTGGGTTGCCAAGCTGGGGGAGCGCTAGTCTGTCAATGGCCACCTTGATTCCCACTCAGAGGGAGTACTGTCTCTGAAGAGATTAGGTAAAAACAGAGCCCCCGTGACACACCTGAGCTCTGGGAGGACAGACTCTAAACCAGAGCTTGTCAAACTGGCCGCGGGGCCAAACCTGCACCGCGGCCATCTGCTTTTGTGCGGCCCCGAGGCAAAAAACGCTTTACATTTTTAAATGGTTGGAAAAAAAATATTTTGACACATGAAAAATTGTATGAAATTCAAATTCCAGTATCCATAAATAAAGTTTTATTGGAGCACAGCCCTCCCACTGGTAAACCAGTTGTCTAGGCCACTCCTTCCACGCCAAGGGAAGACGCGAGTGGCTGTGACAGAGGCCTCACGGCCCACAGAGCCGAAAGTGTTTGTATCTGTCCGAGCACAGAGAAAATTTGCTGACCCCTACACAAAACTTCGCACTTTATGAGCCAATGATGACCATTTCCACTTAAGCTAGTTTGAATTGGGGCTCTTTCGTGTGCAGGGGGAGCATCCTGACTAATTAACTGAGGAATCTATTCTAGGCCCTTCGCATGGTTTCTCCTACCTGATCCTTAGAAGGCATTGCGTTCTTTGCTGAACGTCACCAAGGGTGGAAATGCGTGTCTTAAAACATGCAAAACATGTGCCATCAACCATTCCAACTGGTGTGAGCTTCTAAGCCAAGCACTGAAAGGCGGGGAAAGGAACATTGTTTGTTCGTTCATTTCTTTGTTGGTTTAATCTACTTGAAGGACATACTTAATTTGAGGGGGAATCTCACCCCTGCCAGTGTTCTCCCAGCGAGGAGAGCCCGTCCTGGTTAGCTGTAACGAGTCAGAGCATTCCAGTCTCGGCTCAGGAAACTCAGGTGCCCAGTGAGAACAGTGGGATTTTGATGATTTTGACAGAAGATCAGAAAAAGGAGAAAATGGACTCATTCCCTTCATGTCTGCTTTCCTGCTTCCCATTAGGAGATACAGCTACAGGTTTAAGTGCCACGCCCCCTTTCCCCACACACACGCTGGTGTTTCAGGACGGGAGCGGCAGACCCAGCGCAAACTCACACAGCCTCGCCTGGCACCCTGGTCCTCGGAAACGTTAGCTCAGGCAGCTTGGGAAGATCACCTAGAAGGGGCCAAGTGATGACATAAGGGCATCTCACTGTTATTGTAACACTGTGAAGACAACTTCTGTTTCGTTCGGTAACCAGTCCACTACACTGGCTCCCAACAGCTCTGGGACTCTCCCCACACAGTCTCCTGGCGCAGGCACAAACGGGCAAGGCCCCTCGGGGTCAGTCCCAGCCAGCGGCAAAGGCCTTTCCTCAGGGGACGAAGGCTCCCATTTTAACCCACTCTCTTTTTCGGAAACACCCAGTCACAAACGAGTCTCTCAAACCGAACAACTTGATGTTGATTTCTTATGGTAATAATTAACCTCAGAAAAATAACTATGGAAGGTTGCTTATTAATTGCTTTTGTGATATTCTTTGGGAAAATTTCTTTTTTCATAAAAGATGGAGACTAAAGTAGACACATTTTATGATCATATAAAATGTTACCGGATTCATATTTTATAGGAGAATGAAACTCACTTAATTTGCAAACTGCTCCACATGAGAGGGAAGCCCCTCCTTCCCCACACACTCCTTTTTCAAGACTCCTAAAAATGCCTTTTTTAGAACAACACAGTCTTTCTGTTCTTTATTTCTTCACACATACCTACCTGCCTTAGAGTTTTTAATATATTACAGCTATTTCAGTCTTCCATGGTTTCTCTACTTATTCAAAAGAGAAGGTAGTTTTCATCTGAATAGCAGCGTACAGCGAACTCTGGTGACACACTCATTCTTTCTGGAGAAAGCAAAGAGTTGTCACCAAGAAACCCATTATTACCCCAAGGGATGAAAAGACAGGGGAGAAGACTGGCATCACTCAGATCACATGGTGGAGATGGGCTGGTGCTTTGCAGGCAGTTTAACACACACAACACACACAATCCAGGACAACGTTTTTCCTTTAGTCGCCGGAAAAGTCCTGCAACGGAACCACAAACTAATCAAGATACATGTTAAATCGTATAACAGATGCTGCTCCAAGTACCACATCTGTCAGATCACTGGGAAGTGCCCCAAAAGAAGATGTCTCGGATAAGATTATTCAAGGTGCTTTATTTTTCCCTTCTTGGGTGGTTGAGAACATTTTATTCTGCACAATTTGGGTGGAAAGAGTTACTTTTTTTTCTTTAAGAGACAGACAAACACACCAAAAATGCAATTGTGTGAAACTGAGTTATGGGAGCAAATGGAACTGTTTCCTGAAGCTTTCTAAATACAAGTTTTTGCTAATTAATTAACAAATTCAAGCTGGTTAAATAAAACCTTCTTCCAACACCTCCTATTTAATTGCAGTTTGGCACCAACAAATATATATCAAAATTATAGTATTCCCCCTGACAGGAAGCTCCTTCCTTCCACACACTATTATGACTCTCTGCAGAGCAAGCCAGAATTGCTGACAACCTTGAACACTGCTACAACAATATTACTATACTTGGCAAAGAAGTACCCTTGCGGCAAGAGAAAAGCTGTAATTTTGACTGTCACTTCACATTACACTAGATATTATTTCACTGTATACACACGCACACACTCACAAACTCTTAATAGACTACAGTTTTCGCGCTGCCTGCCTTTCCAATATAAATGGCAATATAACACCAGCGAACCGCCAATGGGATCCCGGCGAGAAACAAATGTTTTGCATTATGGAAACATCGTCGGAGGATTCCAGTTAAGGCATATTTCATTCTTTTGTCCCCCATTCATGCCGCACACACCCCAGCATCAACTTCATAAGCTAATCGTTTTGGTTATCAAACGTATTTCCCTTTTTTACCCCGCTAGAGGACAAGGTTATAATTAACAAGTTCTATGGTTGGAAATGTCCATAATATATGGCAAAGGAGGTCCCACAGGAATATTTTGGACACTTTTCAAGTCTGATACCTGATATGCAGAATCTCCAGATTTCAAAATGTACTTTTTTTCTTGGTACATTGTGTTTTTCTCCTCACAGGAAGGAGTCTGTTAAACAGCAGTGGCCAATAACTGCGTCACAGCTAAGCCAGACTGGCAAACACGACACAGAGCCACTGATCCCACAAAACCTACACACTGTCCCTCCCAGAGACTGTCCCTCCCAGAGAGCAGGGCCTGTTTCTGCAGAGAACTGAATGCAACATATGCTCCCTCCTCACTGAGCTCACACGGAAGCAGATTGGGCCAAGTTCCCTACTGTGCCCTCTCCCCAACTCCCTGCCAGCTTTGATTTACAAGGTGGTATGTTAATATTCCCTCTGTCTGTCCCAGGCAAGCAGTCCTGTGACAACAGGGGGAGCTCAGAATGTGCCCCCCCCTCCCCGGATCTGGAGCAGAGGATAGGAGGGTGAAGGTAGAGGTACAGAAATTTGCAACTTGCCCTGAGGAGCTAGGAATGGTCTTGGGGAAGGAGCAAGGTCTTCCTGTCACCTTTTAGGAAGCAGTCCATCCCTTACAGAAATCTGCCAGGAAATCCACAGAATGCTCGAAAAACAGGCTACTTGGACAAAAAGACAGGTGCCTCTTCTGGTTCATCTCTGCCATCCCCCCTGCTTTTCTTCCCTTCAAATTACAACTTCGAAAGATTTAAATAAGATTTAAACTTGTTTCACTGAATCAAGGGAAAGCAGTAGCAAACTCTCCGCCCTCCATTAAGAAAAGTATCCAAAACTTCACCGTGTGTGCTGACCACACCAAATTTAACAAGGTTCGCAAATGAACTAGAGTAAGTTCCCCACAGTGACACATTAATAATAAGTTCCTTATCCCATCTATCCCAGGCCATGAATATGTAATGTTATAAAATGAGTCCTTTTCACACAACTGAACCTCAGACGTGAATAAATAAAAACTATCCATCACAAGCCCGTGAAAAATTAATGAGAGTTCTAAGACGCGAGGAAAAATGGGGACCAAGGAGAGATGGCCCAGTTCATAAAAGCCTCCCTAACTTTCTGACAGTAAATATCCTCACGCCCGCCCCTCACCACACTTCCAGGTGAGGGTGTGGAATACAGGGTTTTCACTTTTCACCTGCTAAAGTCTACTTCGCAGCCTTAAAGTGGCGATTCAAGCACACCACCGAGAGAGGTCACCGCCACACAAGCTCCACTTCCGGCATTTTCACTGCGATCCCACCTTGGGCAGCAGAGCCCGAGTTTATTCATTTAATTTTCTATAATTCATAACCACGCTACTTCCAGAAGGATTCAGGTTGCTCACAGCAGTCAAGAGAAACAGGAGAAGGCTGGGTGGCTGTAGAGAGACCTGAAGCAGGGGGAGGCCAGAAAAGCCCTGCTGTGCCCGCCTCCCCTCCACGCTGCCTCGGACCCGCGGCAGGCCTGATTCCACCCTGCCGGTCACTTGCACTATGATTTGCAGCGCTAGCAATACCACTGGCTGGGTGTGCATCCTTGGCTGGGCACAGCGCTAATGCTGTAACTCTCTCCAACTATGACTCTATTTGACAAACAGGGAAACCCAGGCTGGGATGAGCCAGGTGACTACCCGAAGTCTAAGAGCTGGTGGGAAGCAGAGCCAAACAAAGGGGTTTCTGTAGCTCCACACCTCCTGCCCCTCCCACCTGTGGCCACTGGTTACTGCTCATGAGTTGGGATGTACTGACATTGTTCCAATAACCTCCCAGACCTAGTAAAGGGCCTTTAATGGGCAAATCACTTTGGGTAAATGCCTTTTTCATTGAATCTTTCTGGAGCAGAAAGTATTGTCTTAAAGGACAATCACCACAAGGAAAATTCCAAAATGAGTCAGTGGGGACAACCCCGTTGATCGCTCTGAGCTTTGCTCTTCCGCTCCAGAGAAAGCAAGGGATGTGACTAGTGGCTGTGTTCCCGAGCACTGCACGCCGTTCTTACCTCAACTCCGCTCCTGCCTGGGCTCCTCCTTCACCCATGATGCTGACCCCATCTCTCACCACTGGCCTAAACCACTCATAGTTTGAGATGTAGTGTAGCCTTGGTGACCACCCAGCCTACCCAACACAGTTTGGCCAAAGAGGCCCTCCTTCCCCACCACCAAAGCACTCAGCACACACACCAGCAAAGCCAGACCCGCCAGGTGATGGGTGTGGGCCAGCCAGGTAACATTAATGATGAGAGCGCACCAGGTGTGCAATACCAGGGCCAGGTGGGCATAAGCCGACATGGGACACACAATGTCCCATCCACGCAACTCAGTCACTCTCTGACATTACTAAGGATTCCAGATTGTTGAAAGAAACCAAGAGTCGGAGTCTTAAGTGAACTCTCTCCATTACAAAAAAGAAAGAGCATAGGCCCAAGAAAACACGTCTCCAGGACGGGTTCCACCATGTTTTTTTAGGTCTATAATTATCTTCTGTTTTAATGTTCTCGGCTCCTTAGAGAACTGCATTCCCCACACCTGGGGGACGGCCGGGCCTGTGGCCGATCCTTGCTGCTTGCTGAACTGGACAGATTCACATCATGACTCACAATGGAAAACCAGAAGCACAGGAAAATTAACCAAACCCAAAAACAAGCCAAAAAGGGGATGACTCTCTGACCACTGTTGGGAATTTTAGTGTTAATCACTGCAGCCAGTAGAGACCCAGTGTACTTCTGTGAAGGGCAATTCAGGAGTATACTAGGCATTCCAAAAGAAGGAATTTTTCCTTTCTTTACCTTCCCAAAAAGGAATGCCCAAGGCAAGGCCGGGTCCACCGCAGAGTCCCTAGGGTGGTCCGAGGGCCCCAGCCCAGAGAAAGAAAGCAGAAATGAGCAGATCAAACAAGGGTAAGGGAGGTGAGCAGGCTGAGTCTGATCAGCAGTTAAAATCCAGTGCTGGACGCCCTACAGCCCTCACACCCCACAGCCATCCCACCAACCCAAAGCCAAAACAGAGGACTAAGCTAGAAAGTAATCAACCTCTTGTCTCTGAGTCACAGGGACTCAAAACTCTTACTCTGATCAGCAACACTCAACATTGAACAGGTCCACCTGAATAGAATGACATCCACTCCTGCCCAAATCCTGCAGGGCAGAATGAATCAGAAAAGGGAGAATTCAAAGGAAATTTGAACTATGCACAGCTCTGGGTTTCCCGAGCTCTGACCCTGTATCTTTGTGTAAGTTACCATAAGCACAAAAAGAAGAAAAGACAACATGAATGCCTACCTCAAGGGAGCTTACAAACCAGCAGGAGAATCAAGATGATTTCGGAAAATACTATAGCACGCTTCCTAAAGTAACAAATGCATCAAGGACAGGAAAAGTATTTAGAGAGTTGGAAGGGGCAGTGATAACCCTCACTGAGCAGATGAAATCTTGAAATGCAATGGGTTTCAAGGCACAGGTAGGAGTCACACAAAAAGGTATGGGAGGATGGGGCATGGATATAGGGACTGCACGCCAAGCAGAAGGAACAACAGGAACAGAACAGAATCTTGGAGTGTTCAGGGAGATCAGAACTCATCATTGCTTGTCTGGGTGACTGGAAGCGTCTCCCAGGGGGTCTCCTAGCCCCGTTTCTCATGCAGTTGCCAAAATGGTCTCCTAAAAGGCAAATCTCATCATTTAACAACTCTGTGCTAAATCCCTTCTATGGCTCCCCATGGCTTGGATGTAAGAAATGTTCACTGGATGAACGAGCTCTCTGAATACATGCTGTTCTCTGCCTGGCACAGTGCAGGCCGGGCTTCTGTGGAAACACACTTCTGAGCAGAGTTGGACAATGAACAGAGTGGTTTGTTCTGAATTCCGCACCTCCCCCCAACATGGATCCCTTAGGGGAAACTTAGGAGGAGTAACTGTGCAGGGTGTAAGGTTGGAAAAGTAGGCTGAGAGCAATTCAAGGAAGAGTGAGAGGCTGGGAAGTTTGACTTGTTACTCAAGAGACACTATTAACGGTTTCTTAGGTGGAGACTATCAGAGCTGTACTTAGAAGGCAATGGGCACAATGAGGGAAAGCGACCTAAGAAGACATGTTAGGAGCTGGAGAAACAGTTCAAAGATTCTGCTGCTGACAAAGGTGAGACTCAACGCCCAGAACTGGAGTAGGAATGCAGGAGAAATGAATGAAAGGGATTACCAACAAAAAAGTGCCTGCAATCAATGACTATTTATTGTGATGCCTCTGAATTTGAGACGACCCGCAGGACGAAGATTCCCAAATCTTCCACATACCTGCAATCAAGGGTTGCCTTGTGGGGGTGGAACGCAAAACTACATGATGTCTCCCTATTTATTAGCCAACAGAAAGTCCTTCCTGATGTCCAACAACTGGCATATAGTGAAGTAAAAACAGCACTATCCTTATTATATTTTTAGCTTTATTACTATAGTTGTCATTATGCATAATTACAATGTTCCAGACATTTCCCATGGCTTGTCTAAAGTGCTCAGTGCTTTACATAATCATCTCATTTAATCTTCAGGAAGTTTGGATTTATTCTGCAGACAATGAGGTCGACTTGCTTATCTACTGTCTCCTGGCTGTGAAGCTATGCACAGCCTGGGTTAGAAGTGCACTCTGCCTGACCCAGATGCACACGATGCTAAGTAATCCCTGAAAAAACGGAGCCAGACAGCAGCAGTGGACCGACAGAACCCCCCTGCTCTTCGGGCTGTGCGAGCGGTGCCAGCACGCCCTGCCTTTCCTCACATGACTAACTGGTTGGGTATAGGTAAGGCTGGATGGTTCTAACCTGCATCCCTACTCCTCTCTCCTTCTTCCTCTCCAGCCTCACAGAACTATTCTCATAGCCAGAAAGACTAAGTTTCATACTGATCAAGAAGTAAAAATAAATCCAAAGGCAAGAGACAACCTCCCACCCCTAAGCCTCCTCTTCATTAGAGTGAACAACCATGAAACCCTTACCACCCTACAAGGAAAACAATGAGAGAGAGACATTTAACTGAATTGCTACATGGGCTCCCTGCCTAAGTCTAGATTTTGAAGAATCTGGGGCTGTAAAATTCTCCTGAGTGGTTCCCAGGATCTTGCAAGACTTCCAATAGTAACTGAATGCTGAAAGAACCAGGAATGCCATAAATATGGGCACGGTTGGAGGATAAAACAATGTGGGGCTTCAGCAGACTGCAGTTTATGTTTCAATGAATGAGATGCTGGAAGCAAGAGTCAGTTTGCATGGGCTTGTGATTTCCTGTGACAAGATACATGCACTTATTCCTTCAGCCTAAGCAAAAAATCCCAGTTCTCAAACAGATTTGAAAGTCAGGTGGACAAGAAGACCATCTGTGGATGGGATAAGGTACAAAGTCATCAAAAGCAATGAAAAATGTGACTCAAAGTGGCAAGAATAGCACCCACAGACCTATTCTCAGTTATACAAATACAGGATTTAAAGCAATTAGTTTCATATTTATATATTTTTAGAGTTCCATAAATCTGAAAATCTTCATTTGGTACTGGATTACCCTAAATTAAACAAAAAAATCTGAAGGCACTAAAGATTGGTAGAAGTGTAAGACCACAAGGCCTTTCAGAGCAACTGCTTTACGTGAACAAAAACAAGGAATTTAAAAGTGCATGTGCTTAAGTTTCCAAGGAAAAGATGTTCCAGCTGCTCCATTCCTGCTCTTTCGTCATGGACCGAGGAGCATAGAGCACTACAAGGTTCTTCCCCCTGTGGCTTTTATGGCCCATCTCAGCAGCTACATCATCTTTAGAGGAGCCAAAGTATCTAAAGGCCAGACAAATGCTCCCAAAATATACAGGCCATTGGTGTAAAGGGAAGGATCTACAGCCAACATGAAATATTAATTTAAGAAAGCTGTAAAATATTATAGCTAGTCCCTTTAAAAACAGGCATCCTGCATTTGCCATAGAATCAATCAGCTTTGGAGCCACACAGGCTTGGCTTTGAATCCCAGGACCAATGTTTATGGCGACACAGCTGTGGGTAAAGTTTCAAACTCATAAGAGTCTCTTTCTTAATCTGCAAGATGTAGAGTCCACCTTGGAGCCCTGTGTTGAAATCAGTCCTAAAGGGCATGAGAAGACACCTAACAGGTATTAGTAAGAACTAATTTTGAGTATTTATCAGAGACAGGCAGTGGAAGGTTAAAAACATGGGCTTCAGAGCCTGGTAGCCTGTGTTCTAATCCTACCTTCACCATTTACTAGCTGTGTGACCTTGTGTAATTTAACCAGTCTCTGTGCCTCATTTTCTGTGAGATGGTAATGAAGGTAATTTCAGCACTCACCTCAAAAAACCGCTGTGAGGGGGAACAGATCTAATATGTATAAAGTACATATGGTTAATGGTATGTAAGTGTTACTGTTATTAATGTTGTACCAACTATTTACCAGACACTGTCCTAATAGCTTTTTCAATATCAGGAGTCGACAACATTTTTCTACAAAGGGCCAGAGATGAACTACTTTAGACTTTGGGGCCACATACGGTCTGTCACATAGCCTTCTTTGCTTTTTATTGTTTTATGGGTGGTAAAAAAAAAAAAAAAAAAAAAGAAAAAAAAGAAAAACAGGCTGCGGGTGGAATTTAGCCTGTGGGCCACAGTGTGTTCGCATCTAGCCCTTTATAATCTCAGGTATCTATTAGGCAGTTTCCAAATTGTGACAGGTCTAAGATTTCGCCATATTTGTAAAACTAAGGAGTTAGCTGCCAAGGATCATGGAAGGCAACGGAAGATGTGAGATTTCACGTCTTGCATTCAAGGTTGCATCCAAGGTTGGATGCAAGGTACCTTATTGTCCACAGCATCACAAACAGCGCGAAGTTCATTTTTGCATCAGTTCTAGCTGCCTCTGCCTCTCGTCCCACAAGAGGGATGTGGAACAGCCCAGGTGGATGCTGTGTCCGCACTGGGTTTGAGTCACAGCTGGGAAACGCTGAGCAAATCTGTCCAAGCTCTGTCCTGAAGGAAGACACTACCTATACCATACAGGACAGCCAACAGCCTGGCCTTCTGACGGTGGGAGATGTGACCTCTGTCTCCCTGTGTTCTTGGCTCTACCAAGGTCCCTGAAAAGATAATCCAAAAGGAAGGCTGCCAGCACTTCTGTTCCCGAGACTTGCAAACCCACAAGAGACCATGAAACACTGCCTCCCAGCAACGAGAGGAAGGCGATGCCAAAGCCAACATTACCTTAATCTGAAGATTCTCTCCATGAACTCATCAAGCAAATTTATATTTTTTAAAGTGCCCATAAAAAAAAAAAAAAAAAGTTGGCAATTTCAAGGCCTAAAATGGAATGCCATCGAGATTGCAAGTTGGATCTGTGACATCACAGGCATCATTTCTGCTGAAAAAGTACCTTTAGTTAAAAACAGAAACCAATTTGTAAATGTGAATTAAATGCATACTCCACAAAAAAATAACTGGTGAAAGGGGAAAAAAAATCCTTACATGTGGATATAAATGTTTCCTGACAGATGTAAATGAAAACTAATACGGTGACATTTTTCAAATTAGCCATTGGAAAACACTGTGTGTGTGCTTGTGCGTTTTTTTTAAACAGCCTAAGCATTTTTTCAGTTACGTTGGCCTAGGAAAGTATTTATGAAAAGGATAATAAATAATTAATTCCACTGGCAAGGGGCTGCAACTCCTTTCTGCTTCGACGATATACATCGAAATGCTGTTTAAATTATAGGAGCAAATTGATTCAAGAGGCTTCCATTAGCAAGCTGGCAAACAGGTTTGAAGCTGGCTAATAAATTTTAGATTAAGGTATAGCCTTTGATGAGGATGGTAACTCTGGAGTGCCGATTTCCAAGTCACCAGTTTGTTAAATCGGTGGCTAAAGTCTAGATTTCTCCCTGTCTCATAACTCACTGTGTTAAGCCTGGGCAGAGTCAAAGCACAGTGCCTGCCTGGCGTGCAGCAGCTGCCGTCAGGGCTGGGATCGCATGTGATCCATGTCCTCTTTGGTATCCCTTTCCGGGTATCTATTTTATCAGGCTTTCCAGTACATTAATTAGTGATAATTAGAAGCACCTGTGACATAAAAAAAAATTCTACCTATGATATGCCTGGCAGCATAAAACCATGTCTCAGATATCTATTAAGAAAAATTCCTAATCAAAATGAAGAGAGCACGCATGACGCTCATTTCTGTTTGGACACACATCCTTCGTCTGGCTGCAACCTGCTACTCCATGTCGTGGGATATCATGTAGCTGTTAAAAAAGAATTAAAGTAAAGCTGCATTTACTGGCCTGGAAGGTAGACATTGTGTACGATGAGGGGATGGTGAAGTATGCATCCTCTGGCTTTAGAAGAAGAGAACGGAACCTTATATATGCATGCCATATATATTAACATGAAGAAAGATGTGCAAACAAATGCCAACTATTAACCAGAATCACCCTGGGGGACTAGGACTGGAGGGAGAAGTAAAAGGGAAAAGTTTAACTTCTCCTTTATACAGCTCTACAATTTTTTAAAAATTGTCCAAATAGTCCTGTATTTCTGTTGTAATTGGAAAAAAAAAAAAACAAAATACCAAGCAATCAACTAACATGGTGTTCATGACCAGCACGAAACTGCAAAACCAGCAAGTTGCTTATTCTTTTAATTTATTTGTATTTGGCCATCTCAGGAAACTTGTTGAGGACAGATCTTTGTATCCATCCACACTTCTATCCACCTAACCAATAAGCCAGTCCTAGGAAATGAGCTAAGAATGTGCAGCTTTGGAATCCGCTAGCCCTGGAGGGCAATTCTGGCTCCACTCGCTCGTTCCTTGCGCAGCTTTGCGCCATGCTCTCGACATCTTCCAAGCGTGAAGCTATTGCAGGAACAACAGTGAATGCACGGCTACCTCTGAGCAGAATAAACCACGCTTGGCCACAATAGCGACTCAGGTTGTACCACTGAAACACATTACAGGGACTGGATTATAAAGGAATTCAAATTTATGACTTCTCAAGCTTGTGCCACTTACCAGTGGTGGGGAAAGAGAAGGAGTTTTTTAAAAAAAGAAATATCATATTTTCCTTTGCCTCATTTCATAAAGTCACTTTTTAAATGGAGCCAATGTGTGATATTCCCAGACTGGCTCTGTGAAGGGAAAAGTGGATTCATGGATGTAAATCCTGGAGCAGACACTTGCCCTCACTACTCATGGATCTGAAACAGCCCAGCTAAGTAGGTGAGGACCTTTTGGCGCAGTTCTCTGAAAGCGGACACCGTCCGCTGGTCTGCTGCCCATTTCCACAGGCTTGGTGCACAAGCCCACCTGAGTCTCACTGCCAAAGACTGCGCTCATCACCTGCTCAGGATTCACAAGGCCCCTCCAAGTCCTGCCCCCAGCAAGCCAGGGAAAATGCATTCAGAATGCTCGCCCTCTTTCAGGAATACTCATTGACACTTACCACCCACTTTCCAATTTCAATGGGCTACAAAATAAAATATCCAAATTGTGCAAATGGAGAAAATGAAGGGAAAACTTAGAGTTATTCATTTTTAATTAAGTTCCTAATTATGTAACAACAAAACAAGCAATTAATTTCCACATGGCTACATTAAGCACTTCACACTTAAATGAGGCAGAAAGAACAACTAAAAAATATTTTCTCTTCTTTCTCAGATAAATATAAGACACAAAATTGTTTGTGTGTGTATGTGTGAGGGGGGTGTGGAGAGCTAGAGAGAAAGGTGGTGTGTGGATGGAAAAAGGGAAATAAAATCTTGGATTTATCGAGCGCTCATTATATTGTGGGTGAGGTTCAAAGTAATGAGTCTAGCTACATTGACTCAGTTAATCCTCACAAAATCCCATGTAGTGGGTACTCTCTGACTTCCATTTGACAGACAAGGAATCTGACATATGGAGAAATCAAAAAGCTCCCTAAATCCTTACAGCTAGTCATTACAGACCCAAAACTGGACTGTGGCAGTTGAGCTGCAAGAGATCCTTGTAGCAACCACTGTGCTGTCCTGACTTCAGAGGAAAACAACAGGAAAGGAAGCCACCAAAGGCAGACCCAGGAGGCTATGGGGGAAGGGGCCACCAAACTTTCTATAAGGCCTGGAGAGTAAATATTTTATGGGCTTTATGGTGCACAAGGTCTCTGTCCCAACTACATAACTCCTATCACAGTGCAGAAGCAGCCACAGGCAACAAATAAAGGAGAAAATATGAAGCCATGTTCCAATAAAACTTATTTACAGTCGCTGAAATTTGATTTTCATACAATTTCCACGTGTCACAAAACATTATTCTTTTGATTTTTTTTCAGACATATAAAAATGTAAGAACCATTCTTAGCTTGCAGGCTGTACAAACTCCCATGGCGAGCCAGACTGGCCCACGAGCCATGGCGTGTGGACCCGTGCATTAGAGGTGATGTGATGTAGGGGCATGCGCTTGGCTTCAGTGTCAAAGAAGCCTGGGGTTGAGCTCTGTAACCTCAGGCAAGTTCCCTAACAGCTGCGTGCCTCAGTTCCCACGTCTGTAGAATGGGGATGACAACATTGACCACATCATTTTGTTTTGAGAATTAAGTGAAACTACACACGTAAGGGGACTAGCACTGTCCTGGATACATGACAGACAACTTTTTTAGGTACCCACTCACTCAACAAATCACTTATTGGGTCCCTAATCTATGCCAGGAACTGGGGACACGGCTGTGAGAAAAAGATAGGACTTTCTGCCCTCAGAGAACCGACATTCTAGTGGCAGGTTTCCAACCTGGCCCTCACCATACGCAGGCCGGGCCCGCTGGAGACTGGCTTAGGAACCTGGTGCTGTTCTGCCGTCAATCAGTTCTGCCCTGTCACCTGTCGCTGTGCAGCAAGAGGAGTCACGGGGATGGGGCACATGGAGACGGGCACTATATGACTGCAGGTATCAGACAGCTCACACTATTTGGGGGAGCACATAGGTTAAGTGTGATTCCTTGTGCTCCTAGATTCCTTGTGATTCCTACATGTGAATCAAGGAAGGAGTTAAGACCAGAGGAGAAGAAGAACAACCAGGGCCAATTCTGCACACTTTAAAAGCAGCACTGGGAACAGAAAATGTGCTCTTGGCCGAGGGCACCCCAGCCTGTGTCCCAAAGCCCCAGCTAGTCTCAATGCCTAGGATTCACAGGAGCTCCTCTTCCTACCCTAAAAAAAATGGGGATGATTGGGGGGAAGAATCTAAAAATAAACAGAAAAGGCTGTCATCTGAGCATGGCTCAAGAGGCATAGTCTCCCTACAGGCATAAGAATAAAACCCTTACTCATCCTCAACACCCTGACGGGATGGCCCTGAAGAGCCTTTCAGATCAGACCAGTTGCCAGCAGAAAAGTTGCCATGTCAGTTATAACTCATCCTCTCCCGAGTGGGTCCCTGGGGCCCTCGGTGATGATGAGCAAATTAATGCCAAATGTCACTACAGAATGATCAAGACCCAAGAAGTGACCTCTGTTCCACCATTCACAGATACACTTGAGGCAGATGGCCAGAAACAAGCTATCCAGCGGAGAAGGCATATTTCACAGCTCCACAGAATAAAGGTATCACGGCCAAAGATATATTTCTCTGCTGCACTAAGGGTAAAGCTGTGAGACGGCAAGTAGGCCAGGCATTTAAAGGATGAAACATAGCAAGGCTGTTTGCACACTGCCAGGCTCAGGGAGCACGCTGGCCAGTCCATCCCAGGGAGAGGCTTCTAAAGCCTGGACACTGGCCTGATCGGAGGTGGGTGGGCAGGGGGAAGCTGGTGTCTCCCCTGCTTACCCCAGGTATGTGGCAGTTAAATCTCAGGGGAGTCCTGGCCCAGGCACTCTCATTGGTAAGGCTAAGTCTGGGAAGTATGGTCTATAGTTTAGTGGAACAAAACGGACCGCTGGCCCTTTGTTTCCTTCTCTCCATTTAAAGCCCCTGTCACCAAGTCTCTGCAAAGCTGTGACATCTTACCTTAAGTAATAAACGGGCTCATTAGAGGAGTTTAACCACTACAGGGCTGTGGTGGACATCTATTGCTTTTACCTCTCCTGCATCCATACCTGCTTCTGACAATAGCTTCCCCACACCCCTTTGGAAGCCTCCCCCCGACCCCAACACACACACACACACACACACACACACACACACACACAGACTATGCACTTCTGGGGATCCTGACCCTAGAATCAAGAGGTGAGCATGTGACTGGGTTGGACCAATCAGAAACGGCTACCATAACTGGTTCAGAGAGGGCCGTGTGACTCAGGTAGGTCCATTCTGAGGGAAGACCTAGGCACTGACTGGAACTACTGAAAGGAAGTATCACTCTTGGTGAAGAGAATAGGATGTAAGCCCTTATCTGCTGGCTGCCATCATGTGGAAATGGCTACCCAAAGAAGGCCCACCTACAGGAACAGAGCCCAGAGACACAGAGGTAACAAGGCCTAAAGAAACAGTCAAGCCTCCAACTCCAGATGGGCTAAATATGTTTTTTGGTATTGTCTGACAGATTTTCAAAAGCCCTCAGAGGTAATGCAAATAGCTTCCCGGGCTACCACAAGAATTGCATCAACTCCCACGTTGATGACCAGCAGGGCAGGATATCTACAAACAGCTTTTCTCCCAGCCTGTCACCGCCCCACAGCCCAGACTGGCCTGTCATTGCAGGCACAAGACTTAGCAGTCCCAGGCCCTAATAATCACAGGCCATCTGCCTTCGATTCTAAATACCACTCCCCCAGCGCCCTGGCCCTGCCCCTTCCCCTTTGCCTGGTCTGCTCTTAATGCTTTCATTACATGATACCTCTTGTTAAGAGGAATTTATGCCTGATCTGCAAGATGTGGAACATCTTGGGGACATGGATAGTATCAGGAACAACCAACTGAATGACTGAATCTGCTCCCATATAATCTTTGAATCCTCAGCATATAGCCCAGGGTTTGCCATATAGTTGGTCCTGAATAAAACATAATGAATAAATTTAAAATAAACAAGGAGATCTTCCCAAACATACTGAAGGCCCCTTAAAAGCAAAAGGGATCTTCCATAGCCCGAGTCCTCTAACCACAGGGCCAGCCAGAATACGCTGCACCTAAAAGATGCTCAAAATACCTCATAGATGCTAAAAAGTTCTTTGTTGAATGAAGGTAGATGTCCCACCATGACTAAAAAGCACTTTCAAGTTCACTTACAAACCATTGGTACTGTCTAGAGTATACCAGGGGAGAAGGGAGGAAGGATGTATACTCCCTGTTTCTTGATTTCTTTAAGACCTAATCAGATATGATGAGGCCTTGGGCTCTCCTGGGTCTTCCAATTTGCATTATTGATCTAAAATATAACTTACACAGGCAAATTCTGAAAGCAAATGACCAGAATCGGTATGGAAAAACACGCGGAGTTACAACCGTGGTTCTACAAGAGCCTGCATCATATTGCTGTGGAACTGAAAACACAACCGCACGCACCACGCTTTAGAGATCGCAGTATCGCCACTGTGGCCTTCAAGCTGAGATCTGAGGACCGGGGCTTCCACAGCCGCTCTGATTCCCCAGCATGTAGTTTCCATCACACATTTTTTTAGAGTTAGAAGGCCCAGGGCTTGCAATGATGCAAGTAAAAACACATACTCAGTTTAACACAAATAAAAGCCAAAACTAAGGGGGGAAAGTCATTGTATAAGAAGAATGGAATTCGGATGACTTTCTTTTTGTTCTTTTTCTTTGAGACAGCTATGACAGTATCTTTTAAATATAAAAGCACTCTCCCTCCCACCTCAGCCACCAATTAGTAGATGCTGAGTCTCTGGGGAGATTTTATTAACAGGGCACTAAGTAGACGCAGCAGTTTTATACTAGTTAGACTACCCCTCCACGCCCGCAAAAAAAAAAAAAAAAAAAAAAAAACACTTACAAATTCAGCTGCAAAGATCAGGACTAAAAGATGGCACTTCAGCAAAAATGACAGCATGACCATCCTAGAAGTACAGAGAATCAGAAAAGAAGTAAATCTGAGTTTACCAAGGGTAAACTACACAGAGAAGGTAGCCAAGAACTTCCTAACTGAGTCATCTTTGTGCATAAACAGCTCTTCACAGTCATATAGGAGAAAGTTATTAGACCACATGCATGAAGACAAGGAAGAAAAAACACTACTCAGGTAACGCCATGGACCAAAAGGAGGCCCCAAAGATTGCAAAAAGACAAAATGATGTCAGTTCTTTCAATGCCATATGGATGTGCTAGGGAAACAGTGGTGCTGCTGAGGGGTGGCTACCACCTTCCTAGTGCGTTCCAAGTGCTAAGGGGAGATTCAGAGCACAAACCTCACTTTGTATTCCAGGCCGCTGCTGTAACTTCTTTGATCCTTAATTTCCTCCCCTGGAAAACTGAGACCATTCCACCCAGCTCCTAAGAATGTTAGAGTGAGTAAATGAGGATCTATGCAGAGCACCCAGTACAGCATCAGCACGCAGCAGACATAAGTGGTAGCAATTATTACCATCATCACCAAGGTCACCAGCAGCATCATCCAGTTGCTTAGGATCAAGGTTGACTTATGACCCTCCACCTGAAGGCTGACTATCATACTATGAACATATTATGAATTACAAATAAAACAGACTCATGTTAGCTCAGAAATTAACCATTTCTTCATAATTCATACATTACCTAGGAGCCCCCAGGAATTTATATTAAATTCTTTTTTTAAAATTACATTTTATTGATTATGCTATTACAGTTGTCCCATTTCTCCCCCATCATTCCCTTCCACCCTTCACACTCCCTCCCACCCACATTCCCCCCTTTAGTTCATGTCCATGTTTCGTAAGTTCTTTAGCTTCTACATTTCCCACACTATTCTTGTCCTCCCCCTGTCTATTTTCTACCCACCATCTATGCTACTTATTCTCTGTACCTTTCCCCCCCTCTCCTCCTCCCACTCCCCTATTGCAAATCCCTCATGCGATCTCCATTTCTATGTTCCTGCTCCTGGTCTAGGTGTTTGCTTAGTTTGCTTTGTTTTAGGTGTGGTTGTTAATATCTTTGAGTTTGCTGTCTTTTTACTGTCCTATTTTTTATCTCCTTTTTCTTAGATAAGTCCCTTGAACATTTCATATAATAAGGGCTTGGTGATGATGAACTCCTTTAACTTGACCTTATCTGAGAAGCGCTTTATCTTCCCTTCCATTCTAAATGATAGCTTTGCAGATAGAGCAATCTTGGATGTAGGTCCTTGCTTTTCATGACTTGGAATACTTCTTTCCAGCCCCTTCTTGCCTGTAAGGTCTCTTTTAAAAATCAGCTGACAGTCTGATGGGAACTCCTTTGTAGGTGACTCTGCCTTTATCTCTTGCTGCTACTAGAATTCTCTCCATTTTAATCTTAGCTAATGTAATTATGATGTGCCTTGGTGTGTTTCTCCTTGGGTCCAACTTCTTTGGGACTCTCTGAGCTTCCTGGACTTCCTGGAAGTCTATTTCCTTGGCCAGATTGGGGAAGTTCTCCTTTATTATTTGTTCAAATAGATTTTCCACTTGTTGCTCTTCTTCTTCCCCTTCTGGTACCCCTATAATTCAGATGTTGGGACGTTTAAAGATGTCCTGGAGGTTCCTAAGCCTCTCCTCATTTTTTTGAATTCTTGTTTCTTCCTTCTTTTCTGTTTGCTTGTTTGTTTCTTCCTTCTAGTCCACTGCATTGATCTGAGTTCCAGTTTTCCTCCCATCTCTATTGGCTCCCTGTGCGTTTTTCTTCATTTCACTTATTGTAGCCTCCATTTGTTCCTCTAATTTGCAACCAAAATCAACCAATTCTGTGAACTTCCTAATCACCAGAGCTTTGAACTGTGCTTCTGATAGGTTGGCCACCAGTGCTATGAGCTCTGCATCTGATAGGTTGACCACCTCCTGGTCGCTCAGATGAATTAGCTCCAGGGTCCCGGTCTGTTCTCCCTTTTGAGCCATCCTTAGTTTAGGATTTTTTGTTTTTGTCTGGTCGAGGTTGTTACATAGTAAGGGACGGAGCCTTAGGCATTCACCAGGGCAGGGCAGCTCAGTGGTTAGGTTGTGATGCTGGATGTGGGGGTGGGGTCTGAGAGGAAACAATGGCGCTTGCTCCACTCTCTGCCAGATTTCAGTCACTTACGCTGCTTCCCCCAAGCAAACTGGATCCCTCTGGTGCTGATTCCTGGGTGGGTGGGCCTGCGCACACTCCAGGACCCCATGGGTCTCCCCAGCAAACTCTCCTGTGAGGCTGGGACTCCCTCCTGGCACCTCAGCCCCTACAAGTATTTTCAATGGGTGCTTTTAGGCTTCACTTCCTGGTGCTGGGGCCCTGTGTCCCACAGTCTGTCTTGCTGCCCATTTTTGCCTGGTTTATTTGTGCGCGAATGTGTGTCCGTGGTCCACTGCCTTGTGCTCCCCGCTTGGCTTCCTCGCATTCGGCATGCCGTCGCCTGTGCGCCTGGAGGGACTGCACACCTGGGACCACCACCGGCTTATCCCACCTCAATCCAATCCAATTCTGCAGGCCACAGACTCCATCGGCCACTGACTCCGCCCCTCTTACCAGTCTGGGTGAATCGATGTTGGACTCCCGCACAATTCAATTTTCTCTCTGTCCTGGTTGGGTTTTCTTTTTTTTTGGTTCTATATTTTTGTTGTCCTTAATCTTGGTTGTGAGAAGAGGCATAGCGTGTCCAGCTACACCTCCACCTTGGCCAGAAGTCTATTAAATTCTTTTGATGCTACTTTTTTAGACACTAGAATTTTTACATCTAGATACTATTTCCACAATATGTCCTTGGGAGATTTCTGTATTAAAAAGGAAAAAAATTAAAAGTAGCTTATCCAAGCTATGTCATCAATCTTAAAAGTTTCAACTGAATTTCATTTTTATTTATGTTTCCTTAAAAATAAATGGTACTTTGTCATCAAGGTGAGACCTCATTCTGACTAATGTGATGCTCCATGATATGTGAGGGATGCTAACAAGACCATTCCAAGTCCAGCGTAGCCAATGCACTGCAGACATGGAAAAGGAAAAGAGGACTGACCCTGGGCCATTCCTCTGGATGGACAACTGTTAATAGCATGGCCCCAGAAGTACAACGGTTCTGATCAGTGGAGGGTCAGTTTTCAGATGCGACCCTGAAGAGAACACAGCTCTTCTAGACAACAGCAGTTTAAAAGTCCGTCCTATTGCCCAGCATGGATCGTTGCTGGTCAGAACTCAGTGAACTTGGAACTCACTTGGCACATACACAAAAAGCAGGAGGCCAGCTTTACATATGGTGGGGATTATAAATGGATGAGTGGAGGCTGTAGATCATTCATAAATGACAATAGAGGATCAGCAACAGAGACTGCACCAGTCCAAGTACAGATAATGTAGAAGAAGAAATTCATGAGGCCCTTGAAAAAGCTTCAAAAGAGTCATCCAGACAAGGAACCCCAGATGATGCCAAAATGAGGAGCTATATTCTGAGCCACAACAAGGCACTCATCTGGAGTCTTCATTAAGAAAAGCTAAGAGGATTTATCAGAACCCACTGTGCAGTAGCTATAAACATTTAGGATTAACTGTAGCTGGATTGTATTGCAAAGAGGAGGAAGTTCCAGTTGGTCCTTCCGTTGTCTTCTTAAAGGTGAAGAACTGTGTTCGGTACTGTAGGCAAAATATTGGTACCCAGGGTTAATATCCACCCTTAAAAATGTGGGGTTCTACCTTTTTGAGACTCATTTCTCCTGAGCCTCACATTACAGATTACAGCAAATAAAAAAAGTTCCCATAGAATGAATCCAACGTGATCAGCGGAGGCTGCACTACTGACAAGACAAAGTATGCGGGAGGCCACAGTGTAGTCAACAGGACATGGGGTGTACTTACCACGTTACTCAAATGATTGACAGGTGTTCCTGCTTCCCAATGCTCATTGATTATGTTCTAATAACATCACCAGCTTATTTTAGAGCTTATTATCTGCCAGGTGAAATTCTAATAGATATTTTTTAAAATATGCATATCATTGTCATTATAATCATCATGGAAACAAAACACAATTTAGCTAGAAGTTACACTTTACCTATAAGTTCCAGAGAGAAATGCAGGATTTTTGATGCACAACACAAATATGATAGCAAATCTCTTCTCATGACTGCAGTATCAAACTGACACAGATATAAAAGCCTGAGTTATCATCTGGAGGGATAATTTATATGAATTGCACATGATATATGCCCTTTAGTATGGATATAGCAATAGACAGAAATTGCTATGAATGATATGTCTTTATCACTTTCCTTTTAAAATAGTTTTAATCTAAAAGAAATAAAGCAGTGGTAAATACACCACAGTAGGATTTTTTTAAAAAATGGAATACTAAATGCTCCCAAGAAACCTCCCAATTTTAATTAGGGTGCCAGTAAAATTAAATTTGCCCAATTTCTTATGCTATCAACTCACCAAAAATGCTAAACTTGCAGTGTTTAATGTGAAGCACTGAGCCCTGAAACTAAATGCTCATCTCCTCATGTCCACCTTACTTACCATGACCCAGCCCGTCCTGGAAGGTAAAAGGAGGTCAACTGTCTCCATGAAATTTAAGGTATTAAGTCTCAAATGAAGAACACTGGGCCATTTTGCAAACAATTTAATGAACAACTAAGCAAATTAGCTGGCCCATTTATGAGTGGATAAATAGAAAATGAATTTAAATGGGTGAGCCCAGTTAATGAAGCAACCTATCAACGAAGCGTTTGTGTAAAATTTAAACTTTTCTTTTGCCACCATTTACCAGGACACTAATCCTAGGAGTAAAAGGATGGGTCCATATTTTTTTAAGTGCCCCTGAAGTGACCTAATATTGATATGGTTGAATTATAAGCTTTGAACATGTTTAAATAATATTTTAGCCTCATGGTTAATTTAATGATGACTCCACACAACAGCTAAATCTTGTTAAAATCTCGCAGCTCCAAATGGTCAATTCCCTATTCAAAAAAACAAAAAGCAAAACTCACTAATCCCCTCTAAAAAGTTCAAAATCCTAAATTAGGCATTTAAATTCTGCTTCAAGGGTATTTCGAGCTTTCCTCAAGCTGATCCCCACTCACTTTCCGATGTTCTTGTGCCTCCTTTAGAGTATAAGCTCCAAAGAGGGGTCTGTGTTTCATTCGCTGCTGCATCCCCACTGCCCAGCAGCGTGCCCAGCACTGCGTGCCATGTTGCACTGAATGGCTGAATGAGCGTCTGAACGAACACAGCATTGCCCTGGACCCAGGAAAGACAGACCCCTGCCCTAGTCCCCAACCTGTAAGAAACACTATATATGAAACCCTCACAAAATAAATTTATTGGAAAACACATGAGTGCCTTCATAACTTGGAATGTGCTTCTGAGCACTGGTTTGGCGTGGCATGTGACCCCAAACGTCTACTCCCATATGACATGCCACCCTAAACATCGACTCCCTGAAACTCATCAGGCCCCAGGAACTGAGGCTCTACCTCTCTTATCCTTTCAAGGACATGTCCTTGAGAGAAGAGACCGCTGTATCTGAATGCCCTGATGTTAGGGGCATGCTGCTCCCAACATCAAACACAGAAGTGTCCTGGGTTCCAGGAGAATCTGAGTCTTGTAAGCTTTTAGATAACAGAAAAGACAAATTAATTAACTTGTTAAATGCTTCCTCCAAGATAGAGTGAATCTGAGAGATTCTTGTATAATAACATGTTGTGTTCCAGAAGTACAGAGAATCCTTACAGACTGGCAGGCATTTATATCAGGTGCATGTGGCAGCTAACACTAAAACATTTGTATAACTCTTAAACTTGAGTATTTGCAGGACTAGAAGCAACATGCATAAAGCATGGTATCAATTCCCTTCATCAGTCACCAGAAGGACATTCCATACTGGAATTACAAATTGTTCTATTTTTATAAAAACATGATATAATTTAATTAAATTTTCCAAGACTTAAGCTCGAGTTTAAATAATTTTAATTTTCAGTTTAATATTCATTGATTGATAAAAGCAAAGATTTTATGACTCAATAAAAAGGTAGATGATCCATCACTATTGCTTTAGTTTTCATTTACATTTTAATGTATAACTTGGAAAATTTTAAAAGAGAAACCACTTGAAAGTTAAAACAATTTCAAATTCCAACTTCTTACATTTATTTTAGTTTACATTTTTGTGAACTACATAGTATTTTATGCTTTAGATCATCATAGTTTAATTCAATTGTTAAATATTTTAACTTCTATTTTTTCACAGCAGAAATAATACATCTGTAAACATCACTGTACATAAATGCATGAATATATCGTTAAATATTCCCTTAAGATGTTTCCTAAATATAAAAATCCTAGGTGAAACACTAATGTTTCTTAAAACTTCTGACAGAGTGCCAGATTAAACCTCAAAGCTGAAGCATAAAATTGAACTTCACCACTCCTGCAACACCCAACACTGTCCTGAACAGTTTGAACCTCTGTTAATTTTACATGTATGAAAGTTGAATACAGTTCCTATTCTTAAATTTTTCTTACCTGCTAGTTAACCAGAATATTTTCCAAATATTTATTGGTCATTTGAATGACACTTTAGAATTTTTAAATTGTCCTGTTACTTGGGTTTCTTTTTTAAAAAATTTAAATCGTTGATTTGTAGGAGCTGTTTATTTATTAAGCAGATCAAATGTCTGAACAGACAGCTAAAAAATATCCTGTTACTTACTCAAACACATCCATACAGAAATAATTCAAGGCTGTGCTTCTTTTATTAATGTGGTGCTAAATTACTTTATGAGTTCTTAAACCTTCTTATTTTTGGCTCATCGGAGGGAAGGAATGAGGAGCTCCCTGGGTTTCCACATGTGAACACCAGTGACGGTGTTTGCAGGCCAAACACAAGTTTAAAGCGGACAGGGGGGCGAACTCTGTAAAGTGGAGATTTGTAGAGTGTGATAATGAGGCAAGTCGTTATGTTCTAACTGGTCTTAACTGTTCCATAAATGTTTCCTTTACCCTGTAAACGTTAAGGTCAAGATAATATGAGGAGCACTTAAAGAAAAGCCATGTGGGCCTTGGCTAGGGAGCACGCCTTGGGGGGAGGGAGTAGGGGCGATCTGGAATCCTCTTTAACTGCTGTATGAACACATAAAAATATTTTTTCTTCTCTAGCATGATTGCCAAAGTTAGGTGTAGAATAACTGGGCTGTATCATTCACTTTCTAGGTAGTTCCTAGGAATTCCACAGGGATGTCGAGTCCCAAAAGGTTGCTTTGCCAGTCAAAGCACAGCCTGCTGAGCACACACGGACACAGGGCATGCTCTAGAACCTGACTGGTAATCTAGTTCTGCAAAGAGGAAGAGCATCTCTGCAGGCATTTGGATTTCACGCCATTTGTGACATGCTAATGCCAAAAAAGAGCATGCTATTGTTAAATCTTCCACCAAAACTATACTCACATTATCGACCCTATTGTGTAATCCTTTTTCAATCCCAGAGAATAAAGAGCTATTAGTATATGGTTAAATTTACTCGTGCCTTAAGTTAATCCCCCCCCCACTGTTATTAATGCTATAATACAACTAACTGGGTTCTTTTTCTAAAAACAGCTAATACAAATTTTTAATTTCCTTCAAACACCATTAGGAAATGTGAAATCAATGGATTATTGGTTAGTGGCTCAAACATCTTATATGTCACAAACCATACCTTTGAAATATTTTTAATTACATGGAGGATATTTCACTAAATGGGCAAGTCAGGATTCCTAATTTACACAATCAACAGCTTCTCCTACATCAGAAGGGCATACAATATGACCTAGAGTTACATATAGTTCATTTTCTTTTTCTTTTCCTAGAAAGCAAAGTTTCAGAAATTTAAGATACATTGTCTCTGACGTTTTACGAAAAAAAAAAAAAAACAGTGAAAATATATTTAGCTCCTGTTTCAAGGAATTTTAAAAAAATCCTATGGCACAGAATGGTTATTTGTCCCAGGTCACACAGCAGGTGAAGCGCTGAAAGAATCAGAAGCTAAGTCTTAGAATGCCAAGAGTTCCAAAAGTTCTCAAATCACTTTTCCACTCAAAGCAGCAGAGCATGTGTGAAAGTTGTTCTAAATCTTTCCAAAAGAATAGAGATGCTGTGATCTAATTACAGAGCCTCCTAGTGAACAAGGAATGGGGGTGAGAAAAAAACCTGTCGGGGCGATATCATTCTATTCCTCCGTTTTAATTGCATGGTTGAAGGGGGCTAGAGGAGAGTAAACAGCGGTGCCTCCCACTGAGCTCCCTGCAGGTTCTCCTTGTAGGATTTAGATTCTGCCCTTGATTTATATGGTTTGAGACACACCCTGAGAGTCTTATGTCACTCAATCCCCACTTCCATTGTTGAGCTGGCTCAGAGGAGTCTGCACCACCTCACACAGACTTGTAACTGTCAAAAGACATTCCCCAAATCCATCAATACTGCCTGCTGCCAAATATATACCCCGCTGCTCTACAGGTTGCAAATATTCAATCATTGTACAGATCTGCAGCAGCAAACTTGGAAGAAAACTCATGCGATGTGATGGCTTTATTTACCGTTCCAACATAAGAGAAACACACAGGCCTAAACCTTCCCTTTCCAAATATTTACCGGGAGATTAGAAAAACAACAGATGACAGCCATTGTGTCAACCTAGAAGAATCACAAAAATCCTTCTTTAAACAATCTAAACGCCAGATGAAGACCCCAGGCCAGGAAGCCCCTGTGTGTGTTTAAGAAGTTCATGGGGCCAGCATTCCTTTGCAAAGAAATATAGAAGACATGGGGTCAAGACCAAAGCCAGAAGTGCCACAGAGAGAAGGCTCCCATGGCTTCACCTGAAGCAGATGTATCTAGAGCTGATTCTATGAATCAGAATGCAGGAGACTAGGGCTGCTGTGTATGGCCCTTCAGGAGGTACACTGAAGAATGCAGTGAGTCACCACTTACAGAGACTACAATGCTAAGGGAGTCGTCAAAGAGGGGCATCCGGCCAGCCTTCCTCCACTCACTAAAGTCCTACTCTGCTCAATATTCATTTTAGAATGAAGTCACCAATCACTCATTCATTCAAAAACTACTCACTGAATGCAAATGGAATGTGAATCTCATTCAATCCTGCAACCACCTTTTTTGGTAGACACTATTCTTCCCATTTAGCAAATGATAAAACTGAGGCTGAGAGAGGTTAATTCAGTCGTCTATGGGGGTCACAAAGCTGTGCATCAGCTGGGAGTGAGCCCAATGTATTTCTCTCCTGAGCCGAGCTGCCTGGTTTATTAGGGTAAACACTTCCTTTTTCAGTGATGACTGTAAGAGCCTAGTTCTTAGACTGGAAAAAATGGAGGCCAGGCTCAGGGAGGATGGAGTGAGGTGCAGTGAGGTAGCGAGGGCCAGTGGGATTTAGAAACCAGTGCTGGAAGCTGACTGGAGGCAATTTCCAGTCTTTTGCTCACCTTCCCTGGGACAGGCATGAAACCCCCTTGGTGTAGATGACAGGCCCTGGGATCGGGAGTCAGAAGAACTATGCTAATATTATGATACTATGTGGCCTTGAATAACTTACTAATCTGTCTGAGCTTTAAGTTCTTCATCCATAAAATGGAAACAAGAAAACCTCATAGAGCAATTGTGAGGAGTAAATCTGATTACGGATTTATAGGAACTAGAAAATGGCTGTCATAGATGCTCAATAAATTGTGGGTATTGTTATTATTTGCTGTTCTTGGTCTCTAGCATCCCAAGGGTGCAGACTTTCCTAGGTGACGTGTGCACATGCAAGAACAATTTGCTCTTATTTTGTGCCTCCCTTCCCCAAAAGGGCATCAGGAGAGTATGTCCCCACTTAGAAATGCGACTTCTCTCCCCTTTACTTAAGTAACAAGGAGAAAGGTGACTGCAAAAGCTAATTTATCCAAAGAATTTACATTTTTCTCTCTCAGGAATATAGTTCCTTAGTGTCGTCCAGATTTTTAAATCCTTTAGGTTTATTCACCTATGTTTCCTTTTCCTGCCCACTGTTTTGAAAGTGAGAAAACCTGAGACATGCTCCATAGGCCCATGAAGACAGTGAGCCAGACACAAGACGGTGCCGTGGTGGATGGAGGGGTAGGGAACCAAATGTGCTGAGGCCGTTATCCCTTTATCGGTTATGGCAAATGTTAAACAGTCTAGAAAATCGGAGGCCTTGGAAAAGACTTGTAAAAATAACAACATGAGAGCTTAGTGTAAAGGTGAGGAACATGAAAAGGGAAGCTGTGGGTGGCACTCGAAACATGTTGGAGACTGTGCTGGAAACACGCCCTCAACGGCTCTCACAAAGTGAGGTTTCTTTACAAGTTCCTCCAGTAGCCCCCTTAGCAGGCGGGCCAAGGTGTGTACCCACAGGTGGGCGAAAGCAGGGTTTTCAATATCCTGACTGGAACTGAGAAATGAGGGGCCTGTTCCTGAAGCTTCCCAAGAGGGCTCAGAGAAAGGGGTATTAGAGAGCTGCCCAAACAGCGTGTCTGATGAGGAAGTGGAAAGGCAGGTCTCTGCAAGAAGACCAAATGGATTTATTTTAATGATCAAGGTAAGTTTTCAAGGAAGACATTTTTTTTAAGACCATTTCATTGAAACCTCTCAAAAGCAAGCCTAGCTTAAGTGAGAAAGGTTAACCAGACGTCCTGAGTGAATGGCTGCGTGGATGAGCTTTGTGTCTGCCCAACACCTGCACAGTAAAATGAAAATCCTGTTGAGATGCTTCAAGGCAAAGCAAGGGCAGAGCCGGGAAGTCTGCTCCCAGCTCTGCCTGGAGCTCTGGGTACACAGAAAGCATGTTCCTAATTTCACCATCTTAAGTTTCTCATTCCCAAGTCACTATTGCGTAACTCCTTCAGTTAGTCTCTTGGGCTGTAGTTTTTAAATTCCTTTTTAGTGAAAGTAACATTGTTCATGTTGCTCTATGATTATTTAAAAGGATCGAAGGGATGAAGTTTTATGGTTATGAAGTTAAAGATCTTATTTCCCTTTCTTAGGAAATCTGTGGAAGAAATTTGAATCAACAGTTGAACCAACCACTGCTCAAACACATTCATGATGTCATGGTGTCCAGAAGTCAGAAGAAGAAGGTGCTCCAAGAAATGCACAAAAGCATGAAACTTTTGGCAAATACTGGGACGTGATGGTGTTTTTTCATACTTTTGGCTCTGCTACTTATCAACTCTGTGATCTTGAACAGGATGCTTAACTTCTTAGTTCTTTAACTATGAAATGACACAATAACATCTATTCATAGTTTGTGTAAAGCTTGAAAGTCAAAACACATGTAAAACTCTTAGCCAACACAGGATCAGCAAATAAGAGTTAATATGTATTACACACGATTATGATTATGACTATTATCATCACCATCATAAATGATTTACTGCTCTCTAACATACTAACAGTGTTATGTGATGGAAAGATTATGTGTGACCATAAGAATGTGACCTTCAGTAAATTACTTAATTTTTTTGAACCCTAATTTGTCCTCTTCCTTATAAACAGGGAGAATGGCAGGGATCTCATAGGGATTAAAAGACTCAAGAAAATAGATGCCAAATTTATCTTTGCTCTCTTTCAAAACAGAGCTGGAAAATGTGAACAATTATTCTGATCTAAACAGAGGGTAGGGTTAGACATTTATAAAGGGCCTATGTAAATAGATGATATTACTGCCACTATTTGTGTTTCTATCAGCCCCTATGCTGAATAATCAATAATAAATGTTGTTTAAACAAATGGTGTAATTTTCCAATCTGTGTTGTTCTAAACCGACCTTTACTCCTCACTGCCGTTTGTCATGCATGCATAATTCATTGATGAAGCAGGAGAAATAAGGATGTGCGCCTAAGTGGCCCTTTTTGGGTTGTTTTTGATGATTTGTTATAACCCTATAAATAAAACAAAACTTGTCACTGTAAATACATATTGTGTTATCTAGGGGTATATTTAGTGGGTAAAATAACAAAAGCTAGCCTGTGTCTCCTGGAAATCTCAAGGTATAATTAATTGCTGGTAAGATTTATTTTAGAATTTGAGAGACCTAAAGTAGAAGGAAAAATAAAGGCCACTGTCAACAGAAATGCTAAAAGAAATGCCTAAAGGGCAGAGCCATTCACCATTTGCAGGAAATGTTTGCTAGAGTCTAGGAGGCAAAAAGGGGTGATTCAGATGGTATTTTTGTTCGGGTAGAGAGGTGTGTGTGTGTGCAGATGTATACACATACTTCTTAATAAATCAAGGAGTTTACAGAGCTGTGTTCTTGTGTATTATTTGTTCAAACTCACACCACCATCTCCATCTGGAGGAAAATATACAAAAATGTGTGTGTACACATATACATACATGGGCTCACACTTACAAAAAACAAAAGCACAGATGAAGAGCTTTTCAGAGCTGGCTTCAGCAGACTCTGGTCTGCTATTTGTTCACCCATGCACATTCACTGTGCAATAAACCCTTTCAATAAGGGAGACAAGAGCAGGATGCTCCTCTGTCCCCAAAGGGCACCTCTGTGTGCTCCCTCAGATCATAGCTGATGACATGTCAATGAAACGGTGCTTGCTCTGGTCCCGGAGATCAAAATGAGGGCTTAACCTGCAATTTACTCTACAAGTCCCATGACACTTGCCAGATCTGAAGACTTCATTCTAATCTTCCCTGCTGAAAAAATAATCAAATACTCCAGCAAAGATGTATTGACAACTCTTAATTAACCATGCTAATGGGGGGAAGAGAGAGCATGGGTAAATGAAATCCACACATAACCTAAAACCTTCAGTTGGCCATTAATTTCCACTTCTCCTTCACTAAACCTTGCCAAAGCAGGGGGTGGGGGGCAGGATTAATGCATGCTTTAACAATAGAATTAACTGATGCCTCTGTCTGCACCACACCAGTCATTTGTTAGACGAGCTAACAAGCCAAAAAAAAAAAAAAAAAAGTGGCCCAGGATACCATGTGTTACAAAGGTACTGTGGTTTGGTGGTAATGTTCTTGGATCCTTTTGGGTACAAGTAAATACATTTTAGGCAGCTTTAGAATGGAGTTAGCTGGAATTGTTTTGCAGCAATATGGGCTGATCTGATAGGGACTCTAGTTCCTTAGCTATCGTTGCTGCTACTCAAATGATTAGATGGGGAGGAAAGGAGGCAGAGAGACAGGGACCACCATGTGTGCAGAGTCAGTCAGTGCTTCAAAATGAGCAGCTGATCACGATGGACCATGGCTGCAGAAAGGGAAAACAATGGTGCTGACAAATTGCCCAAAGAAGAGGGAAGATGCGGGAGCAAGAGACTTCCTAAGGAAGCAGATGGGCTGGCTCTTCCTGAGCCCCTGCTGTGTTCCAAGTCCCAGACATACTGTCCTGAGGTCCCATGAAATGAGACCTTGGATGGAAACTGGACAGAGGACAAAAGTAAGCTTCCTCTTTCTTCTTAAAACACCTGACACAGCCATACTGGATGGCAGAAGCCAGGACCGTGGGGCTGGGGGGCAAGCTGTTCCGTCCATCTGAGCCTCAGCTGCTTTGGTTGGTCATCTCTGCACCTCCACCCTACCTGGCCCAGCACAGGTACCCAGGTAAGACATCCTTTTTTTTTTTTTTTTTTGAGGTGTGGGGTATAGAGTAAGTGGGCACACTCTTGCTCGGCTGCATTCTCTTCTTTCTGTGAGCGTATCCCCGTTTTTAGGGGGGGGGGGGGTTTTGAAGCCATCCTAATACTACTGATTGATTCTAACCAGTAGGTCTAACTTTGGGCCTCACATGTTCCACAGACCATCTCATCCCATCTTGCCAACAAAACACCGACTGTTCTTAACCCTGTGTCACAGGGAAGGAAGCAAAGGCGCAAAGGAACTTACGTCATTTGCCTGGATATGCACAGGTAGAGAGGAGCAGAGTTGAGAACCCGACCCAGGCCATCAAGCTCCAGAACCAAGCTGGTGACCACCACACCTGCCCGTCTGGAGCTCTCCCTATCGTGTCAGACAGTCGTGCTCAGTGTGTTTCTCACTGAACCCCCACAAGACCCCCTGAGTTGGAGATTACTACCGGTTTGAAAATAAGGAAACTAATCTTGGAGAAAGGAGCGGTAATTACCAAGACCACAGAGTCAGGAGGTGAAGGCGGCAGGCCCAGGCCAGGCCTGGCCTCCAGGTGAAAGTGAAGGTTCACCTGGAGTGCCTCTGAACCACTCAATACACAGCTGCTCGCTGGGGACTGGCCTCAGCCTTCTGAGGACTTTAGGACGTCGGTCCAGCACTTTCTGAGCCCCCTTCACTCATCTCACTTGCACCCCATCTAGGCTGCAAGCCCCACCCCACAGGCATATCTGCTGTGAAATGTTTGTGGAATGTTCACCATTCAAAAGCCACATCCTGGTTTGTTGTTTGTAATTCTTGGAAAGATGGGGGCCATATAAATAATCAAGCCCCAAATGTTGTTGAAATAATCATTCGGTTCACCTAAGTTTATACAAACACATTTTCCATGGTCTGATGTCCCACACTTGTACCAGTGGCCACGTCAAACTCCAGATGTACTTCAGAGGGAAATGCTGGGGCTTCTGGTCCCTTGTCACCTATGAACTGAAACCAGCTGACCCCGCTGCAGTTTAAAAACTCATCCCAGCTTCTTCTAAAAATGTTCTTGGTCTCTGAGTCACATCCCAGAATGAAGGGGACTAAGATAACTCTGGGTTTACATTTAAAATACAAGAGCAGCTCACATGAGAGCTAATGTGGCCTGCCGTGGAGGCAGGTAAGTCACGGTGAGGGTTCCCGGGAAGTGGGGCAGCATTAAGATAAGCGATCCCCGTGGCATTTTATAAAGCACTCAGTGTGGTGCAAGAGTCCCCAGAGGAAGTGGGACGAGGCAGCCTCCTTGACAGCGTGAGGCAGCTCTGTACTTATGCTGGACCTCCACAGACAGACTTCTAGATTCTGGCACACAGAAAACACATGCCTCAGGGGGCTGTAAGGACTGGGTGATGTAAACCCATGTGAAACACCGAGCACGGTGCCTGGCCTGTAGCAAGCAATCAATAAATGTCAGTAAGAAGCACGACCACTGTATTGCATTCCTGGTGCGTCATGTATACCACTCCATGTCATACAGGCCCATGCCTTGTGAGGTGCACACGTCAACCCCCACTGTACAGGAAGCTATGACGTCCAGGGCTCAATTTTCAGTTGGGTTTCTGCAGTACAAGTGACCTTCTGTTTCCACTCATCTTCCACAAGGTCTGAGCCCCACGTCAACAACCACATGGGAAGCAGCACGGCTGTGTGGGGTGTGAGGGAACAGGAGGAACCCGCATGCAGGTGGGCAGAGAGACGACCAGGAGAGCATCACTGAAAGAGTGATGTGATCCAGAACCAGCCCACGGCTGCAGAGGCCAGTGGGGACCTAAATGCATGGGTTTTAACCAGAAGGTTCATAGGACTCCCAGTGAGGACAATGCAGAATGAGGGTCTGAGCGGACCTCATGGACCTGAAGGAGGATTCCAGTGGAAACCCGGGTCCAACGGGCACTGGCAGCCACATGTTCCCTCCTCCGTTAAAGGGTAACTTCCTTCAGGTTGGGGCTGTATCCCAAGGGTCCCTAATGGTACCTCGGCACCCATGGCTAACCAGGGATAGTGGGCAATGGAAACTAGATCCATTCAGGGTGCGAGCAATAAATGGGTGCACTTCACAGAGAATGTAAAAACAGTACTAAAGTTGGCCAAAGTCTGACTGCTTTTTATCATCAGCATGTTGGGGAATTCTAAACAGTGTCCCTCATTCATTGCCCCCAACCCCGTTTGCACCCCACGGTTCTGCACACTGCCCTTAATAAATACGTTACTCTCTGGAGGGCTGAACCCAATAAAAGAGAGCCAGGGGAAGAGCAGAAATCCTGTGTACTTCTGAGCAGAACACATGTCAACTGGCTGACATTCAGATATACAAAATACATCTTTCAAGAAAAAAACCATTTGCAATAACACATCCACACACAAGGCCCCAACGGCACAGACAGATGTTGCCACAGGCTGACTGGAAACTTGACATTTCACAATCCTGTGGCTACACAAGTCACTCTGGGGCCCTAGGATTTACGTCTCTTTCTCAGGAGCCCTGGGCAGATAACAAATACCCCTCATCAGCTGGGCAATGGCACACACTTACAGACAGGGCCCCACCCCAACCCCACCACCGCACTAGGAACAAGGCTAGAAGATCACACACCCAAAGTGATGGTCAGAGGGGCCTGGCTTTGGAAGGGGGAGTTGAAAATATTAAGAAATCAACATGGGCATTTAAAAGCAAAAGCCCTTTCCGCGCCAGAGAAGACATTTCGCTATTCATCTTGTTCCCTGACTCTGCTCCACCAACTTGATGGAAGACGGTTTAACTGACATAAAAACCAGCTATACATGAACAGCGGTGATTGATGGAGCCATCCCCAGCATCAGCCAAAAATGCCACTAAAAGATGCCTCGGGCTGCCTGTTAACTGTTTTATGAAGGGACTGATACTTCTTCCTCCTCTTGTTTAAAGAACAAAGTAGCAAAACAAGTACTTTCAGAAACAGAATATTGTTATACTGAGATTTTTTAAAAATAAATGGAAGGCCTTCGAAATGTTAGTGGATGGGCGAGGGCTGCTAGAATGGTGAAAACTGGGTTCTCTGAGGCTTTTTCCACAGGCTGCTGTTTGGTTTCAGGGCACGGGATTTACCTGGGTTTTATTTAATTCCATGTAACAACAAACTGTGCCATAAAATAGTCCCGCTGACAAACACAATGTCTCAGTGGCAATGGAAAAAAGAAAAAATCCAGTCTTTGAGGGAGTCTTCAAAAGAATGTGCAGATTCTCCAAATGAGCCACGATAAAGGAGGAGAGTGAGGGGATCATCTCCAAACAAGAAAAAAAAATTAGGAAGGGCAGACTCGGATGACTTGGGCTAAAGTGCAGACCCTTCCAGTTCAGGGACAATAATTCATTTGCAATTCCCTGCTTTATTCTTCACTGTTTCTCAGTAAGGAGTGGAAAAGAGCCAAGGTTTCAAAAATATTAGCATTCTAAATTTTTGTTCTATTTTCTGGAGCACAGAAGGTCTTTTCCCAGCCTTTCTTCCTTCTTATTTTGAAGAAGGTTAATTATGACCTGGGAGCATCTGAGGTGTCCTGGCACTTGAGATTCAGCCATTGTTGAAGAAGAACATTGTCCGGCTGTGCGGCAAGGACTAACATCAGAAGCGCCCAAATTTGGAACGACTTTTCAGAAGCCTCAGACAGAGTCCACGTCCTGCCATCCTACGGGATGACAAATACCTACACTGTTCCCACTTGTCTTTAAAGACGTGCACATCAATGAAGCATAAAATCCACTTGACTTTTACAATAAAATAAGCTGGCTATTTAATCCACCTAGAATAAGTTCTTGTATAAACGTAGCAAACCCAAGGACCCACTTACTGCCCTGCTCTCCCTGGCTCTCAATTACATGGTGCATTTCTGGCCCAAGTTAATATGTACCTGGAGTTCTCAAGTATGTGTGTGCCTTTGACCTAGACATTCACTCTACTTACGACAAATCAATCCCATAGAAATCATCTTAGGTGGAAAGTGCTTTAGAACTTAAGATGTTCTTGGACATTTAGGAACAACTAAAACTCACATTAGGAGAAGACTAAGGAGCTAAAATCACAGCTCATCTAGTCGGTTTACTGCGGTGCAGCCATTCAAAGCTCTGTTCAGGCCAGTCTAGGACAACTGGGAAGAGTGACATCTTAAGTGAAAAGATAAGTGAAATCTTATCTATGCAGCATGATTACCACTCTATTAAGTATTATCTCCAGAATGTTTAGATTGCAGAAGCAGAATTAATTAAGGATCAATTTGTGAGGACAGCTATCACAGGTGTATATGCTGCGATCACAGCAAAACACAACAAAACAACTTGCGTACTTGGAGGTGCAGCAGGATGATAGGCCAAAATGCTAGCAGTGGGTAATTTGGGTGATTTTTCTCTCTCTCTTTCTTCAACTCTTGGGTAATTTCTACTCTTTTAATGAGGATGTTCTTGTTTTATATGGGAAACAGATACTTTTAGGAAGAAATGTGTCAGTTGGGCACCAGACTTATTGGTGTAATCACTTAATAAATTATATAAATGTCCACTATTCCATGAACTCTGAGAGTTTTCACAAACCAGGCTAATTCACAGGTCACATCATTGCAGTCTTGCTACCTCAGTTTTCAGCCACCGGAGAGCTTTTGAACTTTTAACATTATTCTCAGAGCCACACAAAAGTGGGCATTAAACGTCGGAAAGAAGAAAACAAATCTTGTTATTTGAAGGAGGGTAAAATTTTGAGGTCTTATCAGAATCCCAAATGCCAAGCTGCTACTTTCAACTCTTCACAAAAGCTTGAGGAAGTTTTGTTTTGCTTTCTTTTAACATCTTCCGAAAAAAGAAAAGAAAAGAACACTGAAACTAATATAATAGTGTATGTCAACTCCAATTGAAAAATTAAATAAATAAACATTTTTAAAAAGGAGAAATGAAACTCCCAAGAGGAAAAGAAAAACTCCTGTGAGAATTCATTATGCAAGGCCTGAGCGTTCCGGGCCCACCTACTACACACACATTTTTCTGTAATGCCCAGAATAGGTGTGTCCTCTGCTCCGAACGCACAGGGCAATGCCAAGCCCTGAGAGAGGCGCAAGGGGCCCCCTGACTAAGGAATGGGCTTCTTCCAGGATTTCACTGCTGAGTTTGATCATTGCACTTAACCCTTTCAGAGGTGGCCACTCAAAAGGACCCAGAACGGTGAATTTACAACTGACCCAGCTGATATGACTAAGAGAGGGGCTGGGAAAACCTGGGGTGAGTGCAGTGTGGCAGGGAGGCGCGGCTTTTGACTGAAGGCAGGGCTGGCGGTGGAATCCTCATCCTGACACTGCAGCTGCGTGAACTCAGACATGTAGTCAACCCTCCCCGAGTCTCAATTTCCTCATCTCCGACAGGAGTAATAACAGATTGCAAGGAGGTTTAAAGGAGACAATACGTGAAATGTGCCATAAATGGCAATTTCTCACCACCTGTGATCCCTAATAATAATAACTGGCCACTTACAAGCCAGACACTAGGCTAAGCACTTCATAGGCTCTTTTCGTGGAATCTTCCTACTACTGTTTGACCCCAGAGGGAGGATACTGTTCTTATCTCCTGGCTTCCCATGAGGACACTGAGGTTTCGAGAGGAGAAGTGGCTTGCCCACCACCACACACATGGCAACTGGGACAGTCAAGGCTGAGAGCCAAAGCAGGAGATGTCCTACGCACCCTGGAAACCTGCCACCTGCTGAGCCAAAGTGGCACTTTCTGAGGAGCAATCCACACAGGAAATCGAACTGTAGGGCACAGCCTGGGTCAAGAACGAGGGTTTCCAAAATTTAAAATGCAATAGAGTGCCACGTGGTGTCCCTGAAATCGGGGATCTGGGGGTGGGGAGAGGGTGGAGTAGGACTTGAACTTCCCTTGCTCCTTCTGAGGATGTGTTTCTGCGTCACTCTCTGCTATCCCCCAACTCTTATGGGGCTCAGAGATGAGACAAGAGTCAAGAGTGAAGGGGGACCCAGGATGGCACCATGCCCACATCCCCTTTTTAATAAACCTCCTCGAACCTTGGTTCCGTGTTTCCCTCACTTAAGGGTTTATGTCTCCTTTTCAGTGGAATGCTGCATTCGGTCAGACCACGAGGAAAAGTGCTCATTATAAACTAGGAAATGTGTGGAAAGAGAATTATTTACCCAAGGCAGCACTCAATCAGTGTTGCCGGAATATTTATTTAGCCCACACACGGAGAAGTTGTGTTAATGTTTGCCAAAGAATGTAGCTTTATAAAGTAACTGGGTCAAAAAAGACAGCATATCATTTTACAAATAACTTTAAAATTGCTTAAGTTAAATGGCCAGGCTCTGTCAGGTTTGTCTTTTCAAAACGCCGCAGAAACAATATCCAGAATTATGTCTCATAAAATACAGGTATTACAAAGTGGCTGTTTAGCCCATTAAAGAAAATGGAGAGTGAAATCTGAATTATTTCCACCCGAGGCAGGAGCAGACAGAGTCACTAGAATTATGTGAGGCCACTGCTGCAATCCTTCAAGTCTGCAGGGCGGCTCGGCTGCAGGCTCCCGCACCGCGCTCCGTCAGGAGGGCTGCGTTTCTCAGTCAACGAGGACAGCAGTTCCACTTCTCAGCCCCCAGTCTAGTGTGTCTAGAGGTAATTCACCCAAGATATTTGCTTCGGGTTTATCGGTGGCATTTGTCTGCCTCAAAATGCCCCGTGAGGGAGAGAGGGCTGGCAAGTGGCACTGACAGAGAAGACTGCCCCAGGGGGTTGACTTAATGCAGATGAAGGTGAGTGAGGACAACCAGGGTGCAAAGCCTATGGTGCCCTTTAAGGGTCGGGTAAGTCTGAGCAGCAATGTCATACTGATTAGTAGTAGGAACAAAAACAGTAACAGCAATAACAACCAGGGCAGGACAAGGATGAAGCACACGGGCACTGGCAATAATAGAGGAGCTAGGCGGAGGGGGAAGGAGCTAAAAGGAAGGCAGGGAGAGAAAAGAAAACACACAACAATTATAATAGCAACTGGCATTTACTGAGGTCTTACTCTGTGTTGGGAATCTATGGAAACAGCTCGGAAAATGTCATGGATGTCTTCATCCCAAATGTTTGTAGGTTGCAACGTCTTCATCAGTCCAGTGAGGACACTGCTGGCCCCCAAAGGCTGGTGACGGTGGAATGCAGTGAACAGGGTGAGAGGTGTGGGCCATGAGGGTGAAGCAGGCAGCAGGGGTGGCTGACTAAGTCAAGCACATACCCATCGAGACGGGTGTCACTAGGTCAATAGGTTCCCAAATCACAAGCACCAGCTGGAGACAAAGGGGTTTGTGGCCTGACATTAATTCATTCTTGTTTTTCCTGACCTTCAGCTCTTTGCTGCAGGTTCTAAGGACGGTCACCATGGGAGCCCACTTACTCACACATCTTCCCACTGAAATAGGGAGGACGCCACCTCAGAGATCCCTGGACGTGCAACGTCCAACCCAGCCTATCCCTAGTGGGTGCTCAGTAAGTGAATATTTACTTGTGAACACATCAATGAAGACCATGAGATCTCTGCTTTAGAAAGAAGCGGGGAGAACCGGAGGCCACTGGGACTTCAGAGACTTTAGAATGATCAAGAACAAAGATTGTACAAACTTCCTTGAAGAAAGTGGGTGTGTGAGTTTCCTGTGACTTGTAAAAAATCACCACAAACTGGGTGGCTTCAAACAACAGAAAGTGCCCTGGCTGTTGTGGCTCAGTGGACTGAGCGCTAGACTGTGAACCAAAGGGTCACAGGTTCAATTCCCAGTCAGGGCACATGCCTGGGTTACAGGCCAGGTCCCCAGCATGGGGAGTGCAAGAGGCAACCACACATTGATGTTTCTCTCCCTCTCTTTCTCCTTTCCTTCCCCTCTCTGTAAAAATAAATAAATAAAATCTTTAAAACAAGCCAAACAAACAAACCAACCAAAAACAAAAAACAAAAAAAAAACCCCCCAGAAACTTATGGTCTCCCAGCTCTGGAGGCCGGAAGTCTGAAATCAAGGTGCCTGCAGCGCTGGCTCCTTCTGGCGGCTCTGAGGGGCAACCACGCCAGGCCTCCCATCCAGGTCGGGTGGCTGCTGGTGATCCTTGGCTTGTAGGCTCCAATCTCTGCCTACACCTTCACATGGCCTTCCCTGTGTCTCTCTGCATCCTCTTCTCTTCTTACAAGGACAACAGTCACTGGACTTAGAGCCCACCCTACGTCCAGTATGATTTCATCTCAAGATCCTTGTCTCATTACATCTACAAAGGCCATGTTTCCAATAAGGTCACATTCTGAGGTTCTGAGGGGATGTGAATTTTGGGGACACTATGTAACCCTCTACACTAGGACTCCGCAGCTTGCCCATATTTAGAGCTTTTCCTTCCTTGTGCCTGCCAAAGCCTTGGAACTAGAGGGTGACTTCACACTCAGACAATTAGTGGATATGGGGAGGCTTGAGCTTCAAAATCAAGAACAGCCAAATCCCTAAGGCTTTGGGTAGAAAAGAAAGGGTGGGGAGTTCAGGGCCTGCGGGGTGAGGCCGGAAGGAGACCCGCCCCGACCACCACCACCACCACCACATCAGCCGCACAGGCAGGTAAAGAGCATGCCCAGCTCTCCAGTCTCAGCCTCAACGAGGCTCTTCCTCGTGGAGACAGGAGAGCAACCCTGCTTTCCCTGCTCTTGCCAAGACAACGAGAATCCCGCCTTCTCTACCTCCCCCTGCCTCCAAGGGGTCACACAATGGCTTGCTCCGAGACACAGTACACCCTGAAGTCTCGTGGGGCCAGGGCTGAAGGAAGCGGTGAGGAAACGCAACCCTGGGAGGCCGTGGGGAAATGTGGCAAATAAGCTATGTGAGTCAGAGGTCAGCGCCAGACACACCTGGCATTTGAGGAATAGACACGTGTGGCTGCTGCAAATCACAGAGCGTGTGTGCCCGGTTAGACGGGCCATCCTGGCATCCAGCAGGCCATGGGGAGTCTGTGACATGTGAACAGACATGCAAATCTGCAGGCCTTGGGTGCAGGAGCACAGCAGACAGGACACCACTGGGTCGGATGTGCTTCAGCATTCAGATCGTCCCTGCTATTAAGGTAATTTGATGCACAGACTGAATATTACGAAATACCCCCAGCGGGGTTTGGGGTTAACATCCTGTAACAAGCACATTTATACTTCTGCAGTGAAAAATACGATTATTTGCACTAGAGAAAAAAAAAATAGAGATGTGAAGTCAGCTAAGGTCAGGTTTCACCACCAAATGAGTCTGCTGTAAACTTACAAAATAATTTTGTCTTTCCGAGCTCTTTAAATTTTGAAATAGCAAAAAGGGACTCTGCAGGTAGGTATTTAGGAGCCTGAATCCAGGCACGTCCTTAACCAAGGCAGCCTTGGGTCCAAAAGGATGGTGTGGAGCGAGGCTGGTATGAGGCCCAGCAAGGCCCAGATGACGACTGAGCTCCCAACAGCTCCATCTTGCACCTATTTTGTGAACCAGGCTTCCCCCAAAGGCTTTAGTTTCATGAAACAATTTAGAAGCTACAAAATAACCTAAAAAATCACTGCTCTGTTTCAGGAGTCGATAATTTTTTTTTTTAAAGAGCCAAATAGTAAATATTTTAGATTTTGTGGGCTGAGAGGCAAAACTGAGGATAGCAGAGAGGTACTTAGATAACAAGAGAGAAAATGAATTTTACATGTTTTCATTAATGAAATTTATAACTTCATTTATGAACACTGAAATAGGAATGCCCTATGATTTTCATGTGTCATGAAATAACCTCTTGTTTTTTTTTTTCCCCCGATCATTTAAAAATGTAAAAAGTATTCCAAGCTTGTAGGTGGCACCCAAAGAAGTACAGACGGCATGTGGCCCATGAGTGGGCAGCAGGGTGTGACCGCTGCTCTAGGTCATTCCTGGTCAAGCAAGGCCCAGTCCCCGAGTGAACCCCGGCGGCCCCCCGAAGGGACCAAGTGAAAGCCCTTGGCCGGGTCAGAGGGACTCAGACCTGATAGCTGAAAACAAGGTACTTCCTCACCTTTGACTTACAAGTCACTTCAGAGGCAACTGCTTTCTACTCAGTTTTTCAAAACCTAAATACTAAATGTGGTATGAGCTATAGTTTAGCCAAACTAATTTCCTTGAACAAATGCTCCCTTTCAAAAAATTATTTTTATAAGAAAGCCAGATGCAATGTTTTTACCCCCTTAAACTGGAATGAGTGAAGCAGGCTACAGACTTCTCTGCACTCCATGTGGTCAGTGGGCACCACTGTCAGTCTGAACCGTATTACCAAAGGCCTATGAGCATAGATCAGACTTCGAACCCTCCAGGCAGTCTCGGAAGGCTCGCCACATATTCAGTAAGCCAGGCAGGAGGGCAGACACCACCATCAGGGGACAGTCCAGCCATCCCCAAATTCCAGGATGCTCTGCGACGCCCCTCGTGCATTTGCGCACATGTTAATTACCAAGTATAGGCATGCACTTGAACATATAGGCTTCACGATACACTAGTGTCTTATCCTGCTGGAGCTAAGAAGCGGTAATAGATTAGAAAAGCCCTGAACTAAAATGAACAGTCCGCCCTCAAAAAGGGTTGGAAATATTTACAGAGAAAGCACACGTGAGTAAACTACTTCAAGGCAAACCCAGTGTTTGAAATGGCACTGTTAAAGGTGTCCCGACATGGAAAGGGAAAACCACAAAATGACCTTTAAAGCTCAGAACGTGTCTGCCAAAAAAGCAAGGCCAACTGACAAACTAAAAAATCAAAAGCTTCACAAAAATATCTATTCTCCAGGGGCCTGAGATCTAGAACAATCTCCCACCATCCTTTGTACATAAGTAGGTCAGGAATAAAAATAGCATTTACTGAGATCTTACTCTGATTACTTTATCAATAGCCATGCTAAGAAGTTATCGTCATCCCCATTAGAGAGAAGAGAAAACTGAGGCATAGAATTTTATTTAGCTTGCCCAAGTCACAATGTTGGCAAGAGCCAAATCTCAGGTTCAAAGTCCCTGCTCTGCTTGCTAGAACCTAATAAAAACACAGAGGCCCATGGACCAAATCGTCCCACAGCCTGTTTCTGCAAATAGTTTTATTGGAACACAGCCATTCATTTATGTATGGTCCGTGGCCACTCTCCTGCTCCAACAGCAGAGTAAGTAGTTGCGACAGAGACTGTACAGCCCACAAAGGCAGAACTATTTACTCTCCAGCCCTTCAGAGAAAAATGCCATGCTCTAGTTTCTTGTGGGCACCTACCACACTACAACCCTCTGTGGGGGGAAGCACCTCCGCGCCCAGGCTCCCAGAGAAGCAGCATCCCAGACAGTCCTCACATACTGGTGGTGCCTCCTCCCTGAGGGACCTCCTCCCCGAGGGACATCGACCGTGGTGCACTCTCAATGTAAGAGCAGCCAGTCTAGGTGGTGGCCGGGCTTCAGACTTTGTCCAAAAGGCACAATGGTGACAACATTGAATCATAGATTCACTCCTTTTGAGAGTTTGAAGGAGGCAGGTGAGAGCAAGAAGCAAAAACAAGGCACAAGGAGGGGAGCAGAGATGGCGAGACCAGCTGAGCCGCACTGACAGTTGGAACACAGCGCTGGAGACAAGGTCAAGCTGCAGCCCAGGCCTAGTCTGGAGGCTTCTCTCAGCTTAGAGGCAGGGATTTCCCTCCTTCACCTTCATCCAAGAGCATCAGCAGTGTCCCTCCCCTCCAGGCCACCGGGACATCAGAAGACCCAGTCTGGTTTTCACTATTCCAGACAGGAAGAACCAAAAGATTAGCATAGTGATTCATCCTCTCCAAAAACAGTGCAAAACAAATCAAAGAACACAATCCATGGCTGACAAACACAGACACACTCTATTTTACAGTATCAAACTTATCTGAAGAAAGGTAGGACGACATGGTTTCTTCCGTACCACTAACAATAACAACAATAAATATTTCAGCCCTGGCTAATGTGGTTCAGTGGAGTGCCAGCCTGCAAACCAAAGGGTCACTGGTTCAATTCCCAGTCAGGGCACATGCGTGGGTTGCAGGCCAGGTCCCCAGTGGGGGCACATGTGAGAGGCAACACACATTGGTGTTTCTCTCCTTCTCTTTCTCCCTCCCCTCCCCTCTCTCTAAAACTAAACAAATATTTTTTAAAATCATAAATATTTCATTTGTTAGAATATATATGTAATTATTTATATTTTCTTCCATTATTATCATCACCATCATTGCATAAGGGTGTGTGTGTGTGTGTATGTTTTCCTCATTTGAAGCCACCAGGTAAGAAGTGAGGGTTTCTTTTTGTATCCCCCTTCTCTTGACAAAAAGACCCACTGCTGTAAGTTTTCAAGACCACCCAGCAGGAAATTGGAAGCTGTGTTTCTATCCTAATCCCCTAGTTAAAAAAAATTCATATTCAAGATCCTGCTCTATTAACTTAATCAGGTTTTTTTTAACAAGTTAAGTTTGATTTTGAAATCCCTTGGGTGATGAGACATGAATTTTTATCATTTTACTTCTATTTAAAAAAAGGAGACATGTGTTTCCTTCCCAAATCAATCCAACAGAAAGGAAATGATGGTCAACGCATAATAAAATCAGAGTTACCTTTTGACTTGGGAGAATTACTAGCATTTTGATCGTTTCCAAGTTCTTCAAATTCAAAACAATACCTTATCGAATCCAGGACCTCCCAGAATACTAGAGTTCTACAGATTGCTCTTTTTCAATGCTTTTAAAACTTAAATGGCATATACGTATACACCCTGCAGAGGTGTACAAACACACAACTGCTCGAGTCAGTGTGTCGGTGAAAGGCACAGGGCCCAACCCTGCACTTGTGAACTTCTCATGATATATCGCAAATACCATAAAACAGCATTGTAATGACAGAGAGCAACTGATCTTAAAAGGCCTATATCAAAATTAATACTCACAAAAATATAACAACCTGAACCAGAGAATTTAGGGATTAGAGCATTTTGAACATTATACTTCAAATTTATAAAGGCTGTGTATTAGTTAACATTCACAAAGGTTTTTAAAAATAGAATAGCTACATGCATGGTGAACTCATCATATGCATAATCTAGATATAAAAAGTAGGTTTTAAACTGCCTCCACCTCATGTTCAGGACTAAAGTCAATTCAGCTCCCCTACCATAATTAAAGTGCTGGTCCCGTGACCCACCTTCCCGTTAGCAGGTTTCGAATGCTGGGGAATACTGTGTCTGCAGGGGACAGGAGGGGTCTCCATCACTCACATGGCTCTGAGGCCAAGCCCTGGCTGGCGATGCTGTTTCTTTCCCATGGAAGGAATCAGCATGGAGCCCATGGAGAAGGAAACACTGGCAGATTTTGGTGAGATCAAGGTATATCTTGGGAGTGAAAACTGGATCCTCATAAAAATGTGTTTAAAGTATCACTTAGGCTGAAAAGGTACATATATAAGGAACCCATTCATGGATGGAGAAGCCAAACATCAGCCTGACAGGCCATGGCAGCACATGAAAACCAGCCTCTACGTGGCCATGATGAGAGGGGAAGACAGATCTTGAAACAGATGAATAAATCTGTACAACTATGAAATATCAACTAGGCACGCTGGCCATTAACAAAGTTGTAGGAGCATTTCAGGTATGTGGAGAAATTATCACTCCCGATGTCTGCCTTTGAATTTGAACTGGTTCCAGCCGAAGTGACCACTTCTAGTCAAAATAATGAGTATTTCTTTCTTGGTCTTCTTTCCCTAAACCTCTAAAAGATAGTAGAATTGAACGAGGGCAAGTCCTTTAGAAACATAAAAACAAACACAGGTAACCATTCTTTTTGAATTTCTAGATAAATTATAGAGAGTGAGAATCATATTTGAGAAGCAGTTTATATTTTCAAAGAACTTTTATAGATCTCTTTGTACCTTCAAAAAAATCTTCCTTAGGAAAAAGTAAATTCAAGTCTAAAACAATTTTATTCTCCCCATTTAAAAAAATCAGACCATTGAGATAATCTTCATTTTTCAGATTTCAACAGTTAATCTTCCTTATCACAGCCCCAAATCTACAGTATTTCTCCCCAACAGTGAGCTCCATTTTATGAACTCCTTATCTACCAAGACTCACCTCTGCAAACCTCTGCAAGTCCCTGCTTGCAAAGCCCTTAGAGGAGAAGCCAGCACAAACGCATCAGAGAATGTTGGGGAGCAAATGCCCCACCAGTTGCAAACAAGCAAGGGATGGAAAGTGGAGTTAATTTACAATATCATGTATATTTATGGATTGCAGATAAATGAGATCACATAGATACTCTCTTGAGAGTTCCATCTTCATTGTTGTAATTGAATGAGTAGAAGATAAACATGTTTGATTTTGTCTTCAATCATTGTAACATTGTATTTCCTTATCAAATAACTGAAATTCTCAGTTGTTAAGTTTTCCTACTCTGGTGATTTTCTGAAAGGCGATACTTAGGGCTATGGATGAAATGATACATTCATTTTTTTTTTAAAGTGCACTTATTTGCACTTTTATCATCTGATATATTACACAGTAATATATCATATTTAAATTTTATATCCCCTAATAGAAAATCACAGCGATTTTACCTTATTCACAAGTATGTGCTAACCCATAATAGGCACTCAACTAAGACTTATTAAATGACTGAGTAAATAAATTGGATTCCACATTGTATCGGAAAAAAAAAGTTTAGACCTCTTAAAATACTGACATGCCTTGCAGAATTTACTCCATGGGCAAACTTGAAGGGAAGTCCAATGGGAAGGCCTCCTGTACCATGGCAGTGCAATCAGGGTAGGCCCAATTCCATCCCTGGATTTCTCTGAATCAGCTACTCCCAGGGTTCGCATACTGCTCTGCTCAGCCAATGGCAATTCCGGGAGAGAGGCAATTGATAATAATTATGTTTTCTGCCTTCTCTTGGGTTATGAATTTATCATGATGTAAAAGTTGAGCTACTCTGATGCCATGTTAACAATGATAAACACCATAAAGACAAAAAGAAATGAAATTTAAGCATTTAGAGTCTGCAGGGGAGTTTATTAAACACATTAACTGAGCACAGGCAAAGCAGCGCACTTATGGAAAACAGGTAGCAACACTGCGGCTGGCTATTTTTGCCAGCCCCCTGGGAACAGATTTCAAATGCCCTCATTTCTGCAGGTACATTATCATGTGTTCTATTGTTATTCACAGCTGCAGGTTGATTAATTTGTATTCAGAAATTCTAAGCGACAAATGTACAAAGCATAGTAATATATGTATTTTTAATGGACTTGGTGAAAATGCCTAAGCCACGTTTCATGAGTAACTATTGCTCAACTAGTGAGCAAAATCCATAAAAGAGTTTATAAAGGCTATGAAAGAGTTCAGTTTGAAAGGAAAATTGCAAGAGGAAGCCTCCCTCTGCTACCCCATCTCTTAAAAAAAAAAAAAAAAAAAAGTACGAAGTAAAACCAAACAAAACATTTGGGTAATGTCAAGCTGCCAGAATCATCAATGCTGTCAGTTCACGTTCTTGTCTCCTTGCTCTCTGAGCATTTCCAATAAAATCCAGAAACACCAGTGATGACTCCCAGCAGCAGACTTGCGCACGATAGCCAGGGCTTAAATAAGGGATAATGATACCTGTTAAATCCACTACCTAAATGCGGTCACGGAGCGCCTTAAAAATACTGAACCAACTCTCTGCTTTCTGCTCTAAAATGATAAGGAGTGGCATGGATAATGGAAATGGGTGGAAAATATATATTATTGATTTGAGAACACATTCTGATCCGTCCCTTCCCCTCCATCAGACCCCTAGTCTATGCCCCTAGCTGATTAATTTTCCCAACCATGCTACTCCTGCTCAAAGTGAATTTACATTCCCTTTCACACTGACCTTGGAAGTAGATCTGAGACCATGCTTCTTAGCTGGAGAAAACAATGTTCCCATCTGAAAACGCTTGCAAATTACCCACAGCTCTGACAAAAGGTACTCAGCAGTTGAGTATTCTCATTGCAAAGTTTTATCAACTACCTAAGGTAACACGAAGACATAGTAAGAGTGGTATATCACCAGGTAAGCATACTCATCAATATTACTTAAACGCATTCACAGTTTACTTTTTCATGATTTCCCACACTTGAAATTCCTGATTACTTTCCCAGGCCTGCTGCCATGAACAAGACCGATCAAAGACTATACCGATCAAATGTTTGCATACATCATGTTCATGTTCATTCCCACCAGAGACAACATGGACACAGGAAACTCCTGGACCTGGCCTTTTGTAAGTTCATTATAGCATCTCAGGAATGACTGTATGTAGACCTTCCCACTATTCTTCATTCTGTAATTCAAATAATTTCCCAAACCCTCCCTAGAAGCTTACATTGGGGTGGATTGGAAGAGGCTAAACTGTAAACCAGGAAGGGGAAGAAACACTTGCAGATGGTGCTCTCAGGAATGGGGCAGGGTGGGGAATAAAGCACCAGCTACTAGAACTCGCTGAGAGAAGGTGGCCCTGATGGAGGCACCCCACCAAGGTTTCACTGACGGCTTCCGCAGGGTTGGGGCTTAAGTGAGCTATGGGCACCGAGACAGCCCGCTTCACCCAAAACATGGGGTATGGGCTGGGAATCTGAGACCTACAGACACTCCAGGGGCAGAAGTGACTGCTTCATCAGGCTAATTGTGCCAAGTCCTGTGAAAACACAGGAGGTCACAGAGGGCCCGTGCTATTATCTAAAAAAGTTATTACAGAACAAACTATATTTCTAAAGAACCAAATATAGGTTAAATCATAAAATGGTAATGATAAAAGTTAAGGCCCCTACTTGAATTAAAAAGAGAAACAATTTGATCACAAATCAGGAATTTGATCAAGAATCGGGAATTTGAAGTTCCAGTCCTGGTCCTTCTCTCGTTCCTTCAAAAAATATGTATGGAGTTTTGCTGTGTAGTGGAGCTTAGATTCTCAATTTCACTTTTGCAATGGAGAATTCATATCTGCCTTTCTGGTATATTAAACTCAGCCGACAGGAGTGATTAAGCAGACACACAATCATATGCTGGAAGGACCCCACAGACAGTGCTATGCAAACGGGACATACTGGTGTTATTTCATTGAGTCAAATGACAAGCTTCTTAGCACAAACCAGCCCTGGCAAAATGCAGGACAACAAATGAATTAAGGTACCGAGTAGATGTCAGGTGACCAATGAGACGCCTATTAGATTTGACTTTCTATATAAGCATACCACAAAGGACTCAAAACACACACATACTCACAACAAAAAGTCACCAGGCCCCCCACCCTCCCTGCAAGGTTGAGCATTTTCCACAACTCCAGAAGGGAGAACAGAAATGAATGATCAGCCAGCTGACACTGAAACCATGAAAGATGAAACCTCGATATTATATTTGTCAATTGACAACATTCGTCAAAAAGCTCAAATTTTAAAAGGCCTAAATTGTGCATTTTTAAGTCACCGGAAATCCTGTTTCATCTAAGAGAATGCGAGTCCCATCCATTCAGCAATGTCTGCTTGGGGGGAGACTGATCATGCACCTGGGGTCTTCTCCCCATTGGGGCCTGCTTTCCCATGCAGCGAAGACAAGGTTTCGGGGGTCGACACCTTGGCCTTTGTGATGACCTCCTTGTGTCCTATTATCTGCCCTTGCTCTTTATACAAAGGCTGGAAAAGATGGGCCTCTGGAGAGGGGGAAAACATCAAGGTACTGGTAATGATGTGCCCCAGTGCCCTAGAATGGGATTCCTTCCTAGCCCACTCGCCCCATGGCCCCAGGCAGAGGCTACTGGATAACCATAACTCTATTGACCACAGAGATGTTCCACAGGCCATGTTGGTATGGTGTCCTGGTGACATCTTGTGGTGAAATAGAATAGAAATAAGCCTAAAATTCTACCCATGGCCACGTTTGGGCTAACTAGAACCTGATTGCACCTTTGTTTTCCTACCTGAATAACTTCTCACTAGATCCCTCTTTCTCTGAAGAATAGCCCATCAATGAGAGGCAATACTGAGGTCCAATGAACACAGACTTAACCGCAAACCTAGCCAAAACTTTCCCAGAGGTATTTATACACAAGAAAGCAGCAACTAGCATTAGATGAACAATATATATTTCTGAAAAGATAAAAAGATTCTATCTTCCATTGATCACCATCTATTGTAAGGGACTAATCAATGAGAAGGTAGCAGGAAGGAACTACAGCATATGGGTGAAGATGGCCAGGTAACATGTATCTAGCTCTCAAGACTTCTTAAATAAAGCCTGGGTTAAAATGATGACAATTCCCTTAAATTTGTGTAAAAAATTGTTCTTACTCAGTTACAAACTGTATAATCCTAAAGTACACAGTTCACAAAAGGTAAATTCAGGGTGTTTGGCTGAGGTTAAAAATGAACAATGGACAAGAAAAAGATTCCACAAATAAAATGATTCTACAATAATATTAAGAGTCTGCTTGACTATAACTACAAATATAGATGAAAAGATTACATAGCACTGAGGATGCTAACAAAAAGTTAAACTATTTGCCTTTAGAACAAAAATAGTATAAGTACATGCTAATATAAATATCTCTTTGTGTCCAAAGTCATTTCTTTTTATTAAACATTTAGCAGGCAAGGGGTGCATAAAATGAAAGTGATGTGAATCTGTCTACATGAAGTCCTTCTGTCCAGGGACAGCTCTTAACAGACAGGTCGGGTCAGTGGAAACGCATTTCCTGTGGATGACACACTGAAACTGTACCTTTGATGAGTGTAGTCCCATCAGTCGGAACCACAGCACAGCTCTGTTTCACCTTCGTTACCTATTCAGTGTGACAATACAGGAGGCCAGATGCACACGATCGTTAGCTGTTATCATCTACAAGAGTAGCAGCTCAGCACTGAGGCCTGAGCTATACCGGAAGACATCACAGGATAGGGAGGGAGGGAGGGAGGGCAGTTTGTTTCTAGTATTTTCCAGGCAGCACCAAGAAAATAACTGTTACGATTTTCCTGGCAGAATATGCATCCCTGAGAATGCCGAGATTTTAGACATAAGATCTGGAGATTCACAGTGCTGGTAAGAACCCTTCCCTTATAAGGCTAGAAAGTGTCAGGCTTGGTGCCATTTCCAAAGTGAATTAAACCTAACCGCCAACCCCAGGGCGTGGAATTAGAGCACATTACCCCAGGGGACTCATCTCTGAATGCTTAAGAGTATAAATCTCTGACCATTCACTCCACTAACCTCTTAACAAGATACCCAGATGTTGTTGAAGAACAGATAATTGAGCAGTTTATGCTATCCTTCTCAAAGTGAGCCAAATGCCATGTTTTTGTCCTGTTTCGTTTTACTTTATTTTGTTGTTACTATTATTTTAGATGCAGAATTAGCAGTGAATACAGTGGCAGCACTAAAATGGTTTTTCACAATCTCAAGTGGGAAAAATACAATATTTAAATATATGTGGAAGTGAGTAAAATTATAAAAATGGAGAATAGAATATAATTCAAAAAGATGCACTGTTTGGAAACTAAGAAAAAAAATTTAATATATTTTATTATGTTATTACAATTGTCCAATTTCTCCCCTTCATTTCCCTCCACCCTGCACACCCCCTCCCACCCACATTCCCCCCTTTAGTTCATGTCCATGTGTCATAAGTTCTTTAGCTTCTACTTTTCCCACACTATTCTTGCCCTCCCCCTGTCTAATTTCTACACACCATCTATGCTATTTATTCTCTGTACCTTTTCTCCCTCTCTCCTCCTCCCACTCCCCTGTTGCTAACCCTCCATGTGATCTCCATTTCTGTGGTTCTCTTCCTGTTCTATTTGTTTGCTTAGTTTGCTTTTGTTTTAGATGTGGTTGTTAATAACTCTGAGCTTGCTGTCTTTTTACTGTTCATATTTTTTATCTTCTTTTTCTTAGATAAGTCCCTTTAGCATTTCATATAATAAGGGCTTGGTGATGATGAACTCCTTGAACTTGACCTTATCTGAGAAGCGCTTTATCTTCCCTTCCATTCTAAATGAAAGTTTTGCTGGATAGAGCAATCTTAAATGTAGGTCCTTGCCTTTCATGACTTGGAATACTTCTTTCCATCCCCTTCTTGCCTGGAAGGTCTCTTTTGAGAAATCAGCTGACAGTCTGATGGGAACTCTCTTGTAAGTGACTGTCCCCTTATCTCTAGCTGCTTCTAGAATTCTCTCCTTCATTTTAATCTTGGGTAATGTAATTATGATGTGCCTTGGTGTGTTCCACCTTGGGTCCACTTCTTTGGGACTCTCTGAGCTTCCTGGACTTCCTGGAAGTCTATTTCCTTGGCCAGATTGGGGAAGTTCTCCTTCATTATTTGTTCAAATAACTTTTCCACTTGTTGCTCTTCTTCCCCTTCTGGTACCCCTATAATTCAGATGTTGAGACGTTTCAAGATATCCTGGAGGTTCCTAAGCCTTCTCTCATTTTTTTGAATCCTTGTTTCTTCATTCTTTTCTGTTTGCTTGTTTCTTTCTTCCTTCTGGTCCACTCCATTGATTAGAGTCCCAGTTTTCCTCCCATCACTATTGGTTCCCTGTGCGTTTTCCTTCATTTCACTTAGCGTAGCCTTCATTTTTTCATCTAATTTGTGACCAAAATCAACCAATTCTGTGAGCATCCTGATCACCGGTGCTTTGAACTGTGCATCTGATAGGTTGGCTATCTCTTGGTAGCTTAAAAGTATTGGCTCTGGTGGTTTGATATGTTCTTTTGTTTGAACCATTTTTTTTTCTTTCTTTCTTTATTTTTTTTTAGTTCAGTTGAGCTTGTTACATATGGGGGCGGAGGCTTAGGTGTTCACCAGGGTGGGGCAACTCAGTCACAGAGTTATGATGCTGTATGTGGGGGCGGGGGTCAGAGAGGGAACAATGGTGCCTGCCTGGCTCTCTCTTGGATTTCAGTCCCCTCTGTGAGGCTGGGAGTCTCTCCCAGCATCTCAACCCCAACAAGTGTTTTCAATCGGTGCTTTTAGGCTTTATTTCCCAGCTCTGGGGCCCTGGGTTGTGCAGTCTGTCTCGCTGCCCATATTCACCTGGTTTATCTGCACACAAATGTGTGACTGCAGTCAGCCACCTTGTGAGCCTCGCTGGGTCTGCTCATTGCCTCCCTATGCCTAGGGTGTGCCAACCGCTGCCTGCGCATCCCGGGACCACTATCCCCTGTTTTTTCCTGCTGTGATCCCTCTCCCAGGCCACTGACTCTGCCCCTCTTACCAGTCTGGGTGAATCGTTGTCTGACTTCCATACAATTCAATTTCCTATCTGTTCTGACTGTTTTTTGTTTTTAAATTTTTGTTGTCCTTAATTTTGGTTGTGAGAGGAGGCACAGTGTGTCCACCTACACCTCCATCTTGACCGGAAGTAGAAAAAAAATTTAAATAGGATGTTAGGGTTTTGACTTGTTAATCTAATATTTTATGAATTGAGATGGAATAATTGCACTGAAGTGTAGTTTTCTTCATCAGACCAGGTACATTTAGTGGGGAAGGAATAAATTATTCCAATAACTGATACTGGGGAAAAGAAACTAGATTCTTATTCAACTCCTCATGGCAAAACAAAAAACAAAAAACAAAAATAAACAATGAATATAATGATTTCAAGGCCAAATGCAGGAGGGTCTGACTAATACAATATGTAAGTGAACCTGATGTTAATGTTACAGTGAAGAAGGACTTTTAAAGTATAACAGCTAAAAGCAGAGACCTTAGAGGACAGGCTGATTTGTTTGGCTACATTAAAATCAAATATAAAATTTTTAAAAGGCAAAGATCCAAAGAAAATACCTGTGATATACACAGGAAAGGGTTAATACCCCTACCTGAATACATCCTAAAGACACGGTGACAGAAATCAGTCAAAGGACACAACAAATAGACCATTTTCAAAAGAAGATATTGTGGATAAGTACCTAAAAAAATATTTAGCTCCACTAATAATCAAGGAAAGACACAGTAAAATTAGATTCAACTTGGCTTAGAAAATGATACTTTTCCTTGCTGAAAATACAGGCAAGTAGCCTCTCAATCTTTCAAGAGGGCAATTTAGCAGTTTATCTCAAAGCCTGCTCTTACCCTTGGAACCAGCACTTCCAGGCGCACTCGGTAATCACTCACTGATGTGCGCCACGAAGACACTCATTGCAATTCCGTTTACAATAGGGAAAAACTGTAAATAACCTGTATTCCAACAACAAGGGATTGGTCAAATAAATTACAGCTCACTCATATATTAGGGCATTGGGCAGCTATTAAAAACGATCCTGCTGAAAGATTTAATAGCACAGAAATACTGTTAGGAGGAAAAGGGCAGTTTCCAGGACAATTCTATTTTCTTTTTTTGACCTGCCTATATTTTAAAATGTTTTACAAGCATATATGTTGGTGATATCAGAAACAATATATGTGAAATAATCACAAAAAAAAATTCGTGTCACTTAACAGAGAAGGAAAAATAATGTAGATGCTGCATCTGGTCCCTTCCTCTCCAATGGCAAATCATGGGATTTTGGCAGTCACTTAATTTATGCCTCAGTTTCTTCATCTGTAAAACAGGAACAATAACACCTTCTATACCTTAGACATACAGAGAAGGCTAATAACACGATTATATGAATACATTCTCTCTAGACATTCAGAAGACTATTTTTGTTGCATTGCTGCTGTTTGGAAACTCTGTTGTCATAATAGCCATATGAAAGCAATTTCTCAGCTCCATTCACAAATGTGTCCACTGAGTTGGGCTCCAGTGCCTTTTCCCCAAAATCTCTGCAACCATCTCCGTCCAGAAGCCTCGCCCAGGAACTTCAGCATCCCTCACACTGGCCACATCAGTCTCTGGAGGACCAGCCAAGGTTGAAAAGTGCAAAAGGGTATGTTCCATACAAGAACAGGGCTTCTCAGCCCTGGCATGGTTGACTTTTGGGGATGGACAATTACTGTGGGGCCTGTCCTGTGTGCCAAAGTACGTGCTAGTGGCTGGCCTGACTCACCAGATGCCAATAGCTCCCCATTCCCCACTAAGATGTGACAACCAATGTGTCTCCAGACATTGCCAAATGTCCTGGGGAAGATGGGGAGGTGAAGGATGGGGAGGCACAAGAGTCCCTGGTCCAGAACCACTGTACACAGGAAGAAAGGCCCTATTTCCTTGTTACTACGGGGCATGGCCACTAAGCAGCAGCTGATCGATCAAATAAGTGATCGTCTCAAGCACACTTCCTTGGCAGGAGAGCCCATGCCAGAGCCTCAGAGGCACCTCAGGAGGCTGTGCGGGAGATGGTAGCCACTTCATTTCTCCCCTCCTCCCTCCAACCCTCTTCTCAGCCTTCAGCAAAAGCAAGGGGCTAGCCCCCTGAACCTGCCGCCTCTCTGCGTCTCCTCTGAGAGCGCGTTCTGAAAGCGCTACACAGGCAGTGTGAAGATCTTTTGTGAGATTACTTATCTCGAGCGTGTGTCACTTTTTCAGCACCATAAAACTGAAATACTTGAAATAGATGTCACTACATTTGTCACGAACTGACATGGCCAATTAATATTACAAATTCACCGTGGAGAAACGCTTCCAGCTCCCAAGGTATAAACTGCTGAACATCACAATTTCATCTTGTAACAATGGGCCAACTCACCAGGGCTATAAATACGACGGGGTACAGCCTGATTAAACGGTAGACAGTGCTTTCCAGGGTTGACACGTGCACTGTGCCCAAAGTTAACAGGTACCAACAGTATTCTCGCCTGCAAAATATTTTTTTTCCATATTTCTTTGGGAAAAAGTTGACTGCTGCAAATGATGTGATTTTTTTTCTCCTTACAGCTAGCAATTGGCACACTCATTATATGGCATGAAAGATTCTGGACACAGGTTATCCCAAGTTATATTGCCATTTAGCCGTGTAGGCTTTTCTCTTTCTTGCTTGCTTTCTCTTATTTATTATTATTATTAAGTGGTGTCATAGCCAAACTCTCGCTCCTAATGAGGCACAGCTGGGCCCTTGGCCCTGGAGAAATACATGCTAGAAGTGAACTGGAAAACAACACTTGGCTTCCCTTTAAGGTCCCAGGAGCCAGCTCTGCCCTGCTCTGCCCCCTGGGAGTCCGCCAGCTTCGCTTCCGGTGGCCATTTCAGCAATCCAGCAGGAAAAAGAGGCCTGCTGTTGCTCCAAGTCACACAATGATTTTGGTGGCTTTCAAACATTCTCCATCCACCGCTGAGGAGGGAGAGCATTTGCAGTGAACTTCACAGGCTGTTTTTGGAGCTGAAAGGCCTTGACTTTCCTTTCTTGGCCAAAGTTCCAAGTTCTGGTCCTGTGGCTTAGTTCTTACTCTCGTTGGTTAGCATGATAGAGAGAGCATTCAGCAAAGAGATTATGTATTAAGGAAAGAGAATTAGTGGCCAATAAATTACCCAAACTGAATAAACAGAGTCAGGTTTGGAAATAAGGTTCTGGAGGAAGGTGAGACCCATATGCATGAGTATATGAAATCGGAGAGAGATGTGTCAAAAACAAATTGCAAATCCTCCAAATACAGGATTGCCCATGAATGGATGGTACTAACCACACACCAGTCAAACTCAATGTCTGTATTATGTCTAGCATTTCATCAAACAGAGTTAGCTCTTGGGTCATTAATTAGTAACCTTGGTTCTAGGTACCAGAGTATGAGAAAGGTCTGTAGAGTACATTGGGCCCACCTCACTGTTGTGATTCATTTTCTTACCTACTTCCTTTTCTTCCTTTTCTTTGCTAAAAGTGCCCTCTGAAGAAAAATGAAAGCTTTCTTTTAAAAAGAAAACATGCAAGTCTCTGCTCACAGAGTTCAACAAATGAGGGACGGCTTTCCTCAAAGTACACTTAATTAAAGTAATTTGCTAACTTCTTTACATCTAATACAAAAAAAAAGCTATAAGAAGTGTTATGCATTTATAGTATATTTTGTCCTTATTCTCTCAATAACGGAATCTTTCTGTTTTATGAAAGCTGCACCACTCCATACAAAGAACAGTTTATTCTAAGACAAACAGAAATTATAGAAAATATAAAAATCCCACTAAACCCTTTAATCTCTAACTTTCTAAGCAAGTGAATTAATACAGAGGACATTCGAGATTTATTTTCTTTAAGCTCTAACAGTAAAGAGTGTTTCAAAGTCATTCTCAAAGCTCTGGAGATTTTTTAAAATCCAAATGAACTAAGCTTAACTCTGTGGTGTGATATATAATAAACCTACTCCAGGATTCACCTGCTTAAAGATATACAGTACATTTGGATAAGAGAAAAAGAAATTAGAGAATCTAAAGATATAGGGATCTAATAGGTAAAATTTTTGAATAAAGGTTTCTTGTTTCAAGTAATAAACCCAAGCTTCTCAGTGGATTTTTTAATCTGGATTTTAGAATAAGCCCAAAAAGAAATTACTGGAGCAAATAGCAGGTGAGGAGAAAAATTATAAGCACGGTTTCCTATAAGAACAATGTCTCTCCCCTATAACTGTGGGTGCTTCATCAGAATGGCCATTGGGGTCCTTGTAGTCTTCTTGGTCCCCATCATACCACCACCCATAAATTGGTTTTCTTACAAAAAAAAAAAAATCATGTATATGGTTTTCTTCACCCCAAATTTCTTGTCCTATATAAGAAAACATTAAGCATATTTCAAATAAAAAATTACAATTATTAATAGCCATATCAAAGATTAAATACCCAAGCTAAAACAGCTGAATTGAAAAAAAAAAAAAAGATTGTAAAATGAAACAGAAAGCTTTCATTTTCTAGTTATGATCTGAGGGTACCACTGGAGACTGGCGGAAAAGAACAGTTAGAAGGCCTTTTGGGATGTTTCAGTAATATGATTATGACCAAAAGGCGTGTTTGTTAGGTATTTGTTGTTCACTTTAGTAATTACTCAAGCTGAATAAACAAAGTCAGATTTGAAACTAAGGCTTTGGTGTAACGGGAGAACTGTATGAATGAGGACATGAAATCAAAAAGAAACAAGTTCATGTTATCACTTTGCTTAAATGGAAGCATCCATGACATGACTGGCCTTTGTACCACATAAAAGTCATTGATATCACTCACGAGGCCCCAAACACACAACTCCCAATTGAAGAAAACAGCAAACAAATTCCAAACACATTGTGGACAACACTGGATAAAGATTTTGAGTGAGTGTTCTGAACAAGCAAATATTAGCAATCACCAGACACTACCTTATACCATAGAAAAGTAACCCATTTTAAATTCAATTTGAATTCATCAAAATACACTTTAGAGAAAATCATACTGATGATGATTCAAGAAATACTTTTAACAAAAATATTACAGGTTTTTGAGACAGAGTTCGCGTGCCAATCAATTAATTCATGCAAACAGTTCAATGGTTTTTGTATATTCCTAGATATGTACAACCATCACCATTGTCAACAGGTCAGGACAGGGGAGGGAAAAGAAGGGGAGGGGAAGGGAGGGGAGGGAGAAAAAGAGTAGAAAGAGACACACAGCCTCTTGGAGGCACACAGTTTGCAGCATGTTCTCGCGGTATTTGCTGTTGCCCAAATTCTCACTATTTCCCATGGTAATAGAGCGCTGGCTGCCTGATTGCCAAATAAACTCTCTTCCCAAATAAAGTAAGAGAGAAAGCAAAAGAAAACTGTTCATTCGCAAAACTGAGATGCACCGAGTTAAAAAATTAAGTTGTACAGATCAGAAATGTAATCATAGGAGACAAGCTCTGAGAGTTTTTCAATCACTGTGGGGCTGCATCAATTTAAAGTCATGTTACATTAAAGAGAAAAATGTCTAGGAGAGTCTCCCTGCGTCACTTTAGATTACATTTGTTGTTGTTATCAGGCTGTGCATTTTGTCGGCTTTATTTTACATTTTAAAGATATAGCTTAATGCCTATAAATAAGAAAAATATAACCTATGACTTGATCTTGGTTACCCAGAGATTAGTAGACAGCCCAAACGAACATAAAGAGGAAAACAATTAATGTTCATCTAGATTCATATTAACATATTAACTAACTTCCTTGGAGGAAACTAATATAAGTCAACTTCAAACCCAGTGTTGTTGTTGTTGTTTTAAACTCTACTCCACTTAATTTAAGACTTACACAAAAATCAATTTATGGTCTATCTGCCTTCACTGAGTCTACCATGTAGGAGGGAATTGGACAATTCCATCCAGTCTGTCTCAATGTCTTGTCAAGTGCAACTTCCTCATCTCACCAAGATCTTGTTAAATTGCATGTGAGTTCAGACCTGGACTCTGAGGACTACCAAACATCAAGTTGCATAAAAGTGACACTTCACCAATTTAAGTGATAAGTTTTCAAATTGTGAAGCATCTAATTGCAATGATAAATTCACCTTGTTTTCCTCAATGGCCAGACATCTGTATCTTTAACAAACAAAAGTGGCAGTTTAAAAACAATTAGACTCAAAAACTCTAATGAATAAAAATCACTGTCTCCATAGATTGCACATAAAGGCGAATGCACAAAGCTTGGTACACCCAGGCTCAGGGCGTTCTGGGCCAGGAAGCAGTGCCCTCCAGGGTGGAGACCGCACCGGGCATCAAAATTCCAGAGGAAATATCAAAACCTCGTGGTCATCAATCTAGCCACTTCGTTATTACATTTTTTTCCTTAGAGAAAGCAGAGTGGTGCCCTTCATTTCAGCTAACAGTGGAATTCAATAAAAGATTGTTTGCTACTTCTTCCGGTCCAATCGTGATGTTCAACAGCAAACAGCCTCTTAACGACAAGGACATAAAGAAAAGCAAAGGCAGGAGTAGACAGGGGCCGTAAAAAGTAGAGGGGGTTGCGAAGGGTGGGCCTCCGCTTCCCATGGAAGAGGTGGCTACTGCTGAAATACAAGAAACTGGATATGAGTTTCTCAACTGGCTGAGTTGCCAAGGGCATGAAGTCTGAAAGGATCCTTGAGGGTCATTGGACTGCACTCCATTTCCAGCTTAAATGCTGACTTCGGAACCTGACCTCTGCAGAAGATGAGTCTCCACGGTCTCCCCAGCAAACAGAATTATTTATCCCTGTACCCCTATATATTAAACACCTTCTTCCGGAAGGTGTAATAACTGTTTGCTGAGTGAACGAACGGGTCTTACATTTAATGTTCCAGGCATGTGCACAACACTTAGCGGGACACCTGGCCCATAATAACTTCCAGTAAGAGATTTCTCTTCTGAGCCTCTGTTAAGCTTCTTGGTCTCTATTAAAGTTGGGAGCTCAAAAACTGGCAGGATAGCCTGGTAAGGCTCTGATCTCTTCACAAGGATCCTGGTCAACACAGCAGGGCTTTAAAAACAGCAGTGTCGTATGTTTGGCAGTGCCCTGGCCTATGCAATTATTTGGGGCCCTTTATTTGTTTTGTACTGTTCCAACAAAGGCTATTGCCTCCTTGCCTTGTATCTCTTCCTTGTATCTAGTCCTCCTCACCCCCACCATGACTATACCTGTATAAACACTGTTTCTACCAGCCAAAGATGGTATCCTCACTCTGGGTACCATCTAGCCACTCCATACATCCTGAGAAGCAGAGAGAGAAACGAGGATGAAGCAGGAAGGAAGGGCTGGATATTTATTACAGTGTGTGCAGGGCAATGTGCCAGCATCCTACAGTAGACCAAGTAACCTCCTGAAGATGTTCGAGTTCTAATCCCTGGACACTATGGCAAAGGGGAATTTGAGTTGCAGATGAAATTATGGTTGACAAAAGATGAAATTAAGGACTGCTCATTAGCAGAGCTTAAAATAAGGAGATTACTTAGATTATCCAGGGGGGCCCATGTAATGACAAGCATCCTTAAAAAATAGAAGAGGGAGGCAGAAGAGAAAGAGGGAGATGTGACTACAAAAGAAAGTCACAGACAGATGCAATGTTGCTGGCCTTGAGGATGGGTCCACAGCCTAGGAATGTGGCGGCCATAGAGACAGGAAGAGGGCTTTCCCCAAAGCCTCCAGAGAGGAAGGCAGCCCTGCAGACACCTCAATTTTAGTCCCATGTGACCTGTGTGACTTCTGTCCTACAGAACCATAAGGTAATAAAGGTGTACTTGTCACAGTGCCAAGAGAAAACTAGTACAGATGGATGCAATGGGCATAGCACCTCAGTCAACTCACTGGCTTTGTGACTGGCAAGTGCCGAGCAAAGTATTGATCTGCTTTCAAATAATTAAGCCAGACTTTGGGGGTTACAAAGACAAAAAGAGTTATTACTTTTATCATTATTACTTTTATCATTGTTTTTATTATGATTTTTGCTTTTCAGCTGTTCACATTTAACCAATCCGAATAAAAAATGTACTGAGATCAGAGGGCACACACAAGCCACCTGCTGAGAGGGGCAGCAGGCCTCCTGGACAGGGCACTGACCAGCTACGTGTCCCGTGTCTGCTAGGCGTCTTCCTAGCTGCCCCATCCCGTGCCCCATCTCGTGCCAGCTCACTTCCCTTGCAGGCCCAGTTTGCTTGTCTGTAACATGGAAATAACAACAGTCCCAACATGTCAAGGATTGTCACGAGGATTGAAAAAGACAAGACGCTACGTACACAGTGCTGAACTCAGCACCTGACACACAGCAAGGGCTTGATCCGAGGAAGAAACGGATCCATGGCACTTCGTGATTTGCCAAAAAACACAGAGTTACGTAGCAAAGACAAACATGATGCAGTCCTTCCCCCGCTAACACTCTTTCCCCCACAATACCCTGCACACTACCAAACCCTTCCATGATTGAAACTGGTGGATTTCAGTCCATATTGACTGAAACATCAGGGACCAGCCTCTTAATTTAACCCCACTCTCATAAATGTCTGTATTAAACTATTTGAATATGATTAAATACAATACATCATCATACCAATGGAACTGAAATATACTGAGCCCGGGTTCAGTACAGTCCAAATGTTTACACAGAGGACATTTACTGGGTAATCTTTACTCACTGACTGTAGGTATTCAACTTATTTTCACAAAGACAGGCAGCTCATTAACAAACAAAGACATAAAGTCAAACTATGAAACCAAATCAACAGAGGGCCTGACTGGGTAGAGCACAGCCAGGCATGAAGGTCACAAAGAAACGAAGAGCTGTCTTCGCTCTCAGCAGGCTTAGCCACTGCCCCAGGGACTTTGGACAGGGATATTAGCAAAGTGCTAAGCAGTACAGTCAAAGGGCCCAATTGGTGCGGGACAACCGTTATTCAGAGGAAGGTACAGTCCCAAGGGGTGGAGGTCTGGCAAGTGGCTTCAGGGGACGGGGACGTCAGACTTGAACAGAGGGCTGATGATGACAGGGCTCACAATGATTGATTGCCAGACACCGTGCTGGGTGGCTTACAATGGTTACCATCTCACCCCCACAAAACTCTAAGAGATAGAAGCAACAATGCTGAACCACATTTTACAGGTTAAAAAAGAAGCTCAGAGAGGTTTAGTGTTGGCCAAAGCTCGCACAGGTAGGAACTGGCAGGGCTTGGACTTGAACCCCTCAGTCTGACCTTGAAAACACTCAGATACCCCTGGCACCAGGAAGAGCCACAACTTTGAGGGACAAGCCTACAGCGTACACAGGGATCCTGAGACCCAGAGGTATGGGAAGTCATGCTGAAGTGTGGGAGCTGACACAGCACCAGCAACGAGCCCAGCTGTACAGCCACAGCCACGGGCAGCAGTGATGGGGGTAAATCTGCTCAGCAAGGTACCTCTGCCCCAGTGGCTGAGGGGTGCACCCCGCAACACAGGCTGGACCTCGTTCTGGAGCTCAGGAGAGCTGAGGCAGCCGCACCGGGGAGGACTGCTACCGAGAGTGACAGGCCGATCAGCCTCTGCTCTGCAGCAGGCTGCCCGTCCCCTCGCTCTCGGACAGGCCTCAGACAGCCTCCTGAAACTGCCCTGGGGGCCCCAGAGGCCCTGAGGTCTCCACTGCTTGTCACTCAGGCACCGAATACACTTAGTCTAATTGGATATTATTCCTTCTTTATGAAGCCAAGCAGGTTGTTACCTAGTTCCCTGGGTAAGACATTTGCAGCTTCATTCTGCAATTACATCTCCCTGGTATTTGTCATGGCACAGAAGTGAAATCTGTGTGTCACTGATCCCTAATGTCATCTTTTCCTTGGTTTAAAACATAGGTGCTATGCCAGGTCTTTTTTAATCTGTAAGCGCTTTTCTGTCCTCAAAAAAAAAAAAAAAAGAAAGAAAGAAAGAAAGAAAGAAAGAAAGAAAAAGAAAAGAAATCCTGAGATATCTGACCAATTATTTTCTAACCCACATTAAAAATAAATGCCATTTCCATTGCCACTGTGGCAGTTACACTGCTCACAATTGTCCTGGCTCTTCATTCTTGGGGGCACAAAGTAGGATTGCACTTCCCTGTCCTGTCAAAGGTAGGCATGGCTGTGGACTTCTAGGTGGGAGCTTTAAAAGCCAGGCACTGACCTGCCATGTACCCTTCCCTCCACTGCAAAAATAACAGAGGCATGTGTCAGAAATGGTGGTGAGGTCATCCTGGAACCCGAGTGACTTTAATGTGTAGTCCTCTGCCACCCTTTTCACCCTCTTTGGCCAGGTATCAGAAGCAAAAAAATAAGCTCATTGGGTTAAATCACTGAGATCTGGGGGCATTTGTCACTGCAGCACAACCTAATCTATCCTGACTGGTGAAAGCCATTTTAACCAGTTCAAGCCCCACCTTCGTGTTCCACCTCCTTGTCACAAAGTCAGCTCTATGTTTGCCTCCCAACATTATGGGACTGCTCATGAGTTATCAAGGGTGGGCCAGGATGGCCTCCCAGGCTGTGATGTCTCTCCTAAGTCCTGCATCACACCTTCTTTCTTGGACCTAATTCAGATTCATAAAACAAGAAAACAGACCTGGCTTTTCTCACCAACTCATCTTGAAAGGGTTACAGATGGGCTGTACCACATCTCAATGACAGAATGCAAATCCAGCCAATTGGCCTAGTGTACCCAGGGACTTCTAGAATCTGATACAAGTCACACATGTAGTAAAGAAGGGGTCATTTCCTTCACTCCCCTGGCACAGCACTGTGACTCCTAGGGCCTTGGTCCTTTTGGAAAGTCTTAGTGAGCATTTTCTCTGAGGTTACATCTTTTCCAACCTACCTAGATTTACCAACCTCTGCCCTCAGAGAAAAATCAATCTATTCCTTTTCCACCTACTGGGCCTTCCTTCTCTTCCTTTTTTTTTAAGGGCACTAATCATATCATCAGGGCCCCACCCTCATGACCTCATCTAACCCTAATAAACTCCCTAAAAGCCCCATCTCCAAACACCACCACATTGGGGGTTAAGGCTTCAACGTATAAATTTGGAGGTAGAGGGTGGATACAAGGATTCATCCCAAAACAGCAGTTAACAGAACTAGCGAATTAAGTCTCCACACATTTTTCTCAGGTGTGACTCTCGGTGCTCCGCAACATAGGTCTGACTGTGCACCAGCAGCTGTGATGGTGGCTGGGACTGTTGACAGCCACGGGTGCTTTCCAGATGCCAGGCAGTTTATTAAGGAGTTCACATGCGTGATTTCCTACCTGTGTGGCTGTCTCCAGCTCTCCAAACATGGCTTTCTGTTCGAATATCACTTTACCAATAAAGCCTTCCCCAACAACCCTGACAAAAGCAGTGTTCAGCACACAGTAGGCCCACTGTACATAACAGATAAAGAAGTGAATGAATGAATGAATGAATTAAAAAGCCCTTCAAAGCCATGTCTATGGACTTCTTGTGATGGGTCAGTCCCATGCAACAGCCACGAGAAGGCTCCACTGGTTCCATCATTACCTTTCCAAGAAGCAACGTCACCCCTCAGAACCCCAGCAAATCACAACACCCAAACTGAGCCCATGATCAGCCACCCCTCCCACTGTGCCAGGCCAGGGCTGGGATTAGAACTCAAAATAAATTCCTTTCAGCCCTCTAGCCTCTCAGTAGGAATATCTGAAGTATCTTTAATCAAACTTTAGAGGCTCAAATTGCCCACAATTCTAGAAATGCCTCCAGTTACTATGGATTTATCAGTGAAGAGAATGAAATAAAGAAAATTTGTTTCATAGTTAAAGCCAAGGCCACTTTATCCCAGATGTACTTAAATCACTTAGCTCTTAACAGAATCTTTAACTATAAATATACTAAATTTGGTAGTAGGATAGATTAACTACAAAAGGAAATTAACACTGCCTTAGAGAATGGAGATAACATATTAAACCACTGATAGGCTACTGTTGAGAATTATAACTGGGTAGACCTAGCACTTTTAAATGAGTATTAGAGATGATGAACTACTACTTGGCCACCCTCTGAAATACAATTGAATTTACATTGATTAAGGAAGAGGGGAGAAATCTAATATTATATGAGGTCTTACATTAAAAACTTTAAACAAGCCCCAAAATGACTCCTTAGGAAATAGGTCTGAGTGACTAAACGCTGTGTCATTAGTCCTCCGGCAAGAAACTGCAGCATTCGGTTCCATTATGAGCGGGTGCAGGCGGGATTTCATCTCTGAGCAGATGAACGCTTGCCTTCCAAAGAGACCGGCAGTAACAAACAAAGTTTGCCAGGCTTTGTCATTAGCTCTGTTTGCATTCTCCAAAGCAAACTGACAGTCTCATGATGCAGTACATTGAAAATCCTCAGCGGTATCGACTGCCTGAAGCTGATGCTTCCCCGTTAAATACAGCACAGCTCAATTAACAGCTCTTCAATATACAATTTAATTTTTCTTTCATCTTGATCCACAGCCTGGCTCAAAATGAGGAATGCTAGAATAGATGTACTTTGAATATTGAAGCAAGTCTTTATAAATAAACCTATCACACTTGTAATGATTTCTGTCATAACACGACAAAATAGATGAAGCTCGGCGTCTGGCACTTTTGCTCACACGTCATTTTTCCAACATCACCAGAACCTACGCTTTTTTTTTTTTTTTTTTTTTTTTTTTTTTTTTTTTTTTTTTTTTTTTTTTTTTTTTTTTTTTTTTTTTTTTTTTTTTTTTTTTTTTTTTTTTTGGCTCTTGCCTCATACTTTTTTCTGCAGTTATCTCTGAATGGCATTCTGCTGTTTGAGAAAAGTTTATCTTTTCTTTTCTTCTTCCCTGTGTGACAGTTCTTCAGAAAGAACGAAGAAAATTACTATTCCACTACTTACATGTAAGGTAAGGAATGTAACTTATAAATGAATTATGAAGGTCTTACCCTTGGAAAGACATACATATTTCATCATAAATGTGATCCATAACACTTACTCCACATACAGTATTTATATTCAGACACGATTATTCCAAGTTTTTTTAATCTCAGCAAACCCATACTTTCATAAGCAAATCCAATATTCTCCTTTAACCTATAAGTCATGAAATAGAACGCACAAAAGGTACTCCCAATTGACCCCGCACACATACTCTCTCCCAGGATGGAAGGCATTATATTTACAAAGAATGCTGTGAATCAAGGGATTTCTCAAAGGCATACAATGCAGTGTTCAAATAGCTCCCTGTGCTTGCTGTTGGTCAAAGAGGCAGATGTTTCACTTTGGACCAAAGACAGCTACTTCTGTTTAAACATATTCATAAAAACGAACTTGACAATGCTTAATGCCTTGGGTAGAAGCAGGGTAGCAGTGACTTGAATTCCTCGCAGTTTTTTTGTGCTCGGCGAGCAAAGCACAGGGCCATCCTTCCATAAGCGAATAAAGCACCAGGGAGCACAGTCCTTTTCTGATGAAATCTTGCCGGTTAGTCTTTCTTAGGCTGCAGAGTTACGTTCGTTGCCGAACTGTGATGTCGGGTAACGCAACAGCCACATCATGATGACAAGTAGACCTATTTTAAATTTACTGGTTTTATCCCAGTGTATTTGATCACATTATCATTTGTAACCTACTTTAAAAAAATCAAAACACATTTAACGTTTTTCAATTTTTTCACTGCCTGTTTAGCATGAATAGAAAGTACACATAAATGTACCTAGATATGCTCACACACAAGGACAACCATTCAAAACTGGGACTGACACAGCTACCCACATTGTAAACAGCCTCCTTCCTTTCTTACTCTTCTTTCCTCGATGCTGTACTGGCTCCTGAAATAACTCAGAGGGAACCGAACAAAGGCTGTAAGAGACTTTTTAATTGTCAGAGATAGAGCACTTAGAATTTATAGTAATTAACTAGTCATTATTTCAAATAAGAACATTAATTGGTATGTTTGGGAAATCTGCAGCATTGCAAAATTTAAAATAAACATTACAAAGATATCATTTACAACTAATCTATATTTACCACTGAAGTGAGCTTCAAACTATATTTCTTTCTATTATGCCTTTATTGGCTACAGCACACAGCAAATGGGGTGTGTTATGCACAGCTTCCTAAACACCTAAATTTATAAAACCCAATTACATAAATTAATTAGGAATGAACGCATACATTTGTGCCTTTGTTTGCAACTGGAACATATTAAACATGACAAAATTAATAAGCAGACCCTAAAAGAAAAAAATAGTGCCACATATTTGTTTTCCATAACTGATCTTTATGAGATTTAATTTGACTTATCTAGTCCTAAGGGTCATGATTCTTAATATATATGCAGTTTCTTGCCATTTCATATATATGTAAGAGTATGTTTTTATGATTCCTAAAGGGCCAAGAGTACATAAATTCAAGAGCATTTATTTCCAGATCCAGAGACAGAAGGGCAAAGAATTAGTCAAGTGTTATTTCTCTCTTGCTTATTGTCGCACTGTTATCAAAGACGACTATTTGGTAATTAGAGGAGCATGCACACAAAATTAAGCGATTCGCCAATACATGGCCCGTCGTAGGACACATCCGTTAGAATAAGCTCAGTCTTAGCTCCAAGGAGGAATAAAACATCCATAAAGGAGGAAGCCAGTCAGAAAACCATGGTTGGGAACAGACACTATAATTTTTTCAATGCAAACATCAGAACCCAAAAATGCTTCCTCCTATGTTTAAAATAAATCAAATAATCTTATAGCATGGCTGGGGCATCAATAGTACAGAAAACAGCCTGGTGTTTTTTAAAGGTAAAAGGAAAGAGATCTGGGAAGAAGATAACCTCTCCCCTTGCCCCCAGTCCACGCATATTCCTAACAGTCTCACTGACATGTGCCTGCAAGATCTCCAGGTGCAGAAACAACACTGGCGCAGCATGCGTCTAAGCACACAGTCTGGCCCGGTTGGGAGTCCTGGTTGGAGGGAAGGCAGTGATGTCGTGACAGCAAGGCCCGTTTCAGGCCTCTGTGCCATTGGAGCTCCTGGGAAACAAATGAGATTCCTCAGGTCATAGATCACTCCAGTGGGTCAAATGATGTTCCTACTCACTGGAGTAAAAGAAAGTCCCTCATCAGAATAAATAAGAATGTAGAGTCCCTGGAATCAACGCATGAGATTGCACACAGTCTATTTAAACAGAAACAACTGACTCCGTCTTTATGATGCAATATCCTCCGGGATGTGAGGCAGCAGAAGGTGGAGGCAGCCTGCAGCCTGTTCTCACCCTTTGTGCCACACTGAAGACCCCACTGCTCCATGTGATTTCCCCGCTGGGGCATCAGCTCAGCAGGACCCAAACCGATGCATTTCTCTCCTCCTCCCTCCCTGCCTGCTTCCTCCTCCTGTGCTCCCTATTTCAGGAAAAGGCACACCAATCCAAGCATCACCTGGAAGCAGCCTAGACTCTTCCCTTCCCCTTTCCACCAATCTATTGCCCTCCTCTTTTGCCTCTCTCCAAGTCATCCATTCCCATTACCCTCACCTCCCACATGCCTTCGATATTTCCTAATAGATAACAGTGAGAGACCTGTGCACCCAACTTCCACAGGCCAGGCTCCAAATGCTGCCAGAATCATCCCACACACACATGCTCAGTGGAGCAAGAAAAAATCTTGTCTAACTAATAACTGCCCTCCCCCTTGCCCTCATTATGAAACACAAACACCTTAGTGAGGTACCAAGGCTCTCTGTGATATGCCCCAACTTTCCCATCTACCGTCATCATTCTCGACTCTCTCCTACGCTCCTGCTGGACTGAAGACCTTCAGTCTTTCCAGATGTGCCTTTGCTCCCTTGGTTCTCCAGACCTTTGCCCAGGGGATACTCTCTGACTGCAATGCCCTTCTTTGTTTTTCTTCTCTTTGCTAAGTCCTAGTAACTCTTTAAAGTTCAGCCAAAACTCACCTCTCCCACCAAGTCTTTTCTGACTTCCTCTCCCACTAACCAGCTGACATTGTGATGGTTTTCAAACAGGCCTACAAATTGTTTGACAAGCCTCCCTTCCAAAGGTGGAGACAAATTCCCATTCCCTTCAATGCAGACGGAACTAGGTGATTCACTGCTAATGATCTAAATGTGGCAGAAGTGAAAGCGGGTGACTTCAGACTGGGGCATAAGTAGCACTGAGGCCTCCATGGTGGTCTCTTACTCTTGGATCACTTGCTCCAGAAGAAGTCAGTTGACATGCTATAAGGACTCTCTAGCAGCCCTGTGTAGAGGCCCACATGGTGAGGAACTGAGGCCACTGGCCAACAGCCATGTAGCTGAGCCTTCTTGGAGGCGGATCCTCCAGCCCCTGCCAAGCCTTCAGATGACATCTCGACAGCAACCTCATGAGACAGCCTGTGCCACGACCACCCAGAAAGAGCTGCCCCCCAATTCCTGACCCACAGAAACTCTGGGAGATAATAAATGCTTCCTTGGAGGTACCTTTTGGGATAATTTGTTATGCAGCAACAGGTAACTAATACTAGTACCCTTCCTGTGCACTTCCACAACACCCTGCGTTTCCCTCTGTACCTCTAGCACCAGCACAGTACCTAGCATTGTGGGCACTGAATACATTTGAGGGATACATGGTAGATGTATGAACAAATGAACCAACACCGTGAGAACTTCACATAGTACATATTAAAATATTCTAGCACCAGTTATATGAAAGTTGTAGTATGATGTTATCATAATAAATGTTATCATTTATAGCCAACATTTATTCACATTGGAAAGAATAGAACAATTGTCATACATCTACAATGGTGTTTCCAGAGGCCAGAGCACATATCATGCTGGAAATCATTGCTCTGGGGGTCTAGAAAACAGATATATACTCTTGTTTGTTTTTAATAACACCCCTTTATTGTGACACAAAAAATATAAGTGTTTGGAATACAGAGGGGTCTTTTGCAGTGATGAGGATGGAAGATGGGGTGAAGACTTTGTGGAAGATCTAGGCCTAGAAGGATACTTTTGAAAAAAGAGGGGAAGGTGGGCAGACATAGGAAAAATAAGCTGGAACAACAGGGCGGGATGGGAAAGCTCTGTTTCTGCATCCATCCATATGCCCACCCACCCACCCACCCATCCACCCATCCATCCACTGAATTGTTGGTATTTTAATTTCACCACTGCATGAGTGTGTCAACAGATGATAAATGGGAGAAGAGACAAGGCAAAATCTCTGTAGGGTCTAAAACATCAGCTAAGGAGTTTAGAATTTTAATACTAGAAAATCGGGAACCATCATGAAGTTTCAAAGAGCTGTGCCTGAGGAAGATTCACGCAATGCTGTAGTGGATGTGACTGCTACTAGCATGGGTCCAGTGAGGTGGCTGCCACGAGATTAGAGAGAAGATTGGAGAAAATGGGACGACAGGACTGGACAATAGATCGGACGTCAAGGTCAAAGTAGAGAGGGCTGGAGCAGAGGGCTCTTGGAGTTTCGAGTCTGTGTGACTGATCTACATGTGTGTCCACATTAAGAAAATAATGTGTGAAATTCTGAATTTAAAAACAGATGGATTCTCGTACAAATAGTGAATCATTATGTTGTACACCTGAAACTAATATGTCAATTATACCACAATAAAAAAAAAAAGAAGATGGATTCTAAGTAATGTGAACAACAATTTTTCTTTGTAATACATGTGAGTCATCTGCACATACTTCATTAAGCCGCAGCTCTTCTCATTGTTGTCAGGTATGACAATGCCGTAAGTCGCCTCTGCCGTGTCTGTGGCAGGTATCACTAATCACAGTGCTCTATTCCACTGAGTGTGGTGACAGCTTCTGAATCCTCCTCAGGTAAGAAGTTCCAATAGTTTGAAACCCATGTGCCATCCCTGTGACAAATAAGATGTTTTGTTATGGACAGAGACCCTGGGACTGAAAATCTTAACATCCTTGAAGGGGCTAGAACTGGAATGTCAAACCAAAATGAAGATAAATGATTTTAAAAGTAAGCCTGTCATTGAAAAATATATTTTATTTTCTTTTTGCAACTACCAGTTGTTCAAATAATGAAATTAAAAATAAAAAACAATCAGAAAGAAAAAAGAGAAGAATAAGAAGGGAAAACAATGATAAGTACCAGGGTACGTTAGGACCTCCAAGCGTGGGAACTCTAAATATTAGCCCCATTTTGGTCTTTACCTTGAAGAGAAGGGATAAAAGGCTGAGAGAGGCTTTAAAGTTGATGCTGTCCTACAACTCCTTAAAACTTGACCAGCCGAATCCTTGGCAAAAGAAGGAAGTGGAAGGATGAGGCATAATCTGGGAGACGGCCCTTCATTCCTTCATTCATGCCAGAGGCCTCAATGGCACACAGTCATGGGGAGGCACCAGCACCACCCACCCTGCTAAGCCAGCTCTCGGAGCCCAGGCTGGAGAGGAAGATGGGGTACCAGTGTGACAAACAGGGCTGGGCTGGCCTACCAACCAGAAGTCACCCATGTTTGGGAGTCCAGGTGGCCATGTACCAAGTTCTCGGGTAGAGTGCTAGACCAGGATGGCTAGCAAAAGTTTAGGAAATGAAAAAGAAGCTCAAGAGTGAAGAACTGAGAGAAGAAAAGTGGAAAGAATAAATTGAACAACACTGAAGAATAAATGGGAAAGAATGTCCAGGGAGTGGGGTGGAGAGAATGTGCAGATGAACTTAATAGTGACTCATGGATATAATTTCCACATGGATAGTCTGGTACATGTGGCTAGACCAGGATCTCATTCCAAAAGGAACCAGATTATGTTAGAAAACTATTAATGCCTACTTCTCTCATGCATTTTTTCAACTGCTATGAACATAAAAGACTGTTTTGGCCTTGCCAAAGATCTTTCATTTTATCTCTTAGCTGTCAACACTTTGGACTTCCAATGGCAGTCGTAGAATAATCCAGCTAGATCACTAGTATATTTTCATCATGTCTTCTCCTGCTTTTGATATTCTTGTAAGCTTAATATGTTTTCCTTACACCCTCAGCCTTTTCCATGTTCCCCATATAATGATGCTGCATTAACGTTCCTTGTCAAAAACTAACGATTTTAACAGACAAACATTTTGGTTCTTAGTTGAAATTCCTTCCCTGCTTCAGTGGCTGCAGAAGAAAGCAAGTATGCTGTCAGGTTGGTGGGAACATTTTTATACCTTATGATGAGGACAGTTCATTTAGATATCTCCCTTCCTGATTTGGATGCAGTTCCCTCTATGAACAGGGATTCAAAGGGCACAATTAAAACTAGAAACAACCATTTTCCTCCTAACTATCTCAGTGAGAGTGAAGAATTGTTGTCTGTTTGGAAGACAGAAGTAAATGATTGCCTTTTAATCATAAGCTTTTCTACTGTTTGCAGTCTACTCTGCACTCAGACCTGCTCACAAATAAAAATGGAATGAATTTTTAATGGACTGAAATGAATTTGGGATGATGACTGCTTTCCCCTCTGGCACAGTGCACCGTGAATATGCCCAAGGAATGCTCCCACCCTGAGAGGGCAGGCCCAACCTGGGAGGGCAGGCCTGCGACAGAGCATGGTGATGCTTTCTGCTTACCTTGGGCGAAGGCCACCACACTCGGAAATTAATCCAGCCCTTACAGATAACAAAAGCTCCCCTCTGGCTTTAAATAGTAAAGTCCGATCTCCTAGTACATGGATTAACTATGAAAAAACATCAAGTGAGGGTAAACGCCCCACGGTTACCTGAGCAGCCAAGTGTCCCCAGAATATGAACACACTATTAAGAATGACAATAATAAACATTTTGTGATGATCTGTGGCATAATGGACACTCTGTTAAGCACTTCAGCATTGTCACCTTGAGCCCTCACAACAGCCCTGCCCAGCAGCCATTCATAACCCTGTTTTACACAGGGGAAACTGAGGCTCAGAGAGGTCAAGTGCCCAAACCAAACCTGTGTATTTATTCCTTTGCTTTCCTTCTCCCTTTATCTTTCTCATTACTATTGTGAGCAGGAATGCTGCAACCTGTACAGAAATTCCCCTTAAAGGCGTGTCAGCCAGGTGAAAGGAATGACACAAAACCCAGCTAAATCAGCAGTGAGTTGCATGAAACAGAGAAAAAGAAAATTAGAAGGCTGGAGAAGAATTCTTAAGATGCCTACTGTGTGCGGAGGAAGCATGGTCAGAGGCCAAGGCGATGACCACAAGTGCTGCTATCCGCCTTTCTAGTTCCACCGCTGTCTCGTGTCTGGCCTTAGAAGTCTCATGGCGACACTCAATAACTTGAAAGAGGACATACTGACAAATGCATTATTTATTTCCTTCCTTGCCATCCCAACAGGCTTAAAAAGAAAAATAGGTTGCACACTGGCTACTGTGTCATTGGTGACTTTTGAAGCCACTAACCTTTGTAGAACCATAAATAATAGTTTTTCCTACTAGGAAATGGCTCTTCTTGCATCTGTTAGTGCTTTCCCTCACGCCACTGATGATGCCATCCAACAGGGCTGCTTAGTCTGTCAATGAATCACTTACAGTGAAATCTACATACATATGCCTTCCGCTGCTTGATTTGAACAAGTGAGAAGACAGATCTTTGGGACTGGAAAGCAGCCTGAGCAAGACACTCCCAAATGTAACTTGGGAAGGCAGCGGGAATGAAAGGGGTAGACAGCACCCGTACATTTGTTAAACATCCGAATAAAAAATCAACTTCATTGGGCTCAAAATATCAGGTGGGCGGCACCAACGAGACTTGGAACCTGTACCCTTTCTGCCTCTAACGGACCGAGGGCATGCCCTAAGATAGCAACTGCTAGAGCAGAGGAGAGGACACCCATGTCAACAGTGGGTTCATTGTCTAAGGGTCATGGCAAAGAAGGTGGAAATGTAATGAAGGCACATTAACTGGCCCTTGGGTAAGAAATAGTTATATGGCCATAACAATGTAAATATTTATTGTTTCTCATCTTTTAGAATCAATCCATAGGAAATGCACAGGAGGTTTAATTATGGCTATAGAATGGAACGTAAATGTTATTAACTATGACCAAGTAGAAGTAGAAGTAGCAGCAGGCAGGGGTGAGGGGGAAGAGAAGAGGTGAAAGACTTGGTAACGGCACCAAGAGCCGCATCTGATAAGGGATGGAGGCGAGAGCACTGTACAGAACCGAAAAACCGAATGTGCACACACACACACGTGTGCATGTACATCTATAAAATATTTACAAAATACACAATATAAGTATATAAGTATACAAAATCTGAAGTTGCAAACATAATGAGAGGAAGGAGATAAAACTACTGAAGCTGGCATAAATGAGCTAAATCTGTATCCATAACAGCAAAAGCCATTTGCAAGTCCCTGAAACTGATAGGTTGAAAGAGGCAGTTCAAGCTTTCTATTAAGACATTGGAGACAGCCAGCAGAAGCATCAGACACAGCAACCATTGACAGCACTTGCCATTCTCCATCCCTGTAACCAGCATCCAAAAGAGCACTGGGCACAGAATCCATTCTTGGTCAGTATTTGTCGAATGAACGCATGTGTGAGCCAAAGGAGAGGGTAAAAAGGTAGGGTAAGAGGGTCCTGTTTGTTCTTAGTCGTCCTTCAGAACACATAATTTCTTCCTAATGGTTACAAAAATTACCTTTACCTTTTTGTGAGTAAAGGGGTGGAGAGTGGTTTTTATTGTTATTTTCGAGGGGAGGTATTTTCATTCTTCTGTTAAGAATCTGGTTCCTAGGTTCTGTAAGGCAGCCTTCTTTGAAAGGTAAGAATTCCCTACGTGAAAATGCAAACCACATCTTTCAGTCCGGAAGTGGCTGTATTGAGAGGTTAGCCTTGACTGAGACCCCCAAAGCCACCTGGAAGGAGAAGGTGGTCTCAGAATGGAGATCTGGAGAGTAAGCTCCTGCACAGCTCAGAATGGCTCATCAAACACCACAAGGAGAAAGTGGTAACATTTTGGTTAATAAAATACAGTTTTAGGCAAAGGTGTGAAAATTTCATCTCTTCTCCAATTACTACAAATACGCTAGAAAAGGAAAAGAAAGGGGCGATAGTAAAGAAAAGAAAAATCACTAGTATGAGGAAGAAGTAGGATTCTATGACCTTGTCCATTTGCTGTTTATTAAAACACATGGGTTCTGTTTTCAAATTCTGCCTCCGCCAGGGACTCAGCCATAGAGCCTTAGACAAGAGGCTTACCTCCTCTCACTGTCTTTTCCCTCATTTGTTAAATGAGCACAGTGATACTTATTTCATCATGTTCCTAGAGGATTAAATTAGATCACGCCTGTAAACATTTGGGTTGTGATAGAGTCTTAAATGTTCACTTTCCCCCTCTCTCCATGGATGCATGCCAGGAGAATACATAGCTTTCTACCACAGAATGAGTTTCCTAAAAGGATGGGGTAAATGTTTCATGCTGACATTTATTAAGCTCAGATTCAAATTAACTTCAAAGCACATGAAAAGCATTTATTAAAACCAAAAGATTTTGATGTAAAATTTTTTAAAAATCACAAAATATAAAGCGCAGTCAGTAATTAGCTGAATTTTTTTTAAAAAAACACATCACATATATTACACCTGATGTGACAGAGGAACTACTTTAATCACCATTGTGGTACTGACCATGTGGCGTGTTTATGTTGCAGTTGGAACCCCAGGCTCCCTTCTGTAAGGAGGAGAGGCTGCCACAGATCACAGAGACACTGAGGAGCGAGGAATAAATAGCAGAGTTGAGCGCCTGGTACGAGGCCTGGCGCAGAGCTGGCCCTCAGGTCACACTCACTGCTGTTAGAGGCTATGCAATATCACCGTTTCCTTGAGCTCAAAATTACATATTGCACGAGTAATTTTCTCCTCCATGCAGGAAGGATTTCACTCGCATAATGAGGAGAGCACAATCATGTCTTGGCCTCCCTTAAAATGCTCAGCTCAGGCAGCAGTTGGGAGGGGGGCGGGGGGTGGGAGGGGGTGATAAAATTGCCTCCTGGATCTTACCATGACTTTTGTCCAAAATGATCAGAGAGTACATTAAATCATTAGCAGAAACTTCGCTGCCTGCTGATTTTACAATGCCGGCAATGAAATTCATTGCAGAAGCAAAATAGGGCCAATAATATAATTACAGCGCTCTGCCTATGCAGTCAGAGCTAATGCTATTATTTGACATCGCAAGGCTGTGTTTTGTCCCCAGAGTCTCCGCAGAGACAAGGTTCGCCCTAATTGGTTCCAAAGCACAACCTCCCCACCACAGTCTTTCCTCAGGACCAGTAATGTTAATTTCCACACAACTGTAAATAGTGTTTGTGAACAATACAAACATGGTAATAAGAGGCTAGGTGGGTAATTAATGTGGTTACAAAGTAGCTTATTTGCATTTTTATTTAAAAATGGCCTTCTTTAAAAAGCAGCTTAGATTTCTCCTTGCAAAAGGAGCCTCAGTTAAAGAGTACAGCAGTAATTACTCTCTTTAGGGGTTCTTTTATATGTCCTTCAGGGAATTAGAATGAAAAGATAAGCAGAATTATAAAAGAAATCATGTAAAATATGAAATGTACTATAAACACTTAGTAGTGTGTTTAACATAAGCTAGGCCTACCTTTTTCATTAATGAAATATTTTAACCGGCTTACAATATATTTAAATTAATTGTAGGTATGGCTAAAAGGTACAATCATCTTGTTAAACTTTTTTTTAAGGTGTAATATTATAAGACTTTCTGTGCCCTTCACGGTAAACTCCACAGGATCATCTCCTGCCAAAAAGTGCCCTACATCACACAAAAGGTTAGGTGTGGTGACCCTCAAAAGAGAGCACAGGAAAATGGAACGTTAGAGCAATAATTTCATCTTTTTCTTACCTTACATCTTGCACTCCTGGGCTCAAGAAATAGGAAGTGAGGAAACAAATTCAAAAGCTGACTTGGAATTCAGCGTCCCTCATTTCTTGCCCAACTGTTACCTGTGAAACTTTGTAGGAGGTGGCCGGTGCTGGGACCATTCTGCAATTGAGGGACCTGAATTCATTTGGAGGCCATTTAATCATCACCTATGGTTAAGTGGGAGGAGGGCCAGGAGTGGGGTCACAGACAGGAAGAGTCGCATCTCCATCCCTCAAGGAGTTCATGGTCTTAGTGACTGTCTGGTTGAACAAAGGGTCAGGTTCAGTCGGCCTGCGGGTACTGGGAGAAGCCTCACGTGGGGCGTAATGGTCAAGGAGAAAAAGAGACCACGGGTCTGGGCAATGGAAGGATGGGCTCTGCAGGAGGAACGGCCAGCACGAAACACGGCACTGGGGTGCGGGATAGCTGTCTGGAGAACCGCGCAGGGCATCTTAGTAAGCAAAAGGCAGAAAAGACCTGGTGAGCGCAACTGCCAGCCAGGTAACAACTCCGTGCACATATTCCTTCATCTACTCTTTCTGAAGGGCCTACTACCTGCAAAGTAGTGCTCTACACCGGAACTCCCATTCTACCTGGGGGGAGGCAGTCCAGAAGCAATAAATGTGACCCATGAGAAAATTAAATAAAATGTCAGCATGTTATAAGTGCTAAGAAAAAAAGAAAGAGAAGAGCTTTTTGGAGTCAGGGTCAAAGCCAGCGGGAGTAACAGTCAGAGGGGTGGCATGAGGATGGGCTCTGGCCCGTCTATAAACTTGCGGCTGCTACTCAGGGCCTGCTAGCCATTGCTGTGTCTTTCAATATTTTTAAAAGAAGCTAGAAATTGGTATTCTTGAGAGAAATCTTTTTTTTTTTTTTTAACTTAAAAAGCAAACATGTCTCCCATGAGGCAGCTGCAATAAACCTGCCTTGCAGAAGACCAACGGAGCAAAGCCCCCTGACTTGAAAGGGGCATTATATTGTTTTTAGAAAACAAATTCCGTCTTTAAAAAGTGTATCTTCAAGTTCATTGACCCAGCCCTTCAAAAATCAGAACGATGAAAACAAATTATTTTTAGCTAAGACTGCTTCTCTTCCTTCAGGCATCAGCACTCCTGCAAATTCCACAGTCACTGCCTGCCCCTCCCAGCCCCTGCCATCCCCTAGACGCCTGAAGCATGCTTCCATAGGCTGGCGATGCTGCCGCAGCTGTACAGGACCTGACCGAGACAGGGCCAGCTCTGCTTGGTTCTGTCTGAAAATCTTCACCCAGCAAAATTTAGTTATACTTTAGATAGAATTCAGAGGCTGTAATGATGTTTTAAATATGATTTCAAAATACTTGAGAAAAGCAATGAAGTGGAAGAGAAAGATAATAAGTTTATGACATTCAAGTAAATATATCCAGAAAACTGGGTCATTTATACCAGAACTGTAATCTTTTCTGTTAAAATATGCAAACGACAGTATGAAAAATGGTTTGTGATTTTAAAGAAATATAGCCCTACAAATGTCAGCATGAGGGAACTCAATAACACTTAATGAAACTTTGGATTTCAAATTAATTACTGACTGACTAAGGCATCTGGAGGGAAAACAGCCTCGATTAGGGAAGTCTGGGATGGGCCATAAATCGGAGGCCTCTTCCTAGGACCCTGAGCTTTTCTAGGACCCTGAGCTACTATTTCCTATGTGCGCCATTCAGGCTGGGTTGACAGGGTGCCTGGTCGCTGCAAAGAGCACTAGTTCGGTCCTCGGATAAAAGGCTGGTCTATATTTTCCTAACTCTTTCAGATGGACCTTTCTTTCTTTTCTTTCTCTTTTTTCTTCTTTTTGACTTACATATTCTTCATTTTAATGGCTTCTAGGAGCTTAAAATCAAAGGTTAAACAAACTTCTGAAGTGGTATACTACTAAAAGGTAAACAATACCTATACTTAAAAAATCATCTTTGAGAGACTATTATTTGTTCTCAAGTAGTGTGCCCTCCGTCCTTGCCTTGCCATGTTTTACTGCAGGGGGTACACTTCCTGCCCCCAATATTGATCTTGGCCAAGAGACACGATGTAGACGTGACATACATTAGCATCTGAACAGAGGTCCCTTGAGTTTTGCCCTTTTTAACTGATACATTTTTTTAGATTATTTATTTATTTATTTATTTATTTATTTATTTATTTATTTTTAAAGAGAGGGGAAAGGAGGGAGAAAGAAGGAGAGAAACATCAACATGTGGTTGTCTCTTGTGCATCCCCCACCAAGGACCTGGCCCATACCCCAGGAATATGCCCTGACTGGGAATTAAACCAGTTCACAGGCTGGCACTCAATCCATTGATCTACACCAGCCAGGGCGAGCTCTTGCCCTTTGTCATGACGATAGCATGCCCCTGGTGACTTTTCCTGCAGCCTGGGTCCTGCAATGAGAGGCCACAAAAAACATCTCTGGGAAGCCCAAGGAAGCCCAGCTAAAACAGCACGACCACAGCCAACCTCCAGCCATCCTGGTTCGTGAGCAAAGAAATACACATTTATTTTGGTAAGCATTGGAGAGCTTGAGATTGCTTGTTACAGCAGCAAAAACTAATACACCCCCTTTGCCAGTAACTAGGAAGACTTCCACCACAAAATTCAAGTCATAGCTGTGTTTTTTATATATGGCATATAATTCAAAACATTCAGCTATAACATCACTAGACCTGTAATAAAATTCCCACTTAATGGTTAAAGGTTTTTTAAAACAGTTCCTGCTACAACATGGACAAAGAAGAGAATTATCCACCATTATCTATACTAAGAGCTCAAGGTAATGAACAGTCACCAGCTGGAAAATAACAAGGGCAACAACAACGAGAAACCAGTAACATTACTTAGTACTTACTGTGTGCGTTGGGCACTGTCCTAAGCATGTTACAGACACTCAGCTATTTCCATACAAAAATCTGGGGTACAGGGCCTATTTTTGTCCACCTTTGAAGAATGAAGAAATTGAAACAGAGGCTAACTTAGGTGGACAGCCTTGTCTTTGTTATTCTCCACATGATTTGTAGGTTATTCCTTATCAAATTTTAGGAATCGGTGTCATGCATTCAGTAGAACCAAAACATTAATTAAAAGTATTCCAAGTACAATCAGTCTATCACTCCTCAGAAAAGTCACTCCTATGCTCAAATGTCCTGTGAAATCTGAGGAGCCCTCTAATCATTATTCCAATTCGTGTTTCCATTAGTTGCCCCCTCCATTCATCCTTGCTCCACTCCAAAACGCTATTCTCAAATCCAACCTCCAACAGCAATCCCTTCCAAGGATCAAGATGCTGCCCTGCTATAAATCCCACCCCAAACCTTCCCCATGTGGGAAATCTATGTTAATTTGACCAAACTGTAGCTATAAAACAGTAATCATGTATAAGAAAGAAGAGAGAGAGAGACTGAAACTAATAAAATGGAATTAACATATTCATGTGGGGTGTCATATATAGTATGTACGAAACAGGTATCCAAGGGTTTTCAAATGAAGACTTGATATGTTCTTGGAGCATTTTGTTGAAAGCTCAAATAAACACAGTAGAAACTCATGCTCTTTTCAATTGGCGCAGTATGTTTTTCTAACTTCTCTCCCTGTGATCAAAGAAAGATCACCAGTCTAGCTGATTTAATTCGACAGCAATGGCCCAGCAGGCGAGATGGGCTGGGTTGCAGCCTGCACTCCACCCACCAGGCTGTGTGCTCAGCTGCTGAGGAGCTGTGGGCCATGAGAGAAGAGGGGCACCCTTTCCCAATTCTCACAAAGGTGCCCTGGTCTGTGATGGGTGGTGACCCAGTGGTCTGGCAGCCCCGTGTGGCCTGACGTGGCCCTCGTCACAGAGGCTGGGAGGGGAGCATGTAAAATATATTGCATTCCATAGTTTTCTCTTCAAAAGGGAGCGAAAAAAGAGACAGATAACCTTAATGCTGGTTTCCATCTTTAGTGTTCGGACATTTAAGACCAAAGTCTCCAGACTCAAGTGAAGGCCCTTGAGCAAGCCACATGGTTATCAGATTACTGATGGCCTGGGTTCCAAATACACACCAGCTGTGGTGTTTGGTGGGGGGACAAAATAAAGGGAACTGAAGTATACGGGACCTGTGACAAGGAAGGCACTCTGTCCAGGACTCCCCATTCATTAGCAGTCACGTCACAACTCTATGGCGTGTCATGCAGAGATCAGTTACCTTACTCAGGTGGGACATCCACTTAGAAACAGAGCTGGGAGCCAACCCAGTGATTCTGGCTCCCGGAACCAATATGGTTTCTCCCTGCAGTACCTGTGTGACTCTAGGCCGCCCTTGAAAATATACACGAGCTGAGCCAGATCTCTAAGTGGGGCCTGACTCCTCCTCCCAGCATGTTTGCAGAATAGAACTGCCCAGAATGGTATGAGTTACAGCCATCATGGGGGCGGGGGGGGGGGGGGGGG